>JACEFZ010013715.1:0-132500 GCA_014155875.1 Cepaea nemoralis
CTTGGATGTGGACAGCACCACAACACGAAAGTCGAAAGTCCTTCGAAACATCTGAGAAGGCTAACCTGGTCAACAAACGCCCGCAGAAGCCGGATGTTTTGGCCTAAGCGCGCAAATAAACTTGCCACAACGCAAAAACACCTGAGTGAGAGTTGAATGTCCTTCGCAGCATTCGGGAGGTTAACCCGGTCAACAAACACCCGAAGAAGTCGGATGTGTCGGCCTACAGGCGTAAATAAACTTGGCACAACTCAATTACGTCTAAAAAAACATTCCGGATTAACGCTGAAGAAGAAAAATTTAAGTTTGTTAGGAGAGTAGACAGACTCGATTATTCTTATATTTCCTATTTTAGACATGATTACCTTGAGGAATTTTAATATTAGTTTGATAATGGGGTGTATTGTTCTTGATATGCATCTTTATGTGGCCCAATATACTGTCTTCAGTTGTCAGAGATGTATACATTCTTAGACAGTCATTTATGTTGAGTTTGCTGAGCTGCTTAGTGCAGAATGAGTTCATGAGATATCTTTTATCTCGTGTGTTTTTATTTTTCTGGAAATTTTCCTCAAGCCATGCTTCTATTGCCTTTTTACATAATTGTAAATACTTCTTTGAACCTCTTTATATTTTTAACATGTCATATTTTCAAACAATTTCTTCACTCAGTATTGTTTAGTCATCAGTTTCATCACTAGTGTAGATATAGTTATTTCTGAAGCCTGTTTCAATGAATTCTCAAATATTGTCTGTTAATTTCCAATTCATGAAATACACAAAATCTCTCTCTCTCTCTCTCTCTCTCTCTCTCTCTCTCTCTCTCTCTCTCTCTCACTCTCTCACTCTCTCTCTCTCTCTCTCTGTCTGTGTGCGTGCGTGCGTGTGTGTAAAATTTATTTTGTGAGTGTAGACTTAAATATGCGCTGTGATGTATTGTGACGAGCGTGGGAACGGTCTTGTAACGCGGTGTAAGCGTGCAAGTATGGGATCAAGAAGGTTAATCAAAACGTTCAGCAAACGCGATATTCTCAGGACAGTTGAGTTCGTATTACAAGCTGGTATCAACATAAATCATGGGAAAACGGTAGCATTTGTTATGGTGACAATTAACAAACGGAAACCCAAAACAGAGTTTTTATACTTATAGTTAATGATCAAGGATTCATTTAATTCTCACGTGGATTACCTGACTGCTCCAATATATAGAGAAGGCACTAACTGGTTGGGCAGTTAGACTCGGGCAAGCACTCGCCATAGTACTCAATTGGCATACACGGCTCACTCAATCCGAGCACACTATGTCGCTCACAGACGTATTCGCTGGCGTACTAACAATTTAACAACACAGCAGTCTGAATCTCTATCACACGTTCACTATCAGCAGTCTTCCTATCATTCAGGTCCGTTGCTAGTCTAACCCCGTCTCCTTAAACCTCGATCCCGTAAGTCCAATCACGGGTTCTCATGTCCCGTGATTCATGCCTGACCTGCTTTGGCCCGTCTCTCTCGGGTCTGTGCTGAGTTACAGGCTCACCTGTCCTTAACCGTATGCTGTCTCGGTACTTCTTCTTATCTATGTTACACCACAGTCCCCGTAGACTACTGTCTTTCCTTTACACTGTCCTGTCAGTACTGTCTTACTGCGGTTGGGTCTCGGGCACCTTTCCTCTCGTCCCTGTAGTGGCACTTTACTATTTTATTGGGAAAGTGGCACACTTCGAATTTATTTATGTGTGTTTTATTTAGATAAACTATGTTTATCTGTCAGAGAACCAAACGTGTCCTCTAATCTTAGTTTTCAGAGTTGTATGCCGTTTAACAAGCGTGATCCTGGCGAGGTGCCATGGTTGTTAAAGGTGTCTTTTATCAATTTCTCTGTGCCGTATTGTGTCTAGTTGTTCCATCTATGATCTTTTTAAACTCTCAGTCTTCACACGGTACTTAATTTGTTTATGAGACTCGGCACGGACCGAAGGTTCCGTCGACTTACGTTATCTTACCAATAGTAGGTTCAAACCGCGATCCTTCTCACATTGATAGGCTTCATGTTGTAAACAAATTGACACAACATCAGGGAAGAGTTGTTTACTGGACTATAATAGCCAGGCATCTAATCCCTGGTCTCCACAAATAAAAGTAAATCTTGTTCAAATAAAGTGGATCATTTGTGTTACTTATTTAGTCACCGGAACACTTCGAAATGTTGATAGTAAGTTACCTTTTCATACTTTACTTGTTATGTCCCTTAGATGCCGTACCTGTTACTATGCGCAAACCTTGAACTTTGTTCTAGTTCAACTGGGTACATTATAATTTATGATATTAATTAAATTACATTTCTTTCTTAATTCTAAGAGTCATACGCTTGGCTTCATTGCATTCAAAATTGTAACAAGTACGACAAATCTGAATGTTAGATGCGGAACGATGATTCTTAGATCACAATGATACATTCTTTAATTCAAGTACATATATTAAAGTTTAATGTTGTACATGTCATTCACACTTTCATTTATACTTAATATTAAACTACTTAAATATTTCATTATTTTATATGGTGTTACGCTGATTCACTATGCGGAAACACAATGTAAACACAATGTCAATTTAAAGAGTATACTATTCTATTGGTCACTGTCTATGGCACATGTCGGTGCTGTCGCAGAATGTCTTTGTTGTTTCCTTGATGAACACAATTTACACTTTCTATTACACTGTTTTATGTAATAGAAAGTGTAAACTGTGTTTAGTGTGTTCATCAAGGAAACAACAATGACATTCTGCGACAGCACCGACATGTGCCATAGACAGTAACGAGAATTGGAAGCGGTTCGAGTCGCGCCAGTGACTTATGAGAGTATGGAAACGGTCGCTCAGAAAGTCGTGGCGTGCTGATGAGTATAATCTAGCGTAGGAATCAACATACAGCTGAAAGATGCTGATGTTGACCGCAATATCCTGAAACAGGATGGAAACGCGGGAAAAACATTACACTGTTTTAATATATATATTATATATAGTTACGTATTACAGATGGCAATTGTTTAGGGGCATAATATATGAATATTTATTTCACTGCGCTGGAGCACGGTAGTCTTGACAATAGGTCCGCAAGGATATCGTCTTTTCCGTTGATGTGTTCTATTCTAAAACTAAAGTTCTGTAAAAGTAGAGCCCATCGGGCTATTCGATTATATGTGGACTTGCCCTGGTGTAGGATCAGAAGAGGGCTGCTATCGGTTTGTAGTACGAAGTGTGTTCCGAGTAGGTATATTGATAACTTGGTAACAGTGAAAATGACTGCTAAGCACTCTAGTTCTGGCGTGCTGTATATTTTCTCCCATAAAGACAGTTTCCGTCTGACTTACAAAATGGGATGGAGAATCTTCTCATAGGTCTGGAGCAAAACTTCTGCCACAGCAATTCCGTTGGCATCAGTTCTAACTGGAAATATTACATTTGGGTTAGGTAGTCTTAGAATGGGAGGGTTCGAGAAATAAGGTTTTAATTCTGCAAGTGCTATAATTAGGTCACACTCTTTACAATTTTATTCCGCTGATCTTTGGTCAGCAAGTTTGTGAAAACTTCTGTCAGCTCTGCAAATCTTGGTACAAACTTTCTGTAGTAATTTAGCAAACCTAACAATCTTCGCACTTCTGTCTTGATTTTTGGTACATCCAAGTTTAGAATTGTGGATACAATTTTGTCGTCGCTTGTTATGTGTCCGTCAGAGATCTTGTAGCCTAGAAAGTCAATTTCGCTAAATCCTATTTCTACTTTGCTTGGCTTTATCGTAATACCGTGTTGATTGATTCGGAAAAGGTTTGTCGGAGTGTCGTTATGTGTTGCGTCATGTTGTTTGTGTGTATGCAGATGTCGTCTATGTACGTTGCGACGTTTGTTATGTCGTGTAGTAAGAGTCTCGTCATTCTCACAAAATTTGCGGGCAAGTTTACTAGTTCTGGGTGGTTTGAGGCTATTGTTCTGTATTCTGTTAGTAATTTCGTGCAGTTGTCTTGTCTGTCTTGGATAGTTTAGGTGATAGTTTAATGTCTCTTACTGTGTCTGTTGTGTCCACTGCTGGAACTGGTATCTCGTCAGTCTTGTCAGTGTCTGTATGGTCACCTATTGTGCTGGTTTCTGCTGTTTCGTTATATTGTTTGTCGGTTTCTTCGTCCCTTTTGTATTTGTCGGTTTCTTCGTCCCTTTTGTAGTATAGTTTCAACATGTTGACGTGGTAAATTTTCTTATTGTTGTTCCTACGTATCTCGTCGTCACCGCGTGATACTTGTCTTAGGATTTTAAATGGTTGTTGCCATGAAATAGCTAGTAG
Source organism: Cepaea nemoralis (assembly GCA_014155875.1). Lineage (NCBI taxonomy): Eukaryota > Metazoa > Mollusca > Gastropoda > Stylommatophora > Helicidae > Cepaea > Cepaea nemoralis. Next base: position 4,337 of record JACEFZ010013715.1, read on the forward strand.
GTCTCTGTTATCAGGGAGTAATAATAGAATCTTCTGTACAGGAGTCAGGTTAAAAGTCTTGGTGTTTTTATTGGCATAGTTTCTGTAAACGTTGCAAGTCTGTTGAAGTGGTTGTTTAGCAATGATACGAGATTTGATGGTTCTGTGACTAAACTATAAGATGTGATGGTTGTGTTATTAATGGATTTACAAGTTAAAAACTGTTCTGTTTTTTTTAGCCACGTGTTTGTTAGTAAGTTGTTACTGTACAACAAAATGATCCGTAAAATGAAGCCGGTAAATACTGATATAAGAATACAATAATATAGTGCTATCAACAACAAAATTATCAAATTTTTGTTGGCATACATGTTATATGCGTTGGCTGTTTTCTGTGGTGTTGATTTTGGGATACTGCGTGGTTTAACACGTGTGTTCTCTACCTTTGTGAACAGTGTTTTTGAGGATGTTTACTCTACTTTTACTGGGGTAGCTAATTCCAAAATTCTCATTTGGTTATTATTTTGTTCAAGATCTTCGTTCGGGTTTCTCTCTTGCTCTAGGATTTATGTTGTTCTGGTAACAACGTTAGCTTGCATAAATCTGTTGTTCCAGGAATTAATTTCTTGCTCTGAAACATCGGTTACCTCAAAAAGTTTTCCGATAATTACGTCACAGCACGGGTTTTTAAGTACTGTGCACTTTACTTTGCCTGAGACAACTGGTGACTGGATATTTGCCCAGGCTTGAGGGTATTTTTCAATGTTACCCGAACAGGTTCTACATGTTGTAAATTTATCTGTGTAATCTTTAGGCTGTACCAGTTATTTGCGGAGTCCCACAAGTGTCGAGCCACTGTCCCGTAAAATATTACGTAGTTTATCATTAACATACCCTTTGTGTGTCTTTAATTTACCCTTTGAGTATATTACAGCGTTTGCCTCTTCGTTGGTAATGGGTACGTTGTGTCCACATGTTAGAATACCATCGTTGTGGAACTGGTTGCATGTGTTACATTTATATACTGTATCTATGCGTAGCTATGCTTTCTACTGCGCTACCAGCTCCTTCTTCTTCTTTCTCTTTCGAAGATGGACTATCTAATATTGCTGCTTTCGCTCTATTTAGTAGTTTCCTACCCTCACATGAGGACTGCCAGTGGCCGAAAGATTTACAAAAATAACATTTAGTTAAATTTAGTTAGTCTTTTATAGTGTTGCGCTTGGCCTGTTGTTTATTTATCATCTTTTGTAGATGGTTTTTATCATGTGGGTTCTGGTCACACATTTCGTGTTCCCCATGTTGATGATGGCAGTATTTACACTGGTTACTTTTAAAGTATTTAACATCTATATTTTTTTTATTGCAACTACATGGTTTAGGTTTGTTTACTGTAGCTGCAGTGACAAACTCAGTATCTTTAGATATAGTAGAAGAAATATCTCTATTAGCAGTAATGTATGCAGATCATTTTCTTTCCATTTCCTTAATGGAATTACACTTATTCTCTTGAAAAAAAAATTAGCAAAAGCTGTAGGCAATGAGGAGATTAATTTATCTCTTAAAATAATGTCTTTAAGTAACTCAAAGTTGTTATTGATCTTGGCTGCAGCCAGCCATTTACTAAAGTTGCCTTGTACCTCGGAAACGTAGTCGAGGAAAGTATGTATGGGTTTATAGGTTAATTTTGAGAATTGCAATATGTATCCTGAGCTATCTAAAAAAAATTTTTGCATGATACGAGATTTAATATAACCATAATCTACTCTGAGGTCCGATGAGATGGTTTCTATTACCTGTAACAGTTCCCCCGAAAGATGTTTCATATAGATGATATTCCAATCATGTTTTGAAATATCGAAATGTGTCATTATTGTTTCAAAATTATACGTCCATGCAGATATGCAGGCGCCTATGGCGAAATTCTTTACGACTCCCAGGTATTTCTTGAATTCATTTTCTTTTTCTTTACTTTCTATTTTCCTGGTTTCTATGTTGTTTCGTGCTTCTACCTCTAGCTGTTTTAATGTAAGCTGTGTTTCTAGCTCTTCATTTTTTTTATTTGAGCATTTATTTCTGCTTCTCTAATTTTTGTTAGATTATCTAGCTCTGTCTGTGTAAAGTCTAGTTTAGCTTTCTTCATTTCTCGTTATTTTGCTCTTTCATCTCTTTCAGTTTGTACCTTTAGTTTATTTTCACTCCATTCTACTAATTCTGTTCCGGTTAATCAGCATTTTATGCCAATTTCTAGGAATTCGTTTAGAATTGACATGTTGATTATGTAATAATTTGCAATGAAAAGTACAAACCGTGGTATCAATACACTATACTTTTTATTAACTATTACAAAGTAGAAAAACATAATAGGGCGTGGATCTAACGTATAGGCAGAAATTAAAAACAACTTAGCTGTGGGAAGTGTCTGAAGTTTCCTTCAAGGCTTGACTTCACAGCCGGGGTTGATCTGCGCGTCGTCTTTACGTGATAGTCTTGATTTATTCAATGTAACGGGCCTGACTGTGGATAGTATATTGTTATTACCCTACCTAGAAGATTATGTCCTTGTCTGTGGATAGAATATTGTTATTATCGTTGTCTACCAGGATCTGTAAACGTCTCGTCAGCAGATGCTATCTTGACTTCACAGCCGGGGTTGATCTGCGCGTCGTCTTTACGTGATAGTCTTGATTTATTCAATGTAACGGGCCTGACTGTGGATAGTATATTGTTATTACCCTACCTAGAAGATTATGTCCTTGTCTGTGGATAGAATATTGTTATTATCGTTGTCTACCAGGATCTGTAAACGTCTCGTCAGCAGATGCTATCTTGTCTCGTTGATGTCTAGGTACAGTCTTTTATGGTCGTAGGATTCATAAACCGGTCGCTGCTCCCATTATCTGTCATAAGCCCATGGATACTTAAACTCTAGACAGTGGGCTAGGACAGATTACGCTACTCTTTTTCACACAATAACTGCACACAGAGTGAAGCTCGCAATCCGTTCCAACTCGGAACCTTTTAATGAGATTACAGTGAGCTTCACACAGATCCCACAGGGATTTATCGGTCACACAAAAGCCGTCCCGACTCAATAGATTATTGTCGGCACGGGTAGCATATTATGTTATAATACAAATATACGTCATAGCAGTTATGTACAAATACTTGCCTTCAGGCACAATCTCGCCACAAACTCAATAGGCATTCACTGGATCACTCAATTCGAGCACGCTATGTGGCTCACAGACGAATCCGCTGGCGCACTAACGATTTCACAACGCAGCAGTCCGAATCTCTATCACACGTTCACTATCAGCAGTCTTCCTATCATCCAGGTCCATCCTCGTCGCTAGTCTAAGCCCGTCTCCTTAAACCTCGATCCCGTCTGTCCCATCACGGGTTCTCATGTCCCTTGATTCATGCCTGACCTGCCTTGGCCCGTCTCTCTCGGGTCTGTGCTGAGTTACAAGCTCACCTGTCCTTAACCCTAAGCTGCCTGTCAGCAGTCGTGACCTGTCTCAGTACTTCTCCCTACCTGAGGTACACTGCAGTCCCTGTAGACTACTGTCTTTCCTTTACACTGTCCTGTCAGTACTGTCTTAATACGATTTGGTCTCTGACAGTAACACAGCCATCCAGGAACTTACTTCTCTGCCTTCCCCTTATAGTTCTTTTCCCTTGCCAGTTGCCACCAAGTTCTTTAACTTATTTCTTCTCATAACGTGTTTAAAAAAAAAAAAAAAACTGATTGTCTACGTCTAAGTTTTCTAATCAATTTACAGTTTTCATTTGTTTCTTGTAGGACTTGGTCATTGGTTTTTCTGTCTGTTCATGGTATTTTCCTTTTCCTCCAAAACCACATTTCCACAGCCATCAAATGTTTTTCAGCTTGTCTACTCATTGTCAACGCCTAACGTCCATACAAATGTATAGGATCTATGTAGCATCTCATCACACGTTTTCTCGTTGCAAATGACATCTTTTTATTAGTCATTATTTTTTTCCAAATTGCAAAAGGCTACCTTCGCCATGGCGATTCTTCCTCTTTAAGGCATCCCCCATCAGATTTTATAACTATTCCGAGATCATTGTACGATTCACTTGTTTAAGAATAGTTCCATTTACTTTTATATTACATTGTAGTATTTCTTTCTTGTTAGTGACAACCATAATCTGTGTATTCTTACAATTTAATTATAACCCTAGTTATTCACTGTGTGCAACAACCACATCTACTAAATGTTTCAGATCCTGCTCATTGTCTGCAATCAATAATGTATCATCCGCATATCTAATGTTATTGATGTTACTTCCCGCAATGGTGATTCCTTTCATATCTTCTACATTTCTAAAAAGATATTTTCACTGTACATGGAAAAAAAGATCTGAAGACACTGCACAACACTGTCTCTCACCTCTCTTTTGAGGCTGATATTGACTAATTTCATTATCAATCTTTATGGCAGCTTGTTTTTGAAATATATGTGTTTTTGTTTTTCAAGTCCAAGGTCTTTCCCGTCAATTTGTATATTTGCAAGCATCTTCATCTCTGTAGATGTGAGAAGGAAACTTTAGAGAGCTATTGCGTTGCAAGAAATAGCTTTAAAAAAGACGTAAACCTGAGAAGGTGACGATTAAATTTGTAATAAGAGAAGTAATGTCTTGTAGTACTGCGACTTAGAAAGAACAATAAGTTTTTGATAAACATTTGCCACATTTCTCAGATTACAGAAAGAGCCAGATTTGAAGGAGGGGTAGATATCAGAGTCCGATGTGATGGTTATATAAAAGATATCATCCATTGACACGTGGCCGCCTTGACAGGTGATAGTTTGTTACACTGTGTTTCAAAATGGCATAATAACTACAAACCATGGCGGTAGCGAATGTGACTGATTAGACCAATTCACACTGTAAATGTTCGTCCACAATAGATGCATGTGAACACATAGTCATTGTCACCATTACGCACCATCTTACGTCTCACGCGAGAAGTGAATCTTCAATTATTTTCTCCTTTGTTTTTTTTTCATGTTTGATATTTGCTCTCCAAGCAACACGTGCCGCGGCGACTAGGTCCTAATGTGCATTATCAATGCCTGTATCAATCATATCCCGCTTACACACATCTTTGTATCGTAGTAGAATCCGACCCTGAGATCTCTTACCCATCTGTAATTAACCCAAAAAAAAAAGAAAAAAAAAGAAGGAAAGATGTCCTTTGGTATTCTACCATCATCCATCCTCCTAACGTGTCCTATCTATTTAAGTCTACGAAGACTGAGCATGGAATACACCGGCACACAACCTGATCTTTACAATACTTCAGTATTTGTGATTTTGTCTTGCCACTTATTAATAAGTATTCTTCGCAGACACAGCATATGAAAGCTGTTTAAATGTTTCTCTCGGTGTAAGTAAGTTGATCAGGCTTCACTGCCATAAAGAAGAGTACCAAAGACACAGACTTGACAAGGATGTTTGTTTTGGCAGTAAGCGTCCTGTTCTCCCAGACTCTTATTGTTAACTTGTTAATTGTTATTGCTGACTTACCAATACTAACGTTGATTTCCTGATCTAGGGATAGTTTGCTATTTACCGCTGATCCTAATTATGTCAAATCTCTACTTTCTCCATTTCGGATTCGTCAGTAAAGATTGATGGTACCCGATGTGCACATTATGACATAATCTGTGTCTTCTTTTTGCTAATTGTTAAACCAAATTCAGAACAAGCATTGGAGAATGCAGATAGTTTTTTTTTTTTTCTGTCCCGCGTCTCCATCCTGTTTCAGGATATTGCGGTCAACACCAGCATCTTTCAGCTGTATGTTGATTTCTAGGCTAGATTACGCTCATCAGCACGCCGCGACTTTCTGAGCGACCGGCTCCATACTCTCATAAGTCACTGGCGCGACTCGAACCCCTTCAGATTCTCGTGCGTTCACGTCAACCACGAGAGTATTCGGGATTACGGAGGAAGCTGCTAACTCCTCAGCCAGGGAGATCGGCCTAATGCAGATAGTAGACGTTGTAATTCTTCCTCAGAGTGGGCGTAATTGCAGCATCAGCATATAGAATATAGTTATATAAACAATAGTATAGAAGTAAACATATAGCAAAGAATAGGTAGAGTATGGTAGTCGCAGACATAAAACAACGGACATATAGTAAGTAATACGGTCTTCACGAAATACGAGTGTTCAATTCGTCTTTCAGGTCACAATTCAAGGGAGATTACAACATTGAGTGAGCTCTTAGGTTCAACAAAAGCACAGAACAAGTGTCGAAAAGAAGACTCACTTTTTCGTGCGGCCTTAGGACAGTTTATAATTATAGAGACTGTTTAGATAATTAAGTCAGAAGGCACTACAGGAAAAGATAGATACGGTGGTTGTAGAAAGTGAAAAATGGGCCCTAGCTTGAATAATAAGAAAACAGAAGTCATGGCTATATCAAAGAAACAGATTGAGCCTCAATGTACACTTAAAGTAAATGACATTATTTTGCGGCGAGTGCAGAAATTCAAATGTCTAGCCACAGTGGTAACATCAGATGGAAGATGCATCACAGAGATAAATAACAGAACAGTAAACATAAATAACACATTCTATGAAACGAAGAACATGTTATCCAAAACGATCTTGTCACTGAACATGAGAAAAAGAATTCTTGCATGTTACCAGTTTAACATATGGCAGCAAATCCTGGACAATTAGTAAACAAGTGAATCAATCGCTATACGCCTTGGAGATGTGGTTTTATAGATGAATGCTGAAAATTCCTTGGACAGCCCAAAAGAGTAATCTGGACATTTTGAAGGAGGCTGCAGACTTGTAGAGTGGGCAAAAGAGCAGGAAATGATTGTAGGAAACACCTAGTTTAAACAACACCCTAGAAGATTATGGTCATGGGGGAGTCCTGATAGCAGGATTAGAAACCAGATTGATTACATTTTGATTAGCACAAGGTTTCGAGATGCGTTAACAATTGCAAAATCAGTTTCCAGTGCTGATTGTTATAGTGACCACAGATTACTTGCATGAGCCTTATAGCCGCAAACTAGTATGTACACTAGACTAGAAGACGAAATGAGAACGACTCACACAAACGATCGGAAAAACGAGAATACACAGGGGACGCAATGCTCAGCCAGTGGGCGGAGCTCGCGCGGTCACATGACTGCGCACCAGGTGACAAAAAGGCCGACATGTTTCGACATTCAGGGTCGAGACGTTTGGAGAAGAAACACCGAGTTAGCGAAGCTAAGAAGCGAAAGAACACCAGATAACGACTTCGTTCAAGTCAGAGATTATTCCAACCATGGAATAGAGGCGACATGAAGTATAGCTACGAAGCCGATGCCCATCTATGAAGCTGAAAACGCAAGCAAACAGTAGATCATCACTCAAGGCTTGTTGGCAACAAAGATGGTCAGAAGACCGCCCCACCGCATTCTTAGGCAAGGGACTGTTGGTCGCTGACCAAGACAGTGAGTAGACACGGTTATTTAAGATATCGAGTTAGATGTAGTAGGATTATCAGAGTGCATACAACAGATACTTTCTTGACGATTATTTCAGCCATGAATAATACCACATAAAACAGGGCGTGCGCTGATCACACACAGAACGCGATAACGGCAGGAAGCCGGCGATGTGTGACAGCCACGCGTGAAGGCTGTTCAGCAATAAAATTTAATATGTTGAATAAGGACGCAAAAGTCTTCTGTGATTTGTGTGCATAGATTCTCCTTAAATTGTCAAGTGAAGTGTTCGAGCCAGTGAAGAAGTAACTTGGCAAAGCGGGGACTGTCGTCTCGGAAAAAGAGCTCAACAGTGAATAACAAATGAACATTGTTTAACAGTGCATAAACATAGAAAGAGTGACAATAAATACTATTTCGTGAAAGATAAATATCATCAATAATAAACTTACGAGCCAACAAGGAAATATTTCAGCAAAATGTCAAACAAACGAACATCAACAACATTGACAAAGGTCAGAAGAATAGCCCAAAAAAAAAGAAGCATGGCTACGGAATGGAATGATCTAAGCCACGTCTCGACACGGCTTCACTATTTGTTCCGTATTAAGTGTGCAAACTGCCTACAAGGCATACTATTTCTAATATTCTAAATAGATGGCAACCAGCCACCAAAAGAACAATGTAGGGCCGTGTTCATGTGCTCAATGTACAATGTTTTGCGTATCCTTTCAGCTGATTGTTGATTTCTTGGCAAGATTACGCTCAGTAGTTTGCCATTGCTTTCTGGGCGGCCGACTCACTTATCCTGCAAGTCACCAGCGCGGGTAGAACCGCTTCTAATTCTCGCGCGCTGCGAGACCCTGTGTGGATAAACGGGATTACGGAGAAAGTCGTGTAACCCCTCGGCCAGAGAGACCGACTCAATGCACAATAGTGCTCGCATAAACTAATCAACGTATCAACATCCAGTATTCATTCTAGAAACAAGTTTTTCAAGATCCTGCAGTAGGAAGCTATGTTGCAGTCACACCCTTTTGTGGAGGCATCATTTCTACTAGCATCCAAGCTGATCCCACCTAGTCCTGAATCCAACCGAAGTGGAGCCAAACATCTGGAAGGCGTCACCAGGGACACCTGAGCTGGGGATACACAAGTTAAGTTGCTTCCTGTTGATTTGTGTATGTGTCCTGTTTAGTAGTCCAGAGTTGTCAAGTACCCCTCCACTCTGTTTACTCTCCCTCATCATTAGCTGGAGGTTGGTGGGCTACCTTTGAGTCGATTAACCATCACAGCCATCACACAAAGGTACGTTCCGTTCGGTTGGCAGTCGAAACTGACTAAGTGATTTCAGTAGATCTTCGACTGCTAGCGGGAACTTTGTCTTGTTTTGTAAATTTATCCATTAGCCGTTGTTCTTTCACGTCATTAATGTCCCTATTAACTCTTTCGCTACCGTGATCCCATCTGTGGGCACGTTGTATTTCCTGAGATGGCAGTCCGCCGTTTTAGTGCCACAAAATGATCAGTGGTTTATTTCACATATTTCTGCTCCGTTTCGGAATTTTAAGTTACAGTAAACTAAAAAGTAGTACAGCCGAAAGATCTCTACGCCATCTCGGAGCGGTCAATCGTTTTCTAATTTTGGATTCTTGTGAATTTTCAGTTTTAAGGTAGTGTTAATTTGTTTGTTTTGGTTTTTCACAATGGAAACGCCCACCAGTTTGCGTCCACGTAGTATGACTTGAGATCAAGCTAGATTATTGTTTATAATAATATGTGAATGTGAATATTTAGAAAGTAGTTTTAGTTGTGTCTAAAGTTTTAGCACGTGGTGATAAAGAAAAACCAGTGAATGTTCGTCAACAGCTAAGTGTTTGACAACGAAGCACGAATGGCTGAAGTTTACGTCTGTCATTATTGCTATGGGACTTGATCCAAGACCATGTATCAAAGACTACCGGTGTACAAGTGCACATTTATATACTCCTTGGTATGTGGCACTGCCACTACGTTTCCCAGTAATCAATTAGAAAATTATAATATATTTATCACACCATGTTTCATGTATGTCAACCTGAGGGTACCCCAAAAAAAAAAAAATTTATCCTCTTGTTGACTCTGAAGAATATCCAGGAAGCATTTTACCCATTTGAAAATGTGTCCATTGATGATATGATTATTTGGTGGAAGGGCTAAACAAAGCTAAAAAAACCATGCATTGTTGTCTCTACCAAGTCTGTAGTTAGAATTGTTGAGAGCGGATTGCGAAAACCGCAAAGCAAGCTGAAGATGGTCTCCATGAAAATAAAACGGCGATGAATGGCTGCGACAGAATGGACCAAATGGTTGGATATTATAATATCCATGATAGGAAAACCATTACGTGGTGGAAGAATATCTACTACTAGATCTTTGAAATTGCACAGATCAATGCTCACATCCTACATTCCATATGGCAAACAGAGAAAGGAGGAAAAAAATTGTTACAGAAGGATTTCAAGTAAAGGAAAGTGCTCATCGCGAAGTAGCTCAGAGTATTCCTGAAAGTTTGACACTCTGCCTGCCGAAGAATTTCAGTCTGTTGCAGGAAATTATGCCGAAAGATTTACATGAGCCAAGCATTTAATAGAATGTGTCGGTGTCAATAGAGACTGTGTTTTTTGCAGCACTCGAACTAAACGACACATATCATCTTTTGTTTGCTCCGGCTGTACTAATAGACCAGACTTGTGCGCCAAAGTTTGCGTTGCAGCCTATCACAAATAGACTGCCACATATAGTAAATAAAAACAAACAGACATGACAATTAAATGTAAATCTGCCAAGTGTTTTCCTAATTTTTGTCTGAAAAAAAAAATACATGATTCAGAATCTGCGGCGAAACTTCTTTTCGGATGGTTGATTGGAAGCAATGGTGTTTATAGTTTAGAATAGTGTTGTTTGTTCAGTAAATTCAATTGGATTAGCAGTGATCAGGATATTGGATAACAACGCCCCCTCGGTAAGTACAATGTTTACATTATTTTTACCTCTTTTTAACAAATTATTTTAGAAGTTATATTATTATTTGTATTTTATTTACAACATACAGCAAAAATTCTCCTACCAACATATTCCTTGTGCTATCTCCTTTATTTTGATATATAATACAACATTTCTGCTACAATTTTAACCATTTTCATAACATTATTGCGACATACACCAATTTCCAGATTTCGGCCATTAGTTTTTTTCATTTGTGTGAAAAAGACATGGTTCAGAATATGCACCAAAACTTCCTTTTGGGTGATTTAAATGAGCAATACTGTTTATATTCTTGAAGACAAGTGGTGTTTGTTTGATTATTCAGTAAATTAAACATGATTAGCAGTATAGGAGTGTAGAAAACACATTCTAAGTGCAATGTTTACATTATTTTTACCTACTTTTGTCCAATTATTTTACAAATTATATTATTATTTTTATTTTATTTACAACCTAAAGCAAACATTCTCCTACCAACATATTCCTTGTGCAATCCCCTTTATTTTGATATATAATACAACATTTCTGCTACAATTGTAACCATTTTCATAACTTTACTGTGACAGACCCCACCTTCAAGATTTCAGCCATTATTTGTTGTCATTATTTGTGAAAAATACATGGTTCAGAATATGCACCAAAACTTCTTTTTGGGTTACTTTAATGCGCAATACTGTTTATATTCTTGAAGACAAGTGGTGTTTGTTTGATTATTCAGTAAATTAAACATGATTAGCAGTATAGGAGTGTAGAAAACACCTTATATGTGCAGTTTTTTAAATAATTTTTACCTCTTTAATTTCATTTGTTATTATTAAACCTCTCATTATTGTCATAATATTTGTAACCTATCAATTAATTATTAACACTGTCATGTTCCTTGTGCAATCCTCTTTAATTTGATATGTAATACAATAGGTCTTCTACCACCTTAACCATTTTAAAAGCATTATTGTAACACACCCCTAGTTCCAATTTTCTGCCATAAATGTCTGTTTGGTGACAGCCCAGTTTTTGTTTGGTAGTGAAAGAGTTAATTATGATTGGTTATCCATAGGTGTTTACGTCAATTAGTTAAATTTCTGATAGGTGTTTTCGGTTGTCCGGTAGTGTCACTATCATTGTTGAACAGCACCATAGCAGGTTCAACACACAGTCGGCTTTGCCATAACAAGACCAGAAGCGACACTGACAAGAAGAGACTCTGACAAAGAACACCTCCTGCCATAGAGTTTCCCAACCATCAACAACAAAGATACTATTGTCCCAAAACATTTATACAGGTGGTATCTGCAATTACTTTATAATAATTCCATCTAACAGGGATTGACACATAGATAGGAAACAGGTGCACATCAACAACCATGTCTACATTATCAGAATTTGTAGCACTTGGTGAGAAGTATGGCTTGACCGGCCCTGATCTCATGGCCTAGGCCAAGGAAGAATTAAAAGCATTTTAGGCACAGCTAAGAGAAGACAGAGCAGCATCTAGAGAGGCACAAGAGAGACAGAAATATACGGAAATACAATTAGAAAAATTAAAAACCGTTTCTATAACAAAAGAGAATGTTGGTAGAACTAGAAGCACTAGCACTAGTCGAAAGCATCAAGAAGTTTTATAAGTACTTGTTAGGAAAGAAATGCATTGTGTTGTCTGATAACAAACCATTAAATAATCCACAGATTGTTTTTACTTTTACTAGATTATGAGTTTGATATCTGCCACATTCCAGGCAAAAATAACAACCTTGCAGACCTCTTGGGTAGATTGTAATAAAGTAAAATCGCAAAGGTACATCACATCATCTACACAGCATCTAGAATGTATTACCTCATAAAAAGGTGCTTGAACAATCACCAGCACTCTGAACTGCTGATCAGGACTTTGCAGGTCATTTGGAAACAGCTTAAGATGAGTTTACTGTTAATAATTGTATCATAATTAATTAGGTATTGATATGTTCATACATATACATCCAAAGATGTTATCATTCCCAGATAGCAATAGTATTGTCAGAAGCTGAGTGGAAAGAAAGAATAAAGCTGTACGAATAATTCACCAATTCCATTGAGACACAGAAAGACCAACAGAGAAGTCTATATACCAGTAGAGTATTCGAAAACCAATGTCAAGGGAACACAAGATGTAACGACATCTGACAGGTACTTGTCTAATGGAAACATGTTCAATAAATTATCTAAGTATTAAAAATGTGAATGATTATCATTAAAAGTAAAATGAAAAAAAGAGAGAATAAAAGAAAGGGAAATTTTCCCTTGTCACAGACCATATTACACCCCATGACGTAATCACATATAGCGTACAACTACTTGCCCAATATGTGCTTGGGTTGCGCACTGCATGGGTCATTCATGATTCGCACCATTTATATAGATACAGAACGGAAGACGTCACGGTTGTCATGTCAGTTAGAGATTAGGATAGCGTCTGGGGAGGGTCGGTCTGGAGAGCTTTTTGTTAGTTTGGATAGATATAGAGTACTTAGTAGGTTTAGCGGGTTGTAGGATTAGCTAGTAATAGGGATGTCTTTCGTATTTTATGTTAATTATTTTCAACGTTATTAAACATTAGTTTTAAATTTATACCAACGGTTTCGTTATTTGTTTCATAGGACAACCACTTTGGGGCGGTTGGATGCCAGTTCTTGTTTTACTTACTGTCATGGGCCACAGGTCTATGACAGTAATTGTGGGGGATAGCGTCCGATAAGAATCCCATATAGTGAAATTACTCCTAGTGAGATAGCAATAGGAGTTAGTTCTTCCCCACCGGGTCAGTTAGATATGTTTATTTTGCAACAATTTTTCACGATCATCACAAGAACTGGCACGTTATAACCATCATCATATTGTCGTCGGCTTGGATTCTGCACTGACGTCGCAAACAGATAAGTGTATTACTTTTGATTTGCTATCGTCAAGGTCTGTACAGGTAATGGATGTGTTAAGTTTACTATCATCCACATCGCCATGTTTTCAGTAAGACCCGATGCAAGTGGCATCGTAATTTCTGGTGGGCTTATGCAGTGCTACGATGACATCTTACATCCCATCGTTTATGTCAGTCGAAAACTACTTCCAGATGTACATAAATGATCCACATCTTAAATTGAATGTCTTACTACGGTTTTCATGGTTACAACACTTAGCAAAGATTTTCTGGGCAATCACGTTACATAAAGGCAGTCCAAAGACTAATCGTATTACCACAAAATCCACACTTTCGACCATGTATCTTGTTCTCCCAGGCTCTTTTTTCTTAACCTGTTCATTGTTGTTGCTGCCTCACTAATCCTAATGTTGATTTCCTGATCTAGGAATAATTTGCTATTTACGTCTGGTCCTAGATATGTAATATGGTCTACTATCTCCAGTTCGGCGTCGTCAATAAAAATTGATGGTACCCCATGTGACATAATCTGTGTCTTCTTTTTGTTAATTGTTAAACCAATTTCAGAACAAGCAGATTCCGATGAAATAATCATGTAACGTCGTCAAGCATATATCCTATGATGAACTGAACTATTCTATGATGAACTGAACTATCCTATTGCAGAGGATCATATGGATGAAATAACTGCATAAACTTCATCTCGTCGAAGAACTTTTGTAACCTGCTTCGACTCGTTGAAAAACTAGTAGAATCTTAAACACTACACAGGGACATCAATGGAAGAATCATGGACATTTAGATTAGATAATTGTAATTTTCTAACTTGTGTATTCTAATAAATGATTGGAAAACGTTAACTACAGATTACAGGTAGTATAATTACATACATAACATCTCACCTTCCACGTTGTAACAACATCCTCCCGCCCCCATAGGCTTGATAGACAAGGACTTGTGTTTCGGCAGTAAGCTTCATGTTCTCCCATACTCTTTTTCTTAACCTGTTCATTGTTGTTGCTGCCTTACCAATCATGATGTTGATTTCCTGATCTAGGGATAATTTGCTTTTTAACTCTGATCCTAGATATGTAAAATGGTCTACTATCTCCAGTTCGGCGTCGTCAATAAAGATTGATGGTACCCCATATGCACCTTGTGACATAATATGTGTCTTCTTTTTGATTATGGCTAAACCAAATTCAGAACACGCATTGGAGAATGCAGATAGTAGACGTTGTAATTCTTCCTCAGAGTGGGTCGTAATTGCAACATCATCTGCAATAAAGCAACTCTCTGATCAGTACCCTCCTAATTTTGGTCTTGGCCTTCAATCTTTCAATCTCAGAGCATTATAGAGGCCGCCATCTGAGCGTGAGTGAATGTATATACCGGCATCCTGATCACGAAAGGCATATTTCAGTAGAAGTGAAAAGTATATTCCAAAGAGGATGGGGGTTAGTACGTAACCTTGCTTAACTCCACTCTTGATTTCAAACTCTTCTGAAGTTGCACCATCAAACTTGATTATGCCCTCCATGCCTCTGTGGAACGATTCCACAATGGACAAAAGAGTTGGTGGGCAGCCAATCTTCTTTAGTGCCTTGAACAGACCCTCACGACTGACCAAATGAAGCAATAAACAATGGTTGGTTTTTTCCCTGGCATTTTTCTTGCATTTGTCGCAATGAGAATATCATATCAATAGTAGACCGGTTCTGTCGGAAGCCGCACTGTGATTCGGGGTAGACTTGATCTCCCATGACTTGAAGTCAGCGCAGAACAATTCTGGCAAATACTTATCAACAATACACAGAAGTGAGATATACCCCTATAGTTGTTGCAGTCGCTCCGATCGCCCTTGTTCTTGTACAGTGTTATGATGCTTGAATCTTTGAAAGCCTGTGGGACTTGTCCTTCTCGCCAGCATAGCTCTATTAGCTGGTGGATCTGTAGAGTGAGTGTGTCTTGCCCGCTCCTGATAACCTCTAATACAGTGGTTCTCAACCTTTTTTGGCCCATGCTCCCCTTTACCATATGTTCAGAACATCATCCCCCCCTTTCGTATTTCCTCCATATAAGTCCCCCCCCCCCCCCACCCTTACACAGTATAATAAAAATGGAAGCTAAATTTAATAACACATACTAGAACAAATCTAGACATCTACATAAAACGTGATTTGCGGGTCTACTTACGTTATAAAACGAATTTCATTAACTAAACGTAAGTCCATTCCTCCTTAGTTGGATCGCTGCAGCCCTCTTCCAACGGAAAGTAGTTTTTAGATGTGGCAGTTGGACTTCGGAACCAACAACAATATATCCTGGCCTACCACAGGGATCACCATTATCTCCGGTACTGTTCAACGCCTACACAGTGAGAATCACCAGTGAGCAGATCACTGGACCTGGCAGGACATTGTCATATGCCGATGATGTTTTAGTGTATAGTTAGGGTAAGGATAGAGAGGAGGTTGCTGTGGAACTACAAACCGAACTCAATCGCATAAGTACTTGGTGTGATGAAGCTGGGGCAATGGTCAACCCAACAAAGGCAACAGTGACTTGGTTCTCGTTGAATAATCATATTGTCAACAATCCAACACCAACTGTAATGCTGTGTTCAGAGACGGTGGAAAGAACGCAGGCAATGAATTACCTGGGGATACGGTTTGATCGAAGCCTTGCTTATAATGTGCACATAGACCAGGTGATAACAAAGGCCAAGCGAGGCTTGGCAGCGATGCGGGTGATGGCGGCAGCAAACTGTGAGCAGCGCCATCTATGTCTTCTGTACGAGGGGCTGGTCATGTCTGTTTTGGAGTATGCAATGGCAATCCTGACTCTCAGCCATAAGCAGATAGAAAGGATGGAAAGGATACAGAATGAAGCTATGCGCATTATTCTTGGATGTACAAGAGATGCAGCTTGCAGGGCGATGCGCTACCTTCTTGATTTTCCAACCATTGAAGAGAGAATGCAAGTTTGCAGGGCACGCGCCTACCTCAGAATCAACGCAAACACACAGCATCCACTGCATAGTGAAATTAGGAAGGTGAAGGGCAGCAGGTTAAAAAGAGGACGGTCGTGGATGGGTCAAGCCGAAGACATTCTTCAACAGGTGTGTTCACTTGAGGACTTAGAACCTGGCGAGGAGTGGGTGCAAGTGCCAACAGACTTCTGCACATCCTTTTCAGTTTGCATCCAACTAGATAGAAAATGCAGACAAGAAAATCCGGCTGCTGTGGAGGCTGAAGTACAAGCGTTGATTTTCGAGAATTCGCTAGGCAGTGACGCGGTCATCTACACAGATGGGTCGGTCGTCCGACATGTGAGAAGCTCATGGGCCTTTACAGCTCGGGCCGGAGGGAGAATTGTGAAGGAGGACTCTGGTGCTTTCACTGAAACCACAAGTAGCCTGACCATGGAAGTCATGGCAGTAAGTAAAGCAATAACATGGCTCGAGACACAGACATTCACTAGGGCTTGTTTCCTTAGCGACTCAATGAACATGATCAAGAGGATAGAGGAGGGGTCGATCCGAAGAGAATGGTTGCTGCCTCTGGAGCGGTCTCGGCTGGCAAAGATTAGTTTCATCTTCGTGCCAGGTCATGCGGGAGTACAAGGAAATGAGCGGGCTGACAAGCTCGCAGGTGAGGCTACTGTGGAGGGCGGACGCGCCATGGACCAGGCTGACATTCTGAATGCTCTACGAGAAGTGAGACTTTTGCAAGAACCAAGTGATGACTGTGAATCTACAACAATGGCCAGACTGCGAGAGCAGCAAATTAAAAGAGGGGTGGCCAAACAAGAACACTACGCAGGAAGCCAAAGAAGATTGATAAACCAACACAGAACTGGCGTCGTTAGCCGCTACACGCTGCGAGATTTGCTGAGGAGGGGATCCGAGCACTTATGGACTGAATGGTCCGATGTGCAACGAGAATGATCTGTCGACTAACTAACTAACTAACTAACTAACGAATTTCATTAGGGCGAGAAGTACAGAACCGTAAAATTTAGAGGGAAATACAATATCAAGTAACTCGTTCTTGTCTTAATGCGATCTTGAAATAATCTTAATTCCCCCCCCCCCTGGAAACCCTAACATTCCCCCATGAGGGGGGGGGGGGGGGGAATTCCCCACTGGTTGAAAACCACTGCTTTAATGGAATCTCATCCTTACATAGAGCCTTGCAAGATGCCAGTTCATTTATAGCACACTTAACATCTGTTATGGTGAGAAGTGTGTTCAGGTGGTCAACAGTTGATAGGGCCTCTATGGTGTTGAAAACATCATCCGCGAGTTTGGTCTCACTTGAGTAAAGCTCTAAACAGTGCTCTACCCATCTATCCATCTGCTGTTTCTTATTGGTGATGATTTTCCAGTCAAGGTTTTCAGTGGTGCACTTCTTTTTATCATTCGACCACATGCTTTCTTTATCCCTTCATACATGCTTCTGTTTCCCTTATCACTTGCATTTTGAATGGACTCACATAACTTGATCGAATAATCATTTGCACACTGCTTGGCAGCCTTTTGCACATCCTTCCTAGCTTGCTTCAGCTCACTGAGAGTGTTACGAGTTGTTCTTTCCTTGTTTCTTAGGAGAGCTATCTTCTTTTTATCAATCAATGGCTGCAGTCTCTGGCTGTTTGCTGCAAACCAGTCCTGCCTCTTATGATCCACAGTGCTTTAAAACCTTACCGATGTTTTATAAAGAGTTTCCTTAAGTTTACGATACTTTTCCCTTGCGGTACAATTTTCTGATGTATTAGTGAAAGAGTCTTCAAGTTGCTGTTAAAACTCAAAGCACTTATCACGATCGTGGGTGTTAATAATATTAATCCTGGAGCTAGATTTGTGGTTAGCTTTGTAGATTCTCTTTGGTCTCATTCTAACCCTTGCAACAACCAAAGAATGATCTGTATCACAGTCAACACTGTGGTAATTTCGAGTTAATGATGTTTGGTTCAGATGTTGTCTCCGTGTGATGATGAAGTCCAGTTGATGACAATGGCAATATCATGGATGTTTCCATGTGAACTTATGCAGCTCTTTTGTTTTAAAACAAGGAGTTTGTAATACATGGGTCATTTCTGGTGCCATGCTCCAGCAGCTTTTGCCCATTTTCATTCATGTGACCGATGTTGTATTTTCCCAGGCACAATGGCCATGAACTCGAGTCCTTGCCCACACTAGCATTGAAATCACCGAGCATATAAATGTATTCGGATTTTTGAACTGCCTTGATCACAGAGTCTAACTCCTCATAGAACGAATTTGTCACAGGAAGCGAGTGTCAGTGCATATGCAGAGATAATTGTGCAAAACCACAAGGGGTTGCCAAGCGCAGGGATAATAGTCTTTCATTAGCTCCAGCTGAAATTTCAACCATTCCCAGTAGTGAATTCTTCACTGCAAAGCCCACACCAGGTTGCCTTTTTTTTCTGCATGCCCTCTACCCTTCTACAAAAAGGTGTAATTGTTTCCCTGAGTGATCCTTCCTAGGCGATGCGAGTCTCCTGCAGGCAAACAATATCAATCTTATGACGATTGAGTTCGGCATCAATCACAGCCGTTTTCCTCACATCGTCAATATTCGTCAAGTCAGTGGAAAATCCTGGATACATGGTTCTTACGTTCCAGATTGCAAGCCGTAGCTTGAGGTTTCTATTTTACTTTTTAATAGTCCTGGTGCATTGGTTTTTCAGCCTGCTATTTAGATTTTGTCCTAGCCCCAAGCACCCACTGAAGCAGGCAGGCTGTGGTGGATCAGCACCCAGTTCACAGGGGGCTGCCCAGTTTGAGGTGAGCGGTAGCTATTAAGTGACACCTGTAGGTTGTCAGAGGCAACCCATAGCGCCCCATGTCTACGCCAATTGACAAGGGCTTATAACCTGTAACTGCCACCTCTCGTTTTGATTCTGAGACCGGTTAAGACCAGGGATGGAGTTATACCTCTCCATAGCACAAAGCCTGGGCTAAAATATAGAGACCATGTGTTGCCCATGCAGCATGATCCCTCTCTCGGACTGTCTAGTTCACTCCAGAGGAAAGGTAACACCTATACATCTGGAACAAGACAAGCTACAGACGCTGACGGATCATCAAAGCAATGCTCTAACTGTCCGCTTGTCCGATCTTCGATCCTAGACCATCTGCCAACCAAGGCTTAGGGCCTGGTCTGCCCTGCCAAAACATTAGGTTGCATTTCCTCGCACCAGGATTAGCCTTGTACGCTCCCAATTGTGTTCTTCCGCCCGAAGCAGTTGACACAATGTGGGGTGTCGGGTTTGGTAAGCGTCGCCCAACATTCAGCGCTAAGAGAAAGCAGGTAGCACCGTCTACTGTCATGCGGTAGCGCAGTCATATCAGACTAAGATCTGACTCAAAGTCGAGCTACTGCGAAAGCATTTGCCAAGAATTTTTTCATTAATCAAAAACTACAGTTAGAAGCACGAAGACGATCAGATACCGTCGTAGTTCTGACCATAAACGATGCCGTCTAGCATCCAATGGGGCAATGTGAAGCAAAATGGAATATACATTGGCTAGAAAACCCATTGTGTCAAAAGTCCTAATAAAAAAAAATATACCATTGTGTGGGCATTAATGTTGAAAAAGCGCCCCAGTCGCACAAAACAGAATATTGCGTGGCTAGCAAATCCATGAAGGCGAAATCCCGAATCAAAAGCTCGTGTGTGTGTGTGTGTGTGTGTGTGTGTGTGTGCCAGGGAGCGGCTGGCGTTTTAACTTAGCGGCCCTCTGGCATTATTAACTGCTGGTCAATGGTGACATTTGAGAATGTTTCTTTTCTTGGTCCCTATACGATAAGATAACTTCACACGCCCTGGACGACAATATCATCTTGACGCGCCACCACTGTACTATTTCAGTGGCGCTTCGTTTATATCTCTAGAGATGCTTAATCTTGATCTTGTAGACATCTCTCCTTCTAATTCTGATGGCCGTTGAGCCTTTCCATCTTGTACAGTCTATAATCGTTAACTACTTAGACCGAACTCAACGTAGCTTGCATAACATGACACTGGTATAGATTTTCACATTCTATTTTACTAATACTATACACTTGACGATACAATTATTTGTTCCACAAAAGATTCACAAATATACACAACAGTGCCTAAACATTAACAATTCTAAAAGAGCGGCATAGTGTTAGCCATGCTCTATTAACTCAGAACTAGGTCCGACACTGACCATAGCTCTAGTCCAACTGATTTAAGGTGATGTTTTGCCCTCACGAAAAACATCCAGCATACTTTTCACGCTTTTGTGACCAATGCTGTGATAGGTCACTTCGCACGGTCTCCCCCCTGTCGACCGCAGTTGTTACAGACTTATGCCATGTTCCAGGCCTGTATCAACTGGACATTGGCAGTGGGCGACATTAAAGGTGGTTAAGCGGTCCAGTGGCAAGAAATTGAATATTGCATGGCTAGCAAATCCATTGCGTGGAAAGTCCACATCCAAAGCTCAATGTGTAGGCGACAACAAGGGTGGAACAACGGCTTCCGGTCGCCAGTATGGCGGTTAGGCGTTGAGCCGTTAAGGCCTGTGGCGTGTTTATCTTTGTGGCTACGGTTTGCAATCGCATTTTCCTCATGTTGGACTGGTAGGGCATGGTTCTGTCGCTCTGCTATTGAGTGAGTGCGTGGGCGACACCGTGAGCTGTGAAATTCGCGTGGAATGCTTTTACATCTGTCCTGTACAGTGAACTGCATGTTTGGAACAATGGCTACCGGCGGTTGCTGAATTGACTGTTTTGCCCTTTCGGTTCACGAGTGCATTTTTCGGGAGACTCCTGGGAGTCAGCGCTGAAGCTGCGGAGTTCTTGCTTTGTGCGACACTTTCAGCGGGTCTCCCTGCGGTAAGAGACCGAGCCATGTGAGAAAACCAGGGCCAATGAGGTCTTTCTGGTGACTGCCGAGTCAATTGACGATGAACTGTGGAATTCGTGGATGAATTTTGTGTTGACATTCTGACAGCGGTATTATGCACAATGTACATGTGCGGGTTTGTTGGATTGCCGAGACTCCCGTTTATTCCACTTTTCACATTGGACAGTGGGGAGCATTTTGTGTGATATTCGCTGGCGCAGGAATGGAGCATAATGGGGACGACCCGTTGCCGTGAAGTTGGAACCTCGACTAACTAACTAATGGTGGAACATGTCCCAGTGGCACGAAATGGAATAGTGCTTGGCTAGCAAAACCATTACGTGGAAAGTCCGAATTGAAAGCTCACTGTGTGGATGTCATCTGCAGACTGATCTCTCCTGGTCTCCGGAGGAACGACCTGTCGTGGACGAGAGGCCCAATATATGAAAGTGAGGCTAAGCACCCATGTGCTGGACGTGACGATTCCTTGGGTAAGTCCAGTACCAGAGCGATTTGTCGGCTCTGTAATTATGGAAGCCTCCTTGGATGGCGTGGAATGCCCAAATTGAGGGCTGACCGTTATGTCTCCGGCTGATCTGAATGGACCAGCTGGGATGGGGATGACACCACGACAGTGAGTTGACCGTCTTACGAAACACCCGGGAAGGTTAACCCAGTCAACAATTTCCCGCAGAAGTCTGATGTGTGAGACGGAAGGTGCCAATATCGCAGCTTTGCTGTTGACATATGCCTGGATCATTGACATTGAGGTGAGTGACCTGTAGCGAGGCTATGAGAAAAACAACCAGCTCTGAGAAATAATGGTGAGGGTAGATGGAGACCCCCAGGGTGGATGGGGCGAGAGACAGTGTATTGTTGTGTGAAGTCAGGGGACTTCAGGGGACAGTTGATGTTTAGACTCCGAGCGGGACAGGAGGCTAAGGAGAGGAGCGGAGTTAGATAGAGATCTCCGTCCTGGGTTGTTCTCCCAGTTTTGAATGCAGGCCCAAAACCCAGTGGGGGTTGTATAGTTAATGGAGGCCTGAACCCAAAGTGGATTGTATAGTTAATGGAGGCCTGAACCCAAAGTGGGTTGTATAGTTAATGGAGACCTGAACCCAAAGTAGGTTGGATAGTAGTGGAGGCTAGACCCAGTGTGTGGGTTGTATTGTGTGAGGTCCAGCCGTGGATAGGAGATGGATAACTGTCCTGTGAATTTGAGATTAAGCAGGCCTTGAGAAGGCAGTGATATGTGCGTGTTAAGTCGTGAGGAAGAAATACATATATTCTGTGGATTATATTGGTTTCTGGATATAGAATTATGTTCCGTTTGTCCGTGTTCTTTCCGTATTAAAGGATTATGTGCGCCAAATCAATCTTGTTCACTGACTGATGGATGTGTACTACTGGGGTGAGTTGCATTGTGAGACAGGTGGTTAGCTCTACTTACACTCCATAGTGACATACAAGGAACATTGAAACCTAGACAACGACCATCTCACTCAGTTATGATAAAGAACTTTGTGACATTATCTGGGAGGCTACGTCCGGTCGAGAACAATATAGACATTGTTGTCATTCTGTTTATCTGTGAACTCGTCGATTAGAGAGGATACTAAGATCAGAGACATTAGTCGGATGCCCAATTACAACGACAATTACGGCACAAGGAATAAACACCATTTTCAGTAGACGGTCAATGTCAAAAGTGTCCGAGAAGTAATACATAGTTCACGTGAAGGTCACGACAGGTAAATTTGATACCAGGCAGTATTGCTGAAGCTAGCGGGGACGCCAAAGAATTAACGCAGACAGGCGCTTGTGTTTATAGGTCAAGCGAACAGCACAGGTTAAAAGTCGCGTGGACAAAAAGTGGTTTATTACAGGAGAGGGTCAGCGCTGTTTACGAGGACAGTGAAGTGTTGTGTATGACGGAAAAAGTTTCCGGTCAGTTTACAGACATATTAACTGTGTATTATTGTGATAAAGAGTACTGAGGTACTGACTGAGGTTGACCTGTGTGGTCAAGGTCATGGACGGTGGAAAGTTACTACAATTTTCCATGGGAGAACTGGATAAACAAGTTGTTTTGAACGAAAACCAGACTTTATCTTCGTCTTTATGTTGAATCCCTTTGTTATCATTACTCTGTCATAAGCAAACATTTTTACAACGAAGGATTACATGTCATCACCGCAGGCATGGTTGCATACAGTTGCCAAAAAGAACTGACTGGACAGAGTTAAAGCGTTGGACATTTGCTGTCATTTTATGTGTTGAACTTTGTCTTTAACGTGAATCTATCACATAATTGATACAACTACGGACCATCTCTGCAACCAAGGTATAATAGCGTTACGGACTGGGTTGAGAAAAGACGTTTGGGTTATTACCTTGTTGTCAACATGTCCAGGGAAAGTAACAACATATCGAAAGAACATTTTGGAATCTAGTGTCGTAGACATTTCCAGCGGATTGCGAAAAACTATTAAAAACAAGCGAAGAACTTTTGCGACTGGTTAATAAGAACATTATTGTCGGCCAACCATTCGGACATTTTGTTTGCTCTCATTGACTTGTATATTGTTTTCGGGTGTTACATAATTATTTGTATGAGGTCTCGTATTCGTAAGGAGTAGGAGATTTTGTGATGTTTCACGGGATTCGTGAGGCATGACAGAACAGGAGTCTTAGGTGCACCATTTATTTTCTGGGAAGTAAATCGAAAAGTCGGTTTGTTTTGTTAGGCAGTGACGTGGAGTTGGTCTTGGATTAATATACAGTGCCCTTTTGTGTCTAACGTCAGATCTGTGTATATTTTGATGTTATATTTTTTTCTTTTTTTTCTTTTCATAATATTTACATATGATATTTGTTTTCTTCGGATATATGTTATTATTGTGATCTTTCGTCATTTCAACTGTCTAGTGGTTGGTGTCAGTTTATATATATTACGCGCACTGTGGTCGTCCCACGCAAGCTTGTGGGTGTTACTGTAGTTTATTTCTTTGTGATCACCGTCTTCGTGTATTCAGCTTGTGTATCTAGCGTTTTATAGACATCACTTGGTGTGGATCATTCATTCCTTCGTATATGTATATATATGTATGTTTAACAATATTTCCAGAAATTTTCTACAGCTATTTGCGATATATATATATATATATATATATATATATATATATATATATATATATATATATATATATATATATATATATATATATATATATATATATATACTAGCTGACCCGGCCCGGCTTCGCCCAGTCCTTTTTGGGGAGCATCTCATTTAATTCATATAAGTAGTCATATAAGTTCCCGTTCCCGTTACCGACTGTCTGTCTGTCTGTCTGTCTGTCTGTCTGTCTGTCTGACCCGGCCCGTTTTCGCCCAGACCCTGATGGGGAGCATCTCATTTAATTCATATAAGTAGTCATATAAGTTCCCGTTCCGACTATCTATCTGTCTGTCTGTCTGACCCGGCCTGGCATCGCCCAACACCTGGTGGGGAGCATCTCATTTAATTCATATAAGTAGTCATATAAGTTCCCGTTCCCGACTGTCTGTCTGTCTGTCTATCTATCTATCTATCTATCTGTCTGTCTGTCTGACCCGGCCCAGCCCATGGTGGAGAGCATCTCATTTAAATTATATAAGTAGTCATATAAGATCCCGTTCCCGACTATCTGTCTGACTGTCTGTCTGTCTTGGGTAAATGTAGGAGGGAGGAGGAAGAGGAGGGAGGAGACAGGAGGAGTAGGGAGGAATAGGAGGGAGGAGGAGGGATTAGGAGGAGGGAGGAGTAGGGTGGAGGAGGAGGCGAGGAGGAGGGAGGAGGAAGAGGGAGGAGGAGGGAGAAGGAGGGAGGAGGAGAACGCAGGAGGAGAAGGGAGCAGGAGGATGAGAGGGAGGAGGAGGGAGAGGGAGGAGGAGGGAGGAGGAGGAGAGAGTAGGAGGAGGGACGAGGCGGAGGGAGAAGGAAGAGGGAGGAGGGAGAAGGAGGGGGAGAAGGAGGAGGGAAGAGGAGGAGGGGAGGAGGAGAAGGGAGGAGAGGAATGTGAAGGGAGGAGGAGGGAGGAGGTAGAGGGAGGAGGAGGAGGAGGGAGGCGGAGAGAGGAGGAGGAGGGAGGAGGAGGAAGAGGGAGAAGGAGGAATGTGAAGGGAGGAGGAGGGAGGAGGTAGAGGGAGGAGGAGGTAGAGGGAGGAGGAAGAAGGAGGAGGAGGGAGGAGGCGGAGAGGGAGGAGGAGGAAGGAGGATGGGGAGGAAGAAGGAGGAGGAGGGAGGAGGAGTGATGAGGAGGAGGGAGGAGGAGAGAGGAGGAGGGATGAGGAGGAAGAGGGAGGAGGAGGAATGTGAAGAGAGGAGGAGGTAGAGGGAGGAGGAGGAGGGAGGAGTGAGGAGGAGGAGAGGAAGGAGGAGGGGGAGGAGGGAGGAAGAAGGAGGAGGAGGGAGAAGGAGGGATGAGGAGGAGGAGGGAGGAGGAGGAATGTGAAGGGAGGAGGAGGTAGAGGGAGGAGGAGGAGGGAGGAGAAGAAGGGAGGAGGAGGGATGAGGAGGAGGGAGGAGGAGGAAGAGGGAAGAGGAGGAATGTGAAGGGAGGAGGAGGGAGGAGGTAGAGGGAGGAGGAGGAGGAGTGAGGAGGAGGAGAGGGAGGAGGAGGAAGGAGGAGGGGGATGAGGGAGGAGGAGGAATGTGAAGGGAGGAGGAGGGATAGGGAGGAGGGGAGGGGAAGAGGAAGAGGGTAGGAGGAAGAGTGGAGAGGAGGAGGGAGGAGGGAGGAAAAGGGAGGAGGGAGGAGGAGAGAGGAGGAGGAGGGAGGAGGAGGAAGAGGGTGGAGGAGGGAGGAGAAGGAAGGAGGAGGAAGAAGGAGGAGGAAGAGGGAGGAGGATGATGGAGGAGGGAGAGGGAGGAAGAGGGAGGAGGAGGAAGAGAAGTAGGAGGAAGAGGGAGGAGGTGGAAGAGGGAGGAGGGAGAGGGAGGAGGGGAAGAGGAAGAGGGTAGGAGAAGGAGGGGAGAGGAGGAGAAGAAGGGAGAAGGAGGGAGGAGGAGGAGGGAGGAGGAGGGGAGAGGAGGAGGGAGGAGGCAGAGGGAGAAGAAGGAAGGAGGAGGAGGAAGGAGGGAGAGGAAAGAAGGAGAATGAGGAGGGGAGGAAGGAAAGGTAGGTGGAAGAGGAGGAGGAGGGAGGAGGAAAGAGGTAGGGGGAGGAGGAGGTAGAGGGAGGAGGAGGAGGAAGGAAAGGGAGGAGGAAGAGGAGGAGAAGGGAGGAGGAGGGTGGAGGGAGGAGGAGGAGGAAGAGGGAGGAGGTAGGAGGAGGAGGGAGGATGATGAGGGAGAAGGAGGAGGGAGGAGGAGGAGTGAGGCAGGATGAGGAGGAGGGATGAGGAGGAGGGAAGATGAGGGAGGAGGGGGGAGGAGGCGGAGGGAGTAGGAGGGAGGAGGATGGAGGAGGAGGGGAGAGGAAGAGGGAGAAGGAAGAGGGAGAAGGAGGAGGGAGGAGGAGGGAGAGGGATGAGAGGGAGGAGGAAGAGGAGGAGGGTGGAGGGAGGAGAAGAGTGGAGGAGAGAGTTCGCCATTCCGAATTCATACTCGTCTAGTTCTTCCCTTCTACACGACTGTAGATAACTTCCTTACACATAAAAAGATGAATTGTTATTGATATTGCCGTGGCATGGAGGAATATCAGCAGCAGAATTGATCTAAAAAACCAAAGACTGAGATCTACGGAGAGCCATGAACGCCTACGCCAGCCGGCACGGCACTTGATGATGATGATTGCCGTGTGACGATTCTGTGTAGTCACGTCATTTTCTTACCTTCCCCTAGCGTTTTGGTTCGGGGATTCTTTCATCATCATCATCATATATTTAAGTACGTATTTTGGGAGGGGGAGGAGGGAGGAGGAGGAAGAAGAAAAAAAAACTATGACAGTTGACAGCTCTGGAATGAAAGGAAGGCGTGTAGAAAATTTCATCTCAATCGGATGGGCCGTTCGCGAACAAATAAAGGACATGCAT
Organism: Cepaea nemoralis; assembly: GCA_014155875.1. NCBI lineage: Eukaryota > Metazoa > Mollusca > Gastropoda > Stylommatophora > Helicidae > Cepaea > Cepaea nemoralis. Next base: position 31,668 of record JACEFZ010013715.1, read on the forward strand.
ATTTACATACATACATATATATATACATACACTTTGTTTTATATATATATATATATATATATATATATATATATATATATATATATATATATATATATATGAGGGAGTATAAGTAATATTCCCCCGTCACTACCTAGTGCTTGTAGAGTGACTGGGTGAGTAAAGAGCGATATTATTAGTACTACGAATTTACGTACAGTCTTAGTGGTGGTGTACGTAGGGAAGGTACATAAAGACTAGAAGCAGGGTCTTTACATTTATAGTTGGCTGACAGACAGCAACGTGTCCACAAGTACAAGATGCCTACGTTATTGGAATATATTGAAGCAGGTGAACGGTTAGGCCTGAAGGGAAAAGAGTTACAGGAGTATGCAGAAGCGAAAGAACAAAAACAGACTGAAAGAGAACAAAGACAAGCTGAAAGAGAACAGAGACAGGCAGAACTCGAGGCCAAACGCCTACAGGAAGAAAAGTTAGCTGAGAGAGAACAAAGACAGGCCGAAATGGAAAACAAGCGTCTACAGGAAGTAAAGTTAGCTGAAATGGAAAACAAGCGTCTACAGGAAGAGAAAGAGACACAAATGAAAATAGAAATTGAGAAAGAGAAGCTCAAGTGTCAAATGGAAACAGAAATTGTGCTAAAAAAATTAGAACTATCTTCTAAGGGTCAAAGTGAGGAAGGCAGAAGACCTTCGCAGTCGTCACAACTATTGAAATTGCCATACTTTACAGACCGTGATAGTCTTGAAGCTTAACTTGGGAGATTCGGGGCATCGGCGAAAGCATTAGGCATCCCAGAAGGCGAGTATGCTATTAGACTGGGCGAGTTTCTGACGGGTAAAGCCCTAGATACCATGTTTAATTTACCTTTGGAAGAAAGAAACAACTATACTATTTTGCGTCAACGTATGCTTACAAAGTTCCAACTAACTGAACATGGATACAGAACAAAGTTTAGACAATTAGTGCCAGAGACAAATCAGGATTTTACAGATTTTGTCAATACAGTAAAGAACACATTTAATAAATGGATGGAGCTTGCAGAAGTAGGGAAAAATTTTAATAGATTAGTGGATTTAGTGTTAAGAGACAAGGTATTATCTTCATGCAATACTAATTTAGTGGCTTTCTTTGAAGAACGTAAACCAAAGGACATAGACACAATGTCTCAGTTAGGGCAAAATTACATGACTGCACATCCAAACAGTTCTATTGGTAGACAAATGAGTGAGGAAATAGTCTGTGCAGCGTATACGAAACAGGACCAGAATCCAGTTATTAGACCAAGATCGAAGAGTGTGGATTCGGCACAGAAATATGAGCAACAAGGACCTAAAGACAATGGTGTCCGTGGCAACCATTTTGGCAGAGCAGGACGTTATCCATACAAAAGGGGCAATTTTCAGAGACGTCCAAATAGTTATGCCGGATGTTGGAATTGTGGGAGCTGGAGACACAAGGCAGAACAGTGTGATGTACAACCATCCAGTGAGCCAACGAGTAACGTTAAGGAAGGAGATCATCTGCTTCAAATGTTGAAAAAAAGAACCATTTCAGCTATGAGTGTACGATGGGAGAAACTGAAAACTCTAATGCAGCCCAAGTGATTGAAACATTTAACAAGGAGAGTTGTAGTGGATGTAAACCTCTTTTTGATAAAGACAGTGAACCGGTCTTAATGTGTGGACACACAGTTAAAGCAGGATCAGCAGTGCATGCAGGAGGGAGTTTGAAGATGCACCATGGGTTTGCTAATGATAGGCCAGCGTTAACAATTAGGGATTCCGGATGTACATCCATCGGAGTTGGAAAGAGTTTAGTGCATCCCTCGGATTACACAGGGAAAAAGATTAGGCGCTTTACATGTAATGGGACAGTAGAGTTCTACCCAGTAGCCGTGATAACAGTAAAAACACCATATATCACAGGAAGAGTGGCAGCGTGTCTTTTAGACTCACCAGTGGCATATCTGATCATCGGAAATGTGCCAGGTGTTAAAGATTGTAAGAAGAAGAAGTTGTTTATTGGGACCAGAAACATAGGTTAAAAAGTAACTAGGTAGTTACCAAAAGTAAACCTAAATTAGAGAGTATAGCTGAAGAAAAAGAGGCACTTGAAGTAGACACAGAGGACAAGAATGGGCGAGCTGAGCAGGTGAGAATGGATCTCAAATATAGCTGTAGGGAATCCCAGAGACAAGATACTACTTTGGACAAATGTTTCAAGGGTGTAGTAACGTAGAACACAGGAAATCAAAGAACGATAGAGGGTGCTTCGGAATGAAGAACAATATTCTCACTCGCAGGTTTTCAGATGACAAAACTACACGTAGGCAAGTAGTACCCTTAGCACATAGAGACCGATATACAAGAACAGCTCAGGATAGGGCGTGAACAGGGCACATAGGAGTAAGGCGTAAGCAGCAGAGAGCAGGATGCCAGGTATATTGGCCAGGATTTAATAAATAGGTCAGACTAAACAGAGACTCCAGTGTAACGGTACAATATGCAGATAGCAAAGTTAAGGCAGTTCAAAAGAGTGTTAAAGACATCACTGAACCAGGGTTAGGATTAGCAAACAGATGTTTTAAAGATATAGGAAACATGATGCATGGGTATATGAAGGGTAGACACAGCATCGACAGGAATCATAGGTTTGTTGACACAAGAAAAGAACCACCTGATATATGGTCAGTACACAAACTCTCCAGATAGTTGAGGGAAGACAGAGGCAATGTAGCGACTCGACATTTATTCATGGACCATTATTAGCAAAGTGACATAGTTCGGGTGTTATGGAAGATATTAAAAGACCTGCGGGTACATAAATATAATGTTTTTCTATGTTATGTGGATTATTATGCCATGTATTAGCTCATCCATTGGTACACAAGATGGAAAGTTGGTTGTAGTGATGTGTTGGTAATATAGAAGTTTACTATGATTATTTGATATATTATTTAAGGGTGGTACCTAAAGTGAGATGGAGCCATACTTAGGGCTACCCAGGCAATATGTCGCGGTCACATATTTAATAAGTTTTAGTCTCCCAACATTTGAAAACGATGTTTTCTTTTAAGAGTGTGGTAATGACATATGCCTGGGTCATTGACATTGAGGTGAGTGACCTGTAGCGGGGTTATGAGAAAAACAACCAGCCCTGAGAAATAATGGGGAGGGTAGATGGAGACCCCCATGGTGGATGGGGTGAGAGACAGTTTAGTTTTGTGTGAAGTCAGGAGACTTTAGGGCAGTTGAAGCTAGAACCGACTGAGACTAGGGTCGCTTTGGACAGTTGATGTTTAGACTCCGAGCGGGGCAGGAGTCTAAGGAGAGGAGAGGAGTTAGATAGAGATCTCCGTCCTGTGTTGTTCTCCCAGTTTGAAATGCAGGCCTAAAACCCAGTGGGGGTTGTATAGTTAATGGAGGCCTGAACCCAAAGTGGGTTGTATATTTAATGGAGGCCTGAACCTAAAGTGAGTTGGATAGTAGTGGAGGCTAGACCCAGTGTGTGGGTTGTATTGTGTGAGGTCCAGCCGTGGATAGGAGCTGGATAACTGTCCTGTGAATTTGAGATTAAGCAGGCCTTGAGAAGGCAGTGATGTGTGCGTGTTAAGTCGTGAGGAAGAAATATATATATTCTGTGGATTATATTGGTTTCTGGATATAGAATTATGTTCCGTTTGTCCGTGTTCTTTCCGTATTAAAGGATTATGTGCGCCAAATCAATCTTGTTCACTGACTGATGGATGTGTACTACTGGGGTGAGTTGCATTGTGAGACAGGTGGTTTGCTCTACTTACACTCCATAGTGACATACAAGGAACATTGAACCCTAGACAACGACCATCTCACTCAGTTATGATAAAGAACTTTGTGACAGCTGTAAACAAGCACACCGCAATTAGTAATTGAATTACGTCCAAAAAATATTACGGAGAAGTATATAGAGATATGAATTATTGATAATACGATAATGTTGTTGTTTAATGTCGTCATATGATATATGAATGTGGTATAATCATGTTTATGTAGGAAGATAAACATAGCAACACATATTAGAATGTATATGAATGAATATATGTGAAATTGGGTATAAAACAAAACAAATTATTTCCACAAAATAGTTATAACGTTAAAATTAAATAACAATTACATTAGAAGAAGGAACAAACAGATATAAATAAAGTCAAATAGTCATCACCGGAATAAGTCATTTTATTAAGAATATGCTGATGAGAGCATTATCATGAAATAAATAGTTCATTGGCATACGCTATGGAACGATTTATGCAGATTACATAAGTCAATAGGGAGTGTCGAAAGCTGACCCTATAATTTGCAAAATATAACAATCGAAGAATAACCATAGTAACATTTGTGTGTTAGATACCATAGACGTGATAGCAGACAATCAAGACAGAAATACATCCCAAATTGATTATGTGTACCAAGGGAAGATAGATTCCAGATACTGATATGACATCTAGTGCGTGGTTTGCCTTTGGTGTAGAGATGTGTGACCAGTGACGTGGCTTGCACAGACTCGAAGGCACCTTGTCTTGCATGTGTCCTGGCAATGGCTAAGGAACACTGAGCTTGAAACATGGTTTGTGATTTGGGGAGATCGTAGCCTAAGCCTGCCTAGCAGGTTTGGCATAAGTGAGTAATCCTTACAGCTTAGTCTCTATTACAAATACAAAATCAGAGTAGAAAATGTATAGTATTCACATGTATAGTAATCAATACTTCAAGGGAAAGATCACTTGTTGGGGATAATCTCCCTGAACTTTGTCCGTAAGATATAATCATCATCACTGTAGATGTGAGAAGGAAACTTTTGAGAGCTATAGCATTGCAAGAAATAGCTAAGAAAAAGACATAAACCTGAGAAGTTGGATATTGAATATTGCGACTTAGAAACAACAATACGTTTTGGATAAACCATTTTCAACATTTCTTAGAATAAGGAAAGTGTCAAATGTGAAGAAGGGGTAGATATGACAGTCTGATATTATGGTTATATAAAAGATAACATATAGAATATAGTTATATGAATAATATTATAGAAGTACTCATAGATAAATAAAAATAGAAAAGTGTACGGTAGTTGTAGACTTTACACTAAGAACACATAGAATTATGGTAATCACGAAGTATGAATATATAATTCGTCTGTCAGCCCACAATTCAAGGGAGATTACAACTTTGAGTGAACTCTTAGGTTCAATAAAAGCACAAAACAATGTTGAAAAGAAGTTTTACAATTATAAAAATTATAGAAATAGTTTACATAATTAAGTCAGCGGGAACAGGAAAGATAGAGACATTGGTTGTAGAAAGTAAAAAATGTGCCTTAGCCTGAATAACAGGAAGACAGAAGTCATGGTTATACCCAAGGAACAGATTGAGCCTACATGTTCAATTAAAGTAGATGACATTATTTTGCAGCAAGTGCATAAATTAAAATATCTAGCCACATGGTTAACATCAGATGGAAGATGCACCACAGAGATAAAGAACAGAATAGGACAAATAAAATTGTCATTCTATGAAATAAAGAACATTTTATGCAATATGTCCTTGTCATTTAAAATTAGAAAAATAAGTCTTGCATGTTACCAGTTTTAACATATGGCTGCAAATCCTGGACAATTAGTAAACAAGCAACAACAAAAATCCTAGAAGCCTTGGAGATTTGGTTATTTAGAAGAATGCTGAAAATTCTATGGACAGCCAAAATGAGCAATCTGGACGGTTTGATCAAGACTAAGTCGCAAAGACAGTGTATCACAAACATTATAAAGAGGCAGTCATCATGTTCTGGCCACATTGTGAGAAGACAAAATCTGGAAAATGTTGTAACAACCAGAAAGATTTGAGAAAAAAGAAACAGAGGAAGAAAGAGAAAGAAAATTTTGGACTGTCTTGTGTCATGGCACGGAAAGCAGTCAATACATGAATTGATCCATGCATGCTAATATCCCAATTTGTGGAAAAGCATAATCGCCCATGCCTGTTGGCAAGGCACTTGATGACACACACGCGCACGCACACACAGATAGGCCGGTGATACGTTAAGGTCTGTGTGTGATTTTATTTCTAGAGATGGTTTTCTTATGCGTATTTCCTCATTTTGGACATTATCATTTGATTTGGTCAACAAGCTACTGGTCTGGCTGCTTGGTTCGGAAATAAAATGCTGATAAAATGTCAAATACTTCAATTTTCAAAGTAAACATTCTGTTGTTATGTTAAGGTCAAGGAGAGTCTGCCAGAGTCGAATGAAGAAATTCAAATGTACTAAATAGCATATGTCCACAATATTTATGTTTTCGGGATTCAAGAGCTTTGATTCAAAGTACAGAAGAACAGAATCGTGAAGGCAACTATTTCAGTCATGTGCCTCTTTGTTGAATATTTTGGATTGTTCATACCAACGGTTCTTGTAAATACGTCATTAAGTATTATTAACTTTTCTTCTGGGGTACTCTCTAACGCAGTGACTAAAGCTGTTGTACACTGGCGGTGACGTCATTATTTTGGTTGTATCTATAAATAACAGACCGGAAGAACAGCATTATGTGTTCGTGTGTCGAGTAAGACCATAGTCTACTCTTGCAAAAGATAGGTGCTGAAGACGGAGGCAGCCAGCCAGGAGGCGCACCACAGAAATCAGGCTGCCACGCAATAACGCCGTGAATTATGTCGACAACTGCTACATGTTATGGTGCTCGCCCTGCTCTGGTCCCACAGACAGGTGCAGTGCCGGGCCTTATGCCTCGTAAGGGTCTAACCACAAATAATGGATGGAGGTCCTTCTCAGATGTCCAGCGGAGCCAAAAGGCCTGACAATAGACCGTCTGGCCGTACCAAACAAAGACTTAAAATAATGCACTGGAATGCAGAGGGTATCAACAAAAAAAAAGAATAGAACTAGAAAACATCTTGGCCAATGAAAATGTAAGTGTATGTTGCTTGCAAGAAACTCACCTGAACGAAAATATAGCCTTCAAAATCAGAGGCTACCAGTGTTGCCGATCTGACCGAAAGGACAGGCGAAAGGGTGGGATACTGACTCTTGTCAAAAACAACATTCCTGCTTCCCAAATAGAAGTTCACATGAAAGGGGCTGAGTATCAGGCACTTAAACTTAAGACAGACAATACAGACTTTCACCTGATCAATTACTACTGTCCAAATGACCGCCCACAGGCACTGGACACACTACCATTAAAAGGAAAAATGATTGTGTGTGGCGACTTCAACAGCCATTCGCAGAGCTGGGGCTATGATCACATGGACCAGAGAGGAGAGAGATTGGAAGATTGGCAGGATGAGAATAGATTCATCCTGATTAACAAGCCGTCTGACCCACATACCTTCTACTCGAGATCATGGCACTCTACAACTACACCTGACCTGGCGTTTCATTCACCAGACCTGGAGTGGAACATTACACGAATTGTTGGGAAACAACTTGGTGGCAGTGACCATCGGCCAGTCTTTCTAACTGTAGAAAATGAGCTTGTAAGTGAAAGCAGCACCCTCTCGAGGTGGAACTACAAGAAAGCAGACTGGGCAATGTACAAGCATCGCACCAGCATACTGGTTAGAAACCTGAACACTGAGAAGGACATAAATAAAGTAGTTGAAGAGTTTGGGAAATGCATACTACAGGCAGCACGAGAAACAATACCAAGAGGAGCCCGTAAACATTATAAACCCTACTGGAATAGTGAACTGGAACAGTTGCATAATGATGTGGATGTATGTAGAAAACAAGCAGAGGCCAATCCCAGCCAAGAGCACCACAATAAATATCAGCACGCAAAAGCCAAATTTCAAAGGGCCCAACTGCAGGCTAGACGGAAAAGCTGGCAGGAGAAAACAGAGTCACTGAACTTTGAAAGAGACACAAGGAAGTTATGGAGGCTAATAAAACAGCTTAACGATGAGGGCACAGGGAGAAACTCAAAAATTGCGCTACATAAAGACGGAAACATCTTAACAGGAAAGCAAGCAGCTGACCATTTTGCGGACTCATTCGCACAAGATAACAATATTGAAATTAGTCCAGAGAAACAACAAGAGATTCGAGAGAAATGGCAAAATACAGGACAGAAGGAAATTGTACATGAGGTTATGGAGACACCTATCACATTCAGTGAACTGGAGCTAGCCATATCAAAACTGAAAATGAGAAAATCACCAGGAGCTGATGGTATCTCCAATGAAATGATCAGGAACCTAGGAACAGAGGCCAAAGCAAAGCTGCTACAGATCTTTAATAATACATGGACCTTAGGCAGTGTTCCACAAGTCTGGAGAGAAGCAATCATGATACCCCTCCTAAAATCTGGGAAAGACAGTTCCATTGCCTCCAGCTACAGACCCATTAGCCTCACCAGTTGTCTCTGCAAAACAATGGAACGCGTCATCAATCACAGACTACAGTGGTACATTGAAAGTGAAAACATCCTTGTGCCACAACAGGCTGCCTTTAGGCAGTGCTACTCTACGGAAGATCAGACAACCTACCTCTCTCAAGAAGTTGAGGATGCATTCCAAGAGAAGAAGCTGGTACTTGCGGCTTGGATAGATCTGAAGAAAGCCTTTGACAAAGTCTGGAAAGAAGGTCTGATGAAGAAACTGAGAAACTGTAAAGTCAATGGAAGAATGTACAAATGGGTAAAAGCATACTTGCACAACAGAAGAGCCCGAGTACAGATAGACGGTCTCAAGAGCAAGAAAGTACTACTGCGTCACGGTGTTCCCCAGGGCGGAGTCCTGTCCCCAACACTTTTTCTAATCTTCATCAATGATCTTGTTGCTAATCTACCCGATGGAATTAAAGCGGCAATGTACGCTGATGACCTGGTTTTGTGGAGCGCAAATGAACATGCATCAGTGGCCACCATATTGCTACAGAGAGCTGTAGATACATTTGTTGCATGGGCGGATAGATGGTGTATCAGCATAAACACTGACAAGTGCAGCACCACTCTATTTACCCTTTCTCCGAAACAAAAGGCAGGGAGCATTCAGATAAATGGAACACCCCTAAGAGAAGACAAGGAACCAACATACCTTGGTGTAACATTCGACGACAGGCTGACATGGAGAAAACACATCAAAAAAGCAGTAGCAAAAGCCAGAAGGAAAATTGCCATCCTGAGAAAGCTAACTGGAACCACTTGGGGAGCCAGTGGGAAAATACTTAGCAAAGTTTATCAACAGAGCATACGACCACACTTGGAATACGGGTCAACTGCGTGGTGTTCAGCATCAAAAACTACATTGCAGGAGCTGGACAAGGTGCAAAATCAAGCTCTTAGAGTCATCACAGGAGGGATGAGATCAACCCCTATAGTAGCAATGGAGAAAATGGGGAGGACACAAGCTTTAAGAGAACGCAGAGATACAAAAACACTCATACAAGCAGAAAAGTTTCTCAGCTTGCCAGGCCACCCTATGAAGAACCGATTTGAAAACTTAGCTATGGGGCGGTTGAAAAGAAGTAGTTTCATCCACCAGGCCAAACAACTCTGCAGAGAAACCATCGATCTTCCCACAGTTGGTATCCCCCTGACAACCATTCCAGAGCGAACCCCGTGGAAAGATGAACATAGAATATCGCTACAAATCCAGTCAAAAGTGAGAGGAATATTTGACAAGGAAGAACAGAACAGTGTACAGCGCAGAACAGCCACTCTCAGCTTCCTTGATGACGAATACCCACAGGACCTATGGATCCGAGTTTACACAGATGGGTCAGCACAAAATGCTGTTCGAAATGGAGGAGCAGGAGTGTACATAGAATACCCAAATAATACTAGAGACACGGCCAGAATTCCAACAGGAAAGTACTGCCATAACTATGATGCTGAAATTGAGGCAATCAAGATAGCCACAGAGAAATTACAAAATACCAGCCATGGTACACAACCTGTGGTGATATTGACAGATGCAAAATCCGTAATAGAGGCGCTCCTGTCTGGGAAATTGCCAGTTCTGAGGACACTACTTTCTGAACTTAGCAGTCAGCGTAAGATCACCATACAGTGGATACCATCCCACTGTGGAGTCCCCGGAAACGACAGAGCTGATCGATTGGCTAAGGAAGGAGCAAAAGAAGAACAACCTGATGTGCCTATTACATACCACCAAAAGAAAAGAATGATCAAATCAGTCAGAAGGCCACCAAACCTTACTCAAGACGACTACCACGTTATGGACAGACCAGAACAGGTCATTCTTCTGCGCCTCAGAACAGGACACAATAGATTACGCAACCACATGTATACAAAATTCAAGATTGGTGACTCAGCCATGTGCACATGTGGTTTGGCGTCGCAGACAGCAGAGCACATACTCCAGGATAGCCCAAACTACAATATATCCAGGCGAACCTTCTGGCCTAGAGAGACAACAGTGGAAGATAAACTCTATGGACCGCTGAATGAACTAAAAAAGACTGTTAGATTCATACAAGAGACAACATTGCAGTCATAAGCATATTTCAGGCGAACGAAAGAAGAAGAAGAAGAAGTCTGTCATGTCTGACTCTGAGTTGATGCACTGTGCGAGAAGACAGTCTTCCGCAGCACAGCCTGATGATGTTTGTTAGACTGCATCTCTCGGCATAGTCAGAAGCCTGCTCTTCTGAAGGTGATATATCACGTCTTGCTTGCACATATCTGAATTATCATTTTCACTCTCTCTCTCTCTCTCTCTCTCTCTCTCTCTCTCTCTCTCTCTCTCTCTCTCTCTCTCTCTCTCGCACACACAAACACACACACACACACACACACAAGCGCACACACACGCATGCACGCACACACACACACATACAGTCAAACCTCGGTTTTTGTTGTCTTCGGTTTTCGTCGGTTTCAGTTTTCATCGATATTTTTTTCCAAGAAAAATTTATTTCGGTTTTCATCGATTGCCTCAGATTTTGTCGACGTGCCCATGTGACCTCACTACTAATTTTGAGAAACCAAAGGGACCCCCGCGTTCTTCTGCTCAGTTTGGCGTTGTTTTTCTTTGTGTGAGCATCACCTGCTAATAATAAAATATGAGAGGAACATTAAGATTGCTTAAATCGGCCACATATACGGGAATTTGCCATCCACGATAAGTTCCATTGTGGCGATAAAGAAAGTAATAAAGGAAGCTAATGTAGTGAAAGGCGTGAATGTGCTAACGAAACAGAGATTGCAGACAACTGAAGATGTCGAATAGTTATTATTAATTTGGATAAATCAAAAACAATTAGATGGTGATTATGTTTAGGAGGCAATCGTATGTGAAAAGTCAGACTGTTGTATGCCGATCTCATTAAGAAAATGCCTGGGACGAGTGCTAGTTTGCTTGGTGATTTTAAAGCCAGCAGAAGATGGTTTGAAAAATTCTACAGACGCACTGGCATACACAGTGTTACTAGACACGGCGAAAGTGCAAGTTCGGACAAGTTTGGACCGAAAGATAGTATTAAAGACTATATTTGTTCTCTACAAAATGTGATTTTGGCACGTATTTTAGAGTGTCTAGAACGAATTTAATTAGATTAACATTGTTGATTCTTATGGAAATAATTGCCTCGGTTTTTGTTGGTTTCGGATTTTGCCGATTGCTTTTGGACGGATTATCGACGAAAATCGAGGTTTGACTGTATAATAATGAATAATTACCCTCACCCCCCCCCCCTCCCACCCCCCGTTATTCATAAAAGAACTCATTACATTAACTACGAGTAAATCTGATGAAGTACTTATTTAGCAGATTGTTTCATAAGAGACATAGAATCATTTCAATGTGAAATTATCTAGCAGATTCTATCAAAAGATATTAAAAAATATTTACATGTATCATTCTGAGGCAACCTCTACCAAAAGAAACTGTTAAAAAACAAAAACACATACAGGTGTAAAAAAAATTTTGATAGCTATAACCATTACAATAATTTTTGTGTGTTTTGCACTGAACCAGTTTTCTTCTCGGAAACTGAAACTTGCAGACTAGCAAACACACGTATATATTGCTTGAAGTCACAGAAATCATGTGATATATATTATATTGTGATAAAAGACCTGAGATATAAAATGTTTGAAATAAGAGAGCCATAAATGTTTTGCATAAATAATAAAATGTGTGGTATCATATTTAATGAACTAAATTCAGTTATACCAATATATCACATAATTTTTTACATGTATATAAAACAGAAGGAATTCTTTTAAATAAATTTATCCAAAACATAAAATGCTTAGAGTAGAATAAAGTATACATTGTAAGCACTATTATGCCTTCAAATTACAAAAAGTATATATCAATAATGATAAATTTATGACAATAGTCACAATTAGTAATATTTAGAATATAAACAGCACAATGAGCTTTTATAGAATTTATATAGAAAATGCATGGCTGTCAGAAGAATTTAATTACTTCTAGATATAAACTTAGAAGATGTAAGTCTAACGTCTAACTAGTGCTGCTGTATGGATTAGAAACACAAAGAACAACAAAAACTGCTACTAATAAATTATAAAACATCAATATTTGGTGCTTGCAAAGAATAGAAGACATAAAATGGTATAACAGAACCTGGAAGTTAGCATGGCCGAATGGATAACATCGATCGCTCTTAAACTTCCGGTGTGGTAATGTCAAGGTAGTGGTTTCAAAACCTACACTGGTCAGTTGGACTAAACTTCTGACTTCTCATTCTTGACTTGGAGATATAAATTACAAGCACCTTTGAAGTTGGCGTGTGTTCACCTGATGGCGATGGACACTGGCAATAGGGAAAGCTAATCTACACGCAAAAATCAGTCCAGTGCACTAGAAGTTGAAGCAAGAGTATGGACTAAGCTTGAGTTCAAAGAGAGAGAATGGAAAAAAAAAACAGAACCACCAATGTGGAGCTCATGAAGTGAACTAAAATTCCAGTGAACCAAGAGGTTAAGAGAAGAAGGTAGTGCTGGAAATTACACTTAGAATAGAAAATCTGGAACCCGTGGGGCAAATGAAATAGAGGGAGACCAAGAAACATACGGAGAAGAGAATTACAGACAGAGATAATAATTTTGGGAGGACATGGAAGGAGCTGCATAGGACAGCACAGGATGGAAAGGCTTGGCATGACTTGATTGAGTGTCTTTGCTCTGCTGGAGAATACAGAGCAACAGAAGCCGAAGGGTAGCGGTTGCGTTGGTGTACTGACTAGGACGTTACACTGACAGTGGCATGAGTGTCATCAGACGAGAGTTTAACGCCTGCACTCAGTGCTTGCTTGGTGAGGGAAAGACCTATTCATCCATGCACTAAGGTCTGAAAATTGTGATGGTGCTCGCTCTTCACATACCCATAGCAGATTCCTGATAAGGAGCCTTTTTATTTTTAAACAAGAAGGTGAAGACCTAGTAAAACTAAACATAATAGTAAATATTATAAACTGACTAGCAGCATTCTTTGGGATAAATCATGGAGACATGTCTGGTTTCAGTTTGAACAAATTGCTAACGTGGGGTAGCTCAGTCTTATAATGAGTTTTAATTTCCTGCTTCTTATGGATATTTAATAAACCTAAAACTGGGTTGTTTGCTAGCCTATGGACAGTAGATAAAAGTCAAAGTTTACTCTCATCCTCATGCAATGTTTAGGATGACAAAAATGATTACAAAATGTCTGTAAATCTGCAACTACTAAAGATGATACTTATTCTTCAGAACAAAGAATTAGCTACACACTTTTTACAAATGTAAAAATTCACAAAAACATAAGAAACAAAACTATGCAAAAATAAAAATAACATATCAAATGCATTTAATATTATATATGAAATCAACACAACATAGTTAATCGTCAACAAATTAATCTTTTATGAGGCAATGAAGAGTTATTGTAAGAAGTTCTGGATGAAAATCAACTGCGGCGATTGACCAATGCTTTTTATTAGCTAGTATCGCCAATACTGGTAATCACTCTCAATGTTTACTCTGCATTTTGTTTACGGTTAGATTTGATAATTCTTGTATGTGTGTCGTTTGAAATCTCATCCTCTCCTTTCTTATTGAAATGGCCACTGAAAGGGTATTATTGAGAGCCTTACTAAGATTGTATACTCACGTATCTTCACTGAAGCTGCAATGATGATGCTAATGGAGATATTTTTATTTACCAGTATAAAACAAAAGACAACCAAATATATGAAATAACATTGAGAACAGTTGAGCGAAGCTACAATAACAAAATAAGCAAAGCACAACATAAGCTGTACGTAAAACTGGAAATGTTTCTATTCCGATCCCGACTGGGTAGGTAAAGCCCTGGAGTGTGTCCCCAGTTGTAGTATGTGTAGACAGGTGCATAGTCTAAATTTCCTCCAGTGTGTTCATTGTCACCCTCCTCGCGTATATTGACTCTGCCAGTGATGCACTCACTGTAAGATGGAGGTGCTACAACAACAAACACAAGTATTTCAGAATAGAAAACTGACATCACAGTCAAGTTTCAACAATCATTGCTTACACTAACTAACAATAAATACTTTACACTACTAATAATAAATACTTTACACTAACTAATAATAAATACTAATGTTAGTACATTCTGAACAAGCCTGCGAGTGCTCAGTCTTCTTCAATAACAGTTGGAATGATTGCCCCTGAAGCACACTTATTGCGTAGACACTTTCACCTATTTCTCAGATGTTCCATTCTACTAATACAATAAAGGTGGTGTATATCACCATAGATGTGTAAAGTGTTATGTTCCACATATGCAAGGTCAGGATGCTGTACAATTTCATAGTGTGACCATCATCCACACAACCTCTAATTTCCAGAAATCTTTACATTATCCAATACTCATATGATAAGGTAAATTATAAATTTACTGTAAATACTGAGATGTGATGTGTAAGGCCTTCACATATTCTCTGTCACAATGCATGAAGTGTTATGGATCGTTCCCTTCTCTGTCACATTCATTCCCTGAGAATTCCCAAAATATTAGAACATTTGTCTAGTATCTATTTTCACGAGACTGAGTTGACCCCAGAGCTGTACTGATCAACAATAAAAACAACCAAACCTAGGACCACTGTGTTGGCAGGCAAGAAATATATTCGTAGCCCCTATCAGGTTAGATCAGCCTATTTTCTGTAGTTAAACTGCTTAAAAAGGTTAGATGCTCAGTCACAGTCAACCCTAGCCATTTTTGGCTGTTTGTAATTTCTTGGCAAGCTTACGTTCAGTAGTTTGCCATTGCTTTCTGAACGACCGGCACCCTATACTATTTTATAAAAAAAACCCAAGTAGTTGTAGTGGTAAGAAAATATGTAACCCCCTGGCACAAATGATGTGTTCAACATCCAAACACTCTGTTGGTATGTAAGCACATTAAGCTACCACAACTTTGAACTGCCTGAACAATACCGAGCTCTATTTCAAATAGCGCTTGGCTTAATGTTGATCTATTTTTGTGTCATCTATCAACAGAAAGAACTTTTCCAACTTGTGTTCATACTACACACTTACATAATGAGCAAATAAGTTCTCTTGTTGCAGTCTACTTTACATGACCAGAATGAAGCTTCTGAATAATTGAAGATGATAGGTATCTCACCAACTCATTTAATAGTCAATATTTGAGTGCTTAGCAGACCTGAATTAAGAATCAAGCATAACATCTATCCAGATTTACTACGTGGCAAGTATCAAACACAGTAAGAAATGACAAATAAGACAATAAATTTGATCAATAAACATTAAATCAATTTAACAAAACAAAACCTAGAAATGCTAGTCTATATAAAGATACATAGAATTTAAGTAACATTTCATTTTAGTTGTTCAACTAGAAGCAAAGTTTGTATACACAGCTAAATGAAGTAGAGACGATTACTATAAGCCAATAGAAATATTACATGACTGAAGTGGTTAAGAAATGAACAATTCCATTATTATTCTGAAAACATGCAACAGAACTTTTAACAACTGCTCAATAAATCAGCTGAAAATGAAGAACTAGATACTTTGAAAACATATGCACCAACAGAACTACAATTTAGTATGCAAAGTTCATATTCTAGAGCATAAAAAGAACAGTCCCCACATAATAGATGGATACATGGTAGAAACAGCAATAAACACAAACAGTGTTTGACGCACTGAGGTCAATCCAGAACACACTTCATATTCTGATAGATAGAGACAAAATAGGAAGAAACAGTAGAGAACATTGATGAAATATGAGAAGAATACGGTGCAGAAGTAGCAGTATCACAAGGATGAGGAAGAGAAGAAGACAGAAAAGAAGAAGGAGGAAGAGAAATAGCACAAGAATGAGGAAGAGAAGAAGACAGAAAATAAAAAGGAGGAAGAGAAAAAGATGGAAGAGTAGAAGAATAGAAAACAAAATAAGAAACAAGAAATACCCTTATGAAATATTTATTAAAAATCAAATATTTACGCATGTTAGGTAGAGTATCTGGGCAAAAGTCCCCAGGAGGAGGTGCAGATGGATTGTTCCGGTTGTCCGAGCCTGCTGGGAGCAATGGTGGCATGGGAGAATATTGTTGCACCACTGACATCAATGGAATAGTTCCGATGAGAATCTCCAGGGGAACTTCCAAGTCATATGATGGCCCTGAAGGGTCCACATTTAGCTGATGAGGGACAAGAAAAGTAAACTAAAATGTTAGCATTTGTCATCAATGTTCTGAAATATCCAGTATACTATGTGTGGTATTGTTATATCCAGCAATCTTTTTTTTTCCCCATGGAAAGTAAAATTAATGTATGAACTGTTTACAACTTTGCCTGATGCTTCCTTATCAAGATTTTCTTCAATGACTGTCATTTCTTATAGTTGCTGATTGTTGTAAAAATAAGCTTAAATATTCTCAAATCTTTGCCACCAAGTTCAAGGTTCAGCTGTGACGAATGGCCCCGTTCAACCTTCGACTATATCGATTTGGTTGTATTTGGGGCCTTTATAATGTATCTCGCTCTTCTTTCGTATATGATGCTGCCTATTTCTGCTTCCTTGAAAAAGTTGAGTTGCTGCGATTGAGTTCATTTCATCCTTGTGGTTTTACATGTCGGCCAGAGTCGCACACTTGTTGGGCCTGGAGTAATTGTGTACCCACCCCGTCATAAGGTGCTGTTTCCTTCAGGAAGTTTTACCAGTTGTCGTCTCTCCTGGTGTTCCACCTCTTTCCCCATCTTGGGTTGTCTTCGAATCTTCTGGGTCTTTGATTTCTTGTGTCGTGGCCGGTTCCGACTAGGTTCTTTTGATACCGCCTCTCGAACCATTATTGTTGGTTTGGGTAGCCATTTTCATCCAGTTCTATTTCATCTTTTGTTAATTTTTCTTCTGTCTGGGTCTTTGTGTTTTCTGGTTCTGGTGTTTCGGTCTTGGACTTGAGTAGTTCTATTCGTTCTCTTTCCCTCTTGTACCTGTTTGAGAGTTTCTTCTGTCTTTTCTCTTTCTTCTTGGATTTTTGATAGAGTGTTGTCTGATTCAGCCTTTATAACAACCATTCGAGCGACATCCTGCTCAGGCTTCTGCTGACCTTGCTTCAATTCGTCCAGGATGCGCTGAACGGCTGTTATCTGTGTTTCTTTCGTCTTGTCTTTTTCTTCCTCCATGCTTTTGAACTGTGATCTTAGGTCCTTCAGTTGGCCTTCCAATTGCGCTGTCGCTTTTTGTGAGTCGATTGGTAGCCTCGTATTGCCTCCTAGCCTCTTTATTTGGTAGGTTAGATTTGATGGCGATCTTCATGGTTTCCTAGCTGTCTTGGTGGCAGAGGCAGCTGAGGTACCTGACGCCATGGTTGCTGATGCAATTGACCCAATTTCTGTTGGTGTTAGGCCTCCTGAAGTCCGTCGTCGATCTTTGCATGCTGGCACTGACTGTATGTATGAGGTCCAGAGCAAGTATCTGCATACATCAACCTACTCTTGCTAGGTGGCACGGTTGTGCCAAAACTTCTGGACTTAGAGCACTGCAGCACTCTCGGTATGTAGTGCTCTGGAACTTGGTCTCTCTTGTCCCATCTGATGAAATGAGGGATCACTCGGTCCTCCAATATTACTATGACGACTGTGGAGGGGATGTTGTTCTTTCCGATGATCCTCTGAGCACTGATGATTTTGAGTTTCTTGTTCTCCCTTGTCAGCATCTTTTTCTAAATTATACTTTTGCTATTTTACACAATTGTGGTATTTATATTTATTGTCTATTGATTTTGGAATCTTTCACATCAATTTTAATACTATTTTGATCTTTAAATCATGTTTTACATTATCGAATGGTTGGTGTAATCTATAAAACACAAGTATAGATCTTTCTATGTCTCATTTGATCTCTCCAACAGGGCTCAGAATGTGCACATTGCATTATTTTTTTCCTTTCCCTTCCTCAAATCCACACCGAGTTAAGTGTGTGGAGCGACACTGTGAACTGTAGATTTCGTGTGAACTGCTGTTACATCTGTCCGAGGTCTTTTGTATTGTGATCTGCATGTTCAGAAAAAATGACCAGTTGCTAAGCTAGCTGGTGTTGCCTTACGCTGGTTGTCTAGTGATAGCCACTTCCATTGACGATGAACTGTACGTTTAGAGGTGGATTGTTGTGTTGGCATTTTGGCAGCAGCCTTAGGTATGTAAACCTGTGCATGCTGTTGGTTTGTCAGGACTGCTGTCTGTTCCATTTTTCATATGAGACAGTGAGGAGCATTTTGTGTGATATTCACTGACCCAGGAGCGGATCATTATGGGGTGACCTATTTTCATGAAGTTAGAACCGTGACAAACAACTAACTAAATCCACACTGTTCTTAACTCATGCCCACCTTTATTTTTCTTCTTCTTCTTCTCAATATAATTCTGAGTAGAAGCTTGGCGACATGGTTTATGAGGTTGATTGTTCAAAATTCTTCACATTCATTTTTTTCTCCTTGTCTTAAGATAAAGCAATACATGGATATTCAGTATATCAAAAGGTATGTGTCCACATCTGTAAATATCATTCAACAGTTTACATAAAATTTCTACTCCAAATTCTCCCAATACTTCTTATTTCTCTATCAAGATATCATCTGGCCCAGCCATTTCTCCTTTCACATATGTTTGGTAGCATTAGTAACTTCTTCATTTAGTACATATAGATCTTTTAAAATACTTTCTACTGTTAATTCTACTCTTATTCCATCATACAATTCTCCTTATATTGTCATTCCATCTCTTTAACATAGCATATATACATGGATATATATATATATATATATATATATATATATATATATATATATATATATATATATATATATATATAAGTATAAATTATAATAATTGAATTAGAATGTACAATACACTCCGCACCTGCAAAATATATCGGACATCAATGATTCTACATCCAGCTAAAAAGGACGGTGGTAAAGGAGGAATCACGAGTTGTTCTCCATTCCAAGAATCTTGTCCATGAGCTTCTATAGCTGGCCTGACAACACGAGCCACCTCTCTTGTCTGCATCCTTGATTTTGTAGTAGCGTGGTACATTGTTACCTAGATATTATGAAATGAGAACAAGCAACAGATTTATGTCAAAGTTACTGACCGCAATTACTGACATCCTGTTAAAAATGTTAATAAACGTTGATACCAAACACTGTCTTCCTAACCTTTAATGAGGACAGAGGCATTTAAAACATGACAGGAAAGATCAGAGGTAGAAGAGCAGGGACAGATCGAGAGAAATCATTCTGGGTGGACTTGGAAAATAATCAGACTGAAGACTATAAGCTGAGGCAGAGTTCTTGGACAAAGTCTGCATTATATAAGACGGCCACTTACACTATGAGAATGCTGATAAAGCCAGTCACTGTGGCTTTAAGAATGCTGACTATCTGAGATTCACTTGGAAAGTACAGTTGTCATGTCTAGTTTGTGCTTCGATAGGTGAATAACTAATGGTGATAGCATGACTGAGTGACACATGCAGAGAGCTAATAACTTGAATAGCTTTGGTGAGTTTACTTTCCTGATCGTGCCAGTGCATTAGATAATGAGAACTTATTTGTTGTAATTGAAAGCATCTCTAGTCAGGCCGTGTTCAATGGATAATGGGGAATTAGTACATTTATTACATAGCCTCCTTTTAGACAACGATCCAATATTTGATGATGCAACAAGCTACGAACTCTTGGAAAATGCCATTCCCCAGAAAGAAGAATGTTTAGGCCAGTAAAGATGACTCCACAATCAGTGGGCAATAGAAATAATTATTGTTATAGTCTTCATCAACTCCTACGACAGCATGTTAACATATAAGAATGTTTGTAAAAATATTAATACAATTGGAACATCATTCACTTTAAATGACTACACATAGAAATGACTTTCTTGTTGAAAATGATCTGAGATTTTATCAAAATTAGACGGATTACCATTCATGAAAAGGTTTATTTAGAAAGTTTTTTCCCATGAAAATATACACTTTATCTTAATTGTGTTTAGTTCATATTTATTTCTATGTTTAGTTGCTATCAGATTAAGACTAAAGATAAATTATTGCAAAGTCTTGACGTACCTATAAATTTCATAATGGAGTGAGAAAGTTGTAAACTCGTTATTCTGATCAAAAGAGGTTGCAGTCTGTAAAAACCTTGAATTAGACAGCATTATCAACAACTCCTGGGGCTAGTTCTGGTGACCCTACACAATTATCACGAATATTTTAAACTGTTCCAGAATTACACCTCTTCTGTGTATTCTTCCCATTTATACATTGAATATAAAATATAATTATGATTAGAATCATATGCCAGATCATTTTATCTTTAATTTCAAAATAATTTTTCTCAACTTGACTATACTTTTCATTGTGTTCTTCATGTATAATAAAATGTACACTTAGGGGAATAAACTAATAAAACAATGATTCCATTATTCACTAAAAGCCTACCAGAGTTCCCCTGAGCATTAGGTTCAATTCTGCTGACAAAGAAATCCATTGGAAATACATTACTAATTTAGGCCTAGTCCCCACCAGTCTGCATGTGATTTGCTAAATCGTAATTTGGTTACATCCTGATATGCCTTTTTTTAGATGTGAAGTTCCAACACCAGCCTTGCACACCCCATTGGTTTCTTGGCTTGGGAAAGGAAAGGAGAGCTCTACAACACATTCCCTGATACCAGGCTGGGAGAAACGTCCCTGCACCAACCTCACTCCGATAGAAGCAAGTCCTGTCTGGGGCTCTAGCAACTGGGCCGTAAATAAACTGGACTTGAGAGTTAAAACTCAGTCTTCAAGGGGTTTCACAAACAACAATAAACAAGCCTCACAAACAATAATGAACAAGCCTCCCAAACAACAATGACCAAACCTAACAAACAATAAACAAGCCTCACAAACAACAATGAAAAAGCCTCACAAACAACAATGAACAAGCCTCACAAACAACATTGAAAAAGCCTCACAAACAACAATGAACAAGCCTCACACACAACAATGAACAAGCCTCACAAACAACAATGAACAAGCCTCACAAACAACACTGAACAAGTCTCACACACAACAATGAGCAAGCCTAACAAATAATGAACAAGCCTCACAAACAACAATGAACAAGCCTCACAAACAACAATGAACAAGCCTCACAAACAACACTGAACAAGCCTCACACACAACAATGAGCAAGCCTAACAAATAATGAACAAGCCTCACAAACAACAATGAACAAGCCTCACACACAACAATGAACAAGCCTCACAAACAACAATGAACAAGCATATCAGAGATGTATGACATTACACATGACCACAATTTACAATTACTCACCATTTTTAGGTCTACATATGATTTATCCATCTTTCTGCTTGAACCATTACTTATTTCTGCAAACAGTCGTATCGCTTCCCCTGGTACATATCCAGTTCTGTCAATATGGAAAGTGGCTTGGATTGGTCCTGATTTACAGCACAAGCAGCACAGTGTTTTTTGGTTTGATCCTTGAATTCCTTGCTAAACGAATAAAGAAACGCGTTGATCGTTGAAGAGTTTTTTTTTTTTTTTTTTTTAAAGTTCAAGACATATTAGGCCACAACAAGGATACAGAAAAGTAGCCTTTGTATTTTCGTGTAGTTGTGTCGGTTTGTGTTTGTTCTGTGCTGACGAAGGCTTTAGCCGCAACGTCCATTTTGTTTCTTTTAATCGTGTTCTAGTAAAGATCACAATCTACTTCTCGTTCTTTGGTTATTCATTCATTGCCTAAACAAATAAAGTGAAGTTACTGGAGGGAACACCACACACTGTAACAGACCTATAAATTTATCACTGGTTGGTGCTAATGTACAACGATTCTTTAAAAAAAAAAGTCATCCTCAGTAGACTTTAGTGAATATGTATGCGTGGGAGAATAATCATCATCAAGTGCTTGCAATTGATGTGTGCGATCATCCTTTGTCACAGCTCCTATTCTGCAGAATGGTACAATGTACTAACATTCTTTCACGCCATGATGAAAAGATATTTAAAAATCTTCTCTCTTTTAAATATAGATCTCACCAGTTGTATTTCCCTATTCCTATAATGTGGCCAAATTAAAACCAGTGATTAGGGTAGAGAAGTATTTATTTCTGGAAGGTTAAGCCACATACAATGGCATATACACCTTGAGAACACAAACCCAGATATATATGTATGTAGCCAATCATATATATCCAATATTATAATAGCCAATCATGGGGAAGACCAAGAGAGACCCTGGTAGAACCATCATCAGAGAGGGCTCATTCAACGGCCAAACAAACATCCAAGATCTACAACAGGTGACAGCGAGCCGCCAGACATGGAGCGCCATGACTTCTGCCCTATGCGCCGCTTTGGGCTCAAGAGGAAAGACTAACTAAACTACTAAACTAACTAAGCCAATCATTTCTACTGATATACCTCCATGCCATGATGCCAAACTGTCCAGAATCCTCTCTCTTGATTATTTTTGCAAAGATTAATTACTGTTGATGTTGTTATATATATATATATATATATATATATATATATATATATATATATATATATATATATATATATATATATAACACTAATTACATATTAGGGACGTTCATTTGAAACCCGTTCCAATGGCTTTATTACAAAGCATAAATGAAACATTAACTGGTGTGGTAGAATTAAACAAAGCATTCATTTTGAATGAATTATGCACCATGAGTTGGTCAGAACAAGTCGCCGTAAGCATTCAGCCAAGCATCGCATTGATTAGGTAGGCGGTGAATGCCGTCCGCGAAAAGGATTGTGGTTGCTCCTTGAACCAAGTGTTTACCGCATTCATTACGTCTGCATCTGTGTGAAATCGTTGCCCTTTGAGAGCTTTTTTAGAGGTCCGAACAAATGAAAATAACATGGTGACAAATCAGGACTATAGGCTGGAAGTTGCAGAATTTCTCACTTCTTCCAAGCTAATGCTTCCCGCAAGTCTTTGCAACATGCGGACGAGCATTATCGTGCAAGAAAATCACACCGCGAGAAAGCATGCCGGGTCGCTTATTCTTGATGGCTTTTTGCAGCTTGTCTAGTGTTTGCAAGTAGTTGGTAGAGGTGATATTGACACCAAGTTCTTTAAAATTGGCCAACAATAGCCCTTCATGATAAAAAAAAAATGCGCTCAGCATAACCTTACCAGAGGAAACCTGTAACTTGAATTTTTTTTTGGCTTTTGGTGATCCAGCATGCTTCCGTTGCATGCTCTCTCTTTTGCTGCTCGGCTCAAAGTGGTGACACCATGATTCATCGCCTGCACTATGCGGAAGAGAAATGCATCACCCTCCACTCTGTAACTCAGCAAGTGGTTCAAACACCATCCCATGCGTTCCTCTTTTTGGTGTTCGGTCAACATCCATGGTACCCACTTTGAACACACCTTCCGATATTGCAGTTTCTTACGAACGACCTTTTGAATTGTCTCAATTGACACATCAAATTCTTTTGCTAGCGAACGTATGCTTCGACAACGGTTCATCTATACTGCTACATCAATTTTGGCGATGGTTTTCTCTGTTGCAACAATATTTTCTTGACCCGGCCGTCGAAGATCTGTCGTGAACTGACGTCGTTTCCGAAGCATCCGTGCCCAGTCTGACACAGTCGTCTTCGACACACATTTGTTACCGTACGCTGCCTGCATTCTTCGATGAATGTCCACTGGTCGACATCCTTCAAATGAAAGAAACTGAATCACCGCTCTTTGAACTTCTTTTGGCGGATTTTGGATCAACCCGACTATTTTCTCAACGGTCAGAAACAGAACCTATGCATCATGGGACGATACGCACGTGCTCTTTTATTCATTGATCAGTACTTATCACATGACTATGACATGATCATGTTCAACGTACGCAATTACGCGTGGTGTGGCACGGATTTCAAATGAACGCCCCTTATATATAGTGCCATAATATCACAATGGTTATAAAAGGACAACATATTTTAGACCAATCAGCACTTGATTGGTGATGTGGCCAATATCAGCATGGTATAAGCTTAAATATAGGTTTCAGTTTTCATAGTTACAATTAATACCTTGTTTTTTGCTTTTTTTTTAAAAAGAATCCCTATTTCAAAACAGTGCAGCAATGGTATCAAATCTACTGTAAATGTCATATAGCTACAGGAGTCACACCACTAGTCATGTCTACGTTAAGTAGCTAAGTAAAGGACCCATTTATACGCTTTAAGGTGTATTGGCAAATGGTGCTAGACCGATATTTTATACACCAATCAACAATCAGTGGTCAGTGGGAAATGTGGTCCTTATCACGCTGACCACCTTTATTTGCCAACAGATTTCCTGATACATATTTTACACCGGGTCAGTTTTATAAACCCACCTTGATGAAGGTTGAATTCACACTAATCTACTCAAAACACCAAGCAGAGGAGTAAAATTTCTTTAAATTTCTCAACCTCACTAAATAGAGAGGTAATATTCCTTTATCTTCCAGTGAACTCGTGTTTCTGTGAAAACTGCCCACTGTTAGGTAAGTGTTATGCCAGACAATAAAAATACATATTGTATGTACTTACCAAGCAGTTTGGCTGCTGATTTAAATCCAATATGCTGATAATGGTGAATGGCCGCTTTGTGGTATGATCGAATTTCCAGGGTTTATCTATTGTGCTTTTAACTGTATACCTAATATGACCAAACATACCCTCAAAAGACGAAGGAAGTCCGGGTGGAATGAGGAACTGAAATGGGAACACATGTCGTCCCTGTGCTAATTCAGTGGTATTGCTGCCTTGGTTTGAAACTGAAGAGAATAATATGTACTGTGAAGTAACATCCAATAAAATCTCATTAACAATTTCACAACTGAAAGAATACAAATTATTCTGTTTATAGTTTGTTGATTACTGTTGATCTTCATAACTTTAAGAAAAACATATCTCTCATCTCATCTCATCTTATCATGTTCCTCTTGTACCTTGCGGTGTCGAGGTGAAGTGTAAACAGCGGGAGAGTGCCCGTTTATGGGCTTCATAGTATCGATATTCCCATGGACTGTTATTCCATGCGTCCATTGTTTACATGGGCGGCCTCTTTATCTGCTTCCCTCTGGTCTGTACATCATTGCTTGTGTAAAAATTAGAAAAAAACACACATATATACTAAGTATTTTAGAAACTCTTTAGATTCAAATCGTTTCTGCTACATGCATGAGTGAATCAACTTGTGCTTACGGAGCATTTATTCTTTCTGTTCCTTGGCAGTTTGCGTCTTAATCAAAAAAGGGGAAAAAATTATTTATTCAAGTGTGACTTTGAAAAATGTGATTCAAATGAGAAATATAGATGAAACAAAGTCCTAAAAAAATGTAGCCAGTGTTGAAATCCAGTGCAGTCATATATCCCAGGATGTTGTATATACTTTAAAAACAATGGAAACACTGTCCTTGATTTTGATAGATTATTTTGGAAATGTCAAAGAGGGACATAACACAGAACCAGCTCTATGACTATTCTCTGAGTATAAACTTCCCTACAAAAACATTCTTATACAATGTATTTATAGCTCAATATTTGAAACGATAACAGCAAGGCGAGGTCCCAAATATAAACTGCATATATTCCCATGGACACCACTTATAGCCATATAATATGAAAATCGACCTTGACCATAAATGATTTGAATGAAATTGGTAGAACTGCGGTAAAGCTGTGGTAGTGTGAACAATATAAAATAACACAAAGTAATGCAGTTTTACAGAAGAGAATTAGGAAAAATACATGACGTTGCGGAGACTAGCCTTCATCAGCAAATAAATACATCTTTTCATTCTTCTCATCCTGTTATTATATTTTACTGTAGTCACTAGAGGGTCCTCTCTGTGATTACTATGTTGTGTTTTGCATACGTATTTGTTTACTGATAAAGGCTAGTCGTCCGCAACGTCCTGTATTTTTCATAATTCAGTATTTCATAGGTACAGACGATGAAGGTGTTACTGCCACCAAGCCATGTTATTCTGACAGTTCTATTAGGTTTACAATTGGAATGTCATTAAATTAAGATTATGAGCTGTGTTAATACAGGAGGGATACATACTTTTGTTTAATGCTACAGTTTAGCGCAATTGCTACACCTTTCCGATACAAGATTTCCGAAATACTGATTAACCCTGTACAGTCGATAGGTCATAAAAATCCACGCGCGGACATCTCTCAACAATCTGTTATAATTGCGGTAATAAAGTTAACAAGGCAAAGGCATTTTTGTTTATTGATTGTTTGTTTAAATTCACCAAGGGAATAATGTTTTTTTTAATTTCTAAACTGTAGCCAGACAAATATATAATTGTTAAAAGGTGTAGTTAAGACTGTGCATATTTTCATAACCTCACTTAATGGTACACTTACAAATGCCAAGCAACAAGCTATCTTGATTAAAGTAAACTTCGCTTGCAGAGTAGTGTCTAGTTACTGTTCGTCGGTTTTTTCCTGAACCAGTTGAGTGTTGTTCAGTCCAATGAACGTAGGCCTTTCCTTCGAATCTCAAAGTTATACCTAAAAATAAAATAATCAAATATCACAGAAATAGTGATAGGACAATGGTCATACTGTTATAATACTGTTTTCAGTTGCCTAACTAGTAGACCTTTCAAACATGCAACCTTTTACGAACTCAAATTTGGCCCGTGACAAGGTCAGTTTTCTAATGGTCTGATGCTTGACTTTTATCGTAAGAATTACTATCAGGATCCAGATAGATGGTTAAAATTTTAGAAGGATTGGATAAGAAAGTGACCTTTAATAGAAACAGGCTATAAAGAAGGTAAACAGAGATATTATCTGGGGAATCTGGTCAAACAACCTGGGGTTGATCACAACGTCTGTAAAGAACAAGAAACATTATAATATTATAGGAATAATACAAAGACTTAAGAGAGAGGGCAAACAAATATCGCTTTGGTACAGACGTCACGCCAGCGACATCTCTGTTTCATTATTACCCTGGATTACCACACAAGATCTGCAATCTTGTCTGTGTTATTCAATGTTTGCACAAGCTTGCAAGCATTGAGACACCAGGAAGTGGAAGAATATTTACATTTGGAGATGATGTCCTTGCATATAGATAGGGAAGAGAAAGGATGCAGATAGTGCATGAGTTGCAGGAGACAGTAAACAAAGTGATCGACTGGTGTACAGAGATGGTCGGTGTCAACAATTCAGTTAAGTGTGTGTGTAATGGTAACATAACATTTGAGCGAAGCAACATAACATTTAGAGCCAGAAATCTGGTTCTGAAACAGTGGTGCTCTCTGGACAATAAGATTGTTAAGGCTAATGTCCCAGATCTAAGATGGGAATCAGTGCACTGAAGACTGGGGCAATGGGCATGGAGAAAATAATGTTGTTCAAACTACAACAACATCTGATTTTCTCAGTAAATGAGATGGATTATGACTGCTCGATGTGTCAAAAAGTCAGCTCGTGAAACTAGAGGGCATACAGAAGTAAGCTATGCAGGTAAAGAAAAACAAAACATGTATCTATGAACATATCCATGGAGACACACAAATGCAAAACAACACAGTAAATATTTTCCAGAATAACTGAAACTCTGATGAAGAGACTATATTTTAATTCTTAACAACAACAATTCTTCTTGAAATACAAAGAACATTTAAAAAATGTAATTAAATAAAATTTAATTCTTACCATGGTGTCAGAGTAATATACATTCTCAGTGTATAAAGAATAAATCTCAGAAAATAATCTTTTATACATGTGAATATAAATAATCAAAAAGTACCTCTCATCTTCATAGGTTCATTTAGTTCAACAGTGACATGACCTTCTAGGATGTTGCCTGCATATAAGACACCACTCATGTTGGAGAAGGAGATCTCAAAAATGTTTAACTTCCCCATTGTCTCAGGCTGTTTTTTAACTACAGAGCTGAAAAAGAATCCAAAGACTTAACACCATTAGAAAGAAACATACAAATAGCAAGAAAATGTTCATACAAAATATTATTCTCATCATATTAATCAGCCATAAGACTTGTAATGAAGATGTCAGGTCATGTTAGTACACTGCTTCCATTCGCAGCGATTGCCTTCACCTCTACCTAAGCCTGATTCCCAATGTTGTTCCATGCCAGTGTGATGTACTTTCTTGGTTGTCCTTTTTTCACCTTATCCTAGGATTTTGAGCTGTAGTATTTTCAGTAACTGACCGCGATATCTCAATACTGTGACCAAGCTAAGACAGTCTACTTAATAAAATATATTTTTCAACAGTCATAAATTTGAGATTACATGTTTAGGACCAGTTTTAACATACGGCTGGGAATCCTAGACAATTAGTAAACAAGTGATATAATCCATAGAAGCCTTGCAGATGTAGTTTTATACAATGCTGAAAATTAATTGGACAGCCAAAATTAGCAATCTGTACATTTTGAGGGAAGCTAAGTCACAAAGACAAATTATCACAAACAGAAAGAAGTTGTCATCACTTTTGGTCACATCATGGGAAGACAAAAACTGGAACATGTTGTAACAACCGGAAAGATTTGTGGAAAGAGAGATAGAGGAAGACAGCGTGAGAAAATTCTTGACAGTTTTGTGCCATATAGTGGAAGAGAGTTAACACAAAATTGATCTATGCTGTCGGAGATCGCAATACATCTCCACAGATCTTGGTACCCGGTGTTCTGATTAACGATACTGATGATATTCTTCCACTCCACCATTCCAGTCCACCCAGCATCATTTCACTATCAAATTAGGCTTTATAGAAACATAAGAAAGAAACTAAATTATGCACACTTGTTGCTTAATGTATTAATCCTTCTGTAGTAATTGTCCTTTTCAAAATGTTTTGTTAATCACTGCTATACATGCACTAAGAAATATATAATTTTTAATTGTAGTAATATTATTTTTTTTTTTTTTTTACTTAATGATTTTTCAGTGGATATTACTACGAAAGTATGTTTACGTGAACACCGCGTATAAATATTGCAATGACTTTTAGTATACAGATTCAATAACTGTCTTTATAGAAGATCAGTATTGCTGGCCAATTTTGGATCATGACTGGTGTCAGCAATTTGAACTGTATTTCACAGTGGGAGTAAGACATATTGGAACATAACATGAACCATATATTTTACTGATGTTGTTAACCGTTACAAGAAGTGGCACACAGTACGTTCAGTTCAGAAGAAACGTAACATGGAAGAGATCAGAAACATTCTTTCACTTTTAAAAATAAAATCCCATGTTATAATTTAAGAACATTTTACTTTAACAAGCTTGCCACCTTATTCAAAATATTGTCTTATTGAACTTAAAATGGTTTATTTAGTTGAGAAAGTTTTTAAAAAAAATATATTTGTGATGGTTATAAAATATAGAGCTCATTATGGACTTTTTTTTTTTTTTTTTTAGCATATCCTTTACAGGACTTAGCTGTCAACACCAGCATCTTTCAGCTGTATGTTGATCTCTTGGCAAGATTACGCTCAGTAGTTTGCCATTGCTTTCTGAGCGGCCGGCTCACATACCCCGTAAGTTACCGATGCGATTCGAACCACTACTGATTTGAACCGTCATCACGTTACCGACGAGAGTATACGAGATTACGGAGAAAAGTCATAACCTCTAATCCACATTATCGACTAGTAATGTTATTTTCCTTTTCTTGGGTACGTTATCAATTCAGACAGTTGTATTATTTATGAGGTCACATCAAAGAATACGTGAAATAACCGCAATATTAAGCAGTCTCTAGAGTCAGGTTAAGGGCCCTCAAACAAGCCTTGAATCCTTTATTGGGTGTTTGTTATCCCCCCATTGTTTTTTGTTTCTTTTTTTCTTTTTCTGTTATGTTGTTTTCGCTCCGTGGCTAAAGGCTTGCGAACGGTGTTCGTGAGCCGGGCACCAGGCGTTAGAAGCTCAGGTGCGACCGACTTGTGCAGCAGACCGTGTCGCGTTGTGTTATAACGTGCTGGAATGGGAGCCGGTCGTTCTGAAAGCAATGGCAAACTACTGAACGTAACACTTGCCTAGTACATCAACAGCAGTTGAAAAATGCTGGTGTTGACTGCAACGTCCCGTAAAGGATACGCAACATTAATAATTTGTTGTTTTGACAAATTTGCCTAGTACATCAACAGCAGTTGAAAAATGCTGGTGTTGACTGCAACGTCCCGTAAAGGATACACAACATTAATAATTTGTTGTTTTGACAAACTTGAGCTCGATCGGTGTCATGATCGTGATCAATATTATGCCGGTTAAAATCCTTCACAGCCGGTTTCCCTGGCCTAGGTGTTAACGTCTTTCCCCGTAATCCCGTATACTCTCGTGAGTAACGTGACGCGCGCGAGAATCGGTAGCGGTTCTCGCCGCGTCGGTAACTTACGGGATATGTAACCTTGGAAAGCAATAACAAACTACGGAGCGCAATCTTGCCAAGAAATCAACAATCAGCTGAAAGATGCTGATGTTGACAGCGATGTCCTGTAAAGGGTCATCATCATCAAGTGCCGTGCCGGCTGGCGTAGGCGTTCATGGCTCTCCATAGATCTCGGTCTTTGGTTCTCTGGATCAACTCTGCTGCTGATATTCCTCCATGCCACCGTCTCAATCCATCCAGCATCACTTCTCTTGGTCTACCTCTGCCTCTCTTCCCCTCGATCTTTCCAGTTGTTACGATGTTCTCCAATGCCTCTCTTCTCATCACATGACCGAGGAAAGCTGTTTGTCTCTGTCTTATTGTTGTATATAATGTTCTAGTTTCATTAGCCTGTTTCAGGCAGTCATCGTTAGTTACTCTGGCAGTCCAAGGAATTCGCAACATTCGTCTCAGGAACCACATCTCTGTTGCTTCTAATTTCTTCTTAATTTGTTCATTTACATTCCAAGATTCACTGCCATACAGCAAAACTGGTTCTACATAGCATTTCAGCACTCTCTTTCTTACATTCAGTGACAGTGACTTATTGCATAAGATACTCTTCATTTTATGAAATGCGGCTTTTGCCTGCCCTATTCTGCTCCTAATCTCTGTTGTACATCTTCCATCTGATGTTATAAATGCCCCTAGGTATCTAAAATTATCAACTTGGTTAAGGATTTTCCCTTCTATTTCTATGTCACATTTTGGTGTCACCATTTTCTTTGATATTACCATTGTTACTGTTTTCTTGATATTCAAGTTGAGTCCTTTCCTTGCACTCTCTGTTACTACAACGTCTAATAATTGTTGTAGGTCTGTTGAATTATCCGCCACCAATACTGTGTCATCTGCATAGCGTATATTATTTATATTATAACCTCCAACTAGTATTCCTGGCATCTCTTTGATCTCTCTCATTATTACTTCGCTATACAGGGAGAAAAGATCTGGTGACAAGACACGCCCTTGTCGTACTCCTAGCTTTATCTGTTCATAACTACCCTCTTTATTTCCTATTTTAATTGCTGCTACTTGGTTCCAGTAAATATTCTTTATTATTCTTAAATCTTTTCCATCAGTGTTGATATCTTCCAACATTTTAATCAGTTCATCATGTTTTACTTTATCAAATGCCTTAGTATAATCTATGAAGCACAAATATATGTCCCTCTGTTTCTCTATTGACCTTTCTATTAGTGTCCGCAATGTATAAATTGCATTGTTTGTGCCCTTTTCTTCCACAAATCCATACTGTTCTTCTGTAAAGGGTATGCGGGGGGAAAAATCCTTCACAAAACAATTTCTGGCACCCAGTATATGATGGTTTAATAATTAGAAAAAAAAATGTTGTCTCAATTGGGAATCGAACACACGATCACAAGACTGACATACAAGCGTACTAGCCACTACACTATTGCGGTTCCGACAATAAACTGTGCTCGTGCAATTCTCGTCAAGGGATTTTATTCTCTCAGTTAACACATTTAAGCTCGTGAGCACTTTTGTATAACGAAATTCTAGCAGCAATACTCACGAAGCAATTAGTAAATGGTAAGAGACTCCACGACAAAAATCGTATGCCGTTCTGAAATATACACGAATATTTTCAAAACATAATAATACTAGTTTCTCAGTGTGTAGCCACCCGTTTAAACCACCCCGAAGAAGTTTGTTAACCGTGAAATGAATGTAGGGCGAAGTAGCGGAAATTGAAACGAAAGAAAGGCAAAGTTCTTGTAGTTAAAATAATGTAACCTATACTCAACTTCTCACATTCAAAACTTAAACATGTATTTCTCACAAAAGTTTTCTAAAATTACTACAAGTTTTTCCTAGTCATCATTTAAATAGGTTATAGTTTAAAAGACACATGAGTGCTTAGCAAAGCACACATTTGGAATTTCACCTCGATTAGGCATATTAAGACGTCTTAACGGATTTTCCCTGTGTTCCACATCTAGGTCAGAAGCTTATCTAAACATACGCGCTCAAGGCGTGCTATTCTATAACCTATAGATAGCAGATTCAACAGTGTGTGTTCTACTGAATAACAGATTTACTGTGCTTTTGAATTACCAACTAAGACTGTACCCATGGCAAGGCAATATGTGCTATATAGATATTAAATAATAATTTTAAAAGCAACAACAACAAAGCAAAAATCCAGAAACCGATGTGAAAATGTCACACTGAGTGAGGGTCACGTACGCCAGTAGTCAGTCAGTACTATTAATCTTCTTTATGTTAGCACCGAAATTGGGCGGCGTACACCACACTCAACCCCCGCATTGTGCCAATGACTTCGGTGGAGGAGCGCAATTGGGACGGTACGATCCTGATGCAAGGAAATGCAACCTAAAGATTAAATATTAAATTATTAAAGCAGGGCATACCAAGCCCTAAGCCTTGGTCGGGGACTGGTCTAGGATCGAAGCTCCGACAGGCGGACAGTTAGAGCATTGCTTTGCTGATCCGACAGCTTCTTCAGTTTGTCTTGTTCCAGATGTATTGGTGTTACCTTTCGTCTGGAGTAAACTAGGCATGCTGAGAGAGGGATCATGCTGTATGGGCAACACATGGTCTCTATAAGTATAATTCCGTCCAGTCTTTGTACCATGGAGAGGTCATTATGCCCTTTTTTTAAAGCACATTGTCACAAACTGTCAAGACGCCAAGGTGTCTGTGGGTGAGTGAGGGTTAATAACTGACTTTTACGTTGAAGGTTTGCAGTTTCTGTGAAAACATGTTGAAGTTCCGTGTCCTTACATGTTATAGTCATCATCATCATCATCATCATCATCCATCATCATCATCATCATCATCATCATCATCATCATCATCATCATCATCATCATCATCATCATCATCAATCATCATCACCATCATCATCATCATCATCATCATGTGCCATGCCGATAAGCGTGGACGGTCATGTCTCGCATTCTCACGCGATCGCCAGTCGTGGATAGACTTATTATCTTCGATAAATAGCTCTTCAGGCTTGAAGCGTGCAATGAATCGAGCTGCGGGGTGTATCTTATTCTTTCTCTTCTCTTGTCCCTCCATTGTAGCATAGGCTCTCCATCAACTCACGCCAAGCCGTCTTATCCTCTGCTAACTTTTGCAGCTGTCTCCATATTTTCCCGATATTATTCATCTATATCTCCGTCGCTTTTCCGTGTGTTTAGTCGCTTATATATCGTTATTTCGTGGGTTCTGTCACGAAATGCCGTCATTCGACCGTGTTGTCTAGGGGAAACAACCTCAAGATTACCCGACCAGATCCCCTCTGAAATGATCGCTCTTTGTTTTACCAGTCTAGAAGGTTCGAAAAACATGGCCGGTGAGCGTAACTCAGTGAGACTGACTGCGCAAGTGTCGCGAGCATGGGCTATTCCTAGAGCCCGCCAGACAACGCAGTCAGTTGTGCTGAGTTGTTCAAGACAGCTAGACGCCTAGTGTCATTGTGTATTTCATTAAGGCTGCGACGAATGATGTCTTCAAACGTTTCGACGGACCTCGACATCGTCTTCAGCATTCCGATTGTGTGGCAATTCGAAGGTATGTTGAGTAACTTAGTTTATTTAGCGTTTTGTCGGTAGTCGGTGACCGCGATAGAGCTAGGCGGCCGTGTAATAGTCGTTGAGCGGCAAAGTAGGTCAGGTGTGAACTTGTAACACTGTGTGGGCCTTGAGTCAACCTTCTGGGGCAGCGTAATTACAGGTAGTGTAAAGCAGGGATATTTAGCATCCTAGCGGCGCATGCTCCTTTTCAGTTACTTTAGGTTGGGTTAACTGAATGCAGGGCAACGAAACCTTTAATTTGAGTTCACACATGGCCCAGCTTCCTGAAATCGAGCGTCGTCGGAGCCGGCGTATCGGAATGGCCGAACTTGGGGGAGGGGGGCGGAAGTCGAGTAGGCCGTCGCCTATACTAGATCGAGTGGGGTATCTAACAACGCGTCCAGTCGAGACGAATAAATTGCAAGGGTCGACAGAAGTATCGGATGTCGTTCTAAGGTCGTGCCTTGAGTCGAAGGTCGTTGTTACTTGGTGGGGCGACTACTGGCTTTTCTTCTTCGCTTTCCTCACATCTGTCTTGTAGTTAGTATGTCTTAACGGAATGCCAGCTTAATATATAGTGGATTCCTGAGAGGAGGACAATGTGGGAGAGAGAGGGAGGAGAGAACCATAGTTGCCATTCTAGATATTTTATATCCAGATCTAGAGGTTTTTGCCGGCATCTGGATACCGTTTTCTGACGTTTGGATGCTGGATGCAATTCTAGATACTTTTCATTTGGAGTCGGATATTTTGAATACTTTCTAGATTTTACTTTTCTTTTGGTGTCATTTACCCATTTTATGTTTGGTCTGGACGCTCGTAAATTATGGTAACTGCCATTATTTAAACTTTGAACTGACTTGGGTCAACGCTCAACAATCTGGCAACTCCCTGCTAATGAGTAAAACGGCGCATAAATTATAATAACATTATTTGAACTGTGAACACACTGTGCTGCGACTTACTGCTGTAATGCCGACTGTGTGATTCTTTTCACGTGAATTTGGCTGCAACTGGTACAGATACTGCCTCGATAATGGTTGCTATCAACCATAGCGTTTATATAAAATTTAAGGAAGATATCCCATCTTTAATCCTCATAAAATGTGCGTGTCATTCCTTGCAGCTAGCATTCCATTATCGCATGCCTCATCAGAATGTTTACTAAGGAATTTGCAATTCCTTATTGCTGAAACACATAACTGGTTCTCCAAATCATCTGTCAGACAACAGCAATAACAATTTATATAAAGCATTAAATGATAGTTCCTCCACCACTGAAAATTCTGTCATATTGCAAAACTAGATGGTTATCAATTCAACCAGCTGTTGAAGTAACTGTGAACCAATGGTTGGAGTTGAAGACGCACTTCGAAATACCAAGACAAAGTGAAAAATGCTACACAGCTGAAATACTATATGGAATGTACAGTGATGAAAAAAATTTGGCATTCCTTCTCTTTTTACAACCCATTTTAAGTGAAGTGCAAAAAGTTAATAAACTATTTGAATCTCAAAATGTTGATAAAGTTAAATTACTTGACGACCTCATTTTGCTATTTCACTCAATTGGTAAAAGACTTATATTGCCAACTTGTAAAGCTGACTTGTTCACTTGCACTATAGAGAGCTATTTGGCTCCTAAGCCATACCTAGGATACCAAATCGAATCAAAAATTGATGGTTTAAAAACAAAAGGACTGTTAACAGAAAATGAAGAGAACAACTTAAGAAAGCGCTGTCAAGATTTTCTTGTCTCATTATTCAATCAACTGAAGCAGAGACTTCTTGAAAATTTAGATGTATTGAAAAATATTTCATTCTTTTCTATTAACAACATATCTCAGCCAGTAAAGGACATACCTAAATATTGTCAAGTTATTAAATTTTTAAGGGCTACTGATAATAGTGTGGCGGAAGCAGAATATTAGTTAACCAAAATAAATTTGGTTGACTGGACAAACAAAACAGAAACTGAAGCTTTTTGGAGTGAAGTAAGACAATTTAAAGATGCCTCAGGAAACAGTCCATTCTGTAAGCTCTTTGAATATGCGATGTCTGCCATGATACTACCCCATTCAAATGCTGATGCGGAAAGAGTTTTCAGTACTGTGAATTATACAAAATGTAAACTAAGAAACAGGATGAAACTTGACCTCTTAAATGCTATCTTGACAATAAGATTTGGCCTGATGAGAGCAGGAAAATGCTGTTCAACTTATCAGCTCCCTGATCGTGTATTAAAAGAAATTGGAACAGCTAAAGCATACCAGAGTCATTTTGAATCTGAAGCTTCAACTTCATCATCCAAACTAAGTGCATCTTGTGAGAGTGCATCATCAGTGAAGATGAGGACATGATTCTATAGGTAAGTCACATCAATTTTTTTTAAATGTTGCATATCCGTTGCAGGACGTTGCAGTCAACATAAGAATTTTTCAGCTGCTGTTGATGTACTAGGCAAGATTATGCTCAGTAGTTTGCGATTGCTTTCTGAGCGACCGGTTCACATACCCCTTAAATTACCATCGCGGCTCGAACTGCTGCCGGTTCGGGTGCAGCTGCGTTACTCACGAGAATATACGGGATTACGGCGACAGCCGTAAACTCTTCGCCAGGGAGACCGGCAGTCACATCAATACATATGTAATTTCTTACTTTCTCAATCTGGATATTTTTCCTAGATACTTTCCAACGAAATCTAGACATTTATGGATGTTGTTTGGGCCATTTCTAGATACTTTTGGTCAAAAAAAAGTGGCAACCCTGGAGAGAACGGGGTGTGGATATCTGCTTCACAGATAGTGTGCCATGTGTATAATACTGGATTTGAATATATGGTGCGTGCGTCATGGTACTACATGAACTCTGGCTGGTAACATGGAAGTGAACCAGAGAGATTGGATATAACCAGGAGGGGGTGTGGATGGACAACCACCGGCCCTACTTCAGGGCCATTTTGCCTACTATTACGAATGATTCACTAACCCTATATGTCATGTAGATGTCTTTCATGGTTGGACGACACCTTAGAGACGAGGGACAGACGACCTTGGCCCAAGATATACTCCAGTCTGGCGAAGACGACGCAGATCAAAGAGCGGCCTGACAGGTCCTAGGCCCAGTTCATCTCCGGCACCGGAGAGCAGCTTATGAGGGAGACTGTATTCTTGTGTGAAGAGTCCATAAATCTGAGGAGACGTGGCGAGAGTTAACTCGCTTATGGAAAGCTTGGTACATGATGCTTTCACTGAGTGTTATCCTCCTCAGGTTCTGAATTCCTGACTAAGATGTTGAACGTCTGGTGACGGGTCCGGTGATTGGGACCAAGGAAAGTGACGTTGTAAGCTGTCCGGGGACACCTCAACGAATCAAAAGGTGTACCTGCTCCAGTGAGTCCATTACGTCAGAGTACTGGATCAGCTACCACTTTGCCAACGTCATTACCACTTGTAGTTCAACATGGCGACTTCATATGTTTGTCGCCTTACCTTAGGCAAGTATCCGTGTTGAGTTCTTGTCCACCACGTGAAGAAATTACACCGAACAACCACCAGCGAGGGCAAGAAACCATCAGCGATTTGTGTCAGGCCACTTTGGCTCATGATTGTGCCGGAGTGCAGAGACACTAGGGACAGTAGGGACTTTTACCAGCAGAGACTGAGCGGGTGCTCCCACACTAACGACACTCTACGAGATTTATTGAGAGTGAGCGACGGAGTGTCACTTCTCTAACCGGCCACACTAGAGACATTCTGAGTTATTGTGAACAGTTTGGGCCGGCATTCAAGTCGTCACGGAAGAGAGGTTCCAGGAAACAGTTTAGTCGCAAAGAACACCTTCCATCCTCCCTGAGAAGATGGGACCTTGGTGGAGGACTCAATACACGCGGTGAGGAATGTTACCGACGACGTGTGGCATACGGCCCTGGACCTTTCCTATGATGACAGCTACTTCCTGAGGCTACTCCGGCGCCTCTTTGTCTATAAATGCCTAGCAGCCGCTAGGTCTATCTCATCCACATCATAATCATCCTGATTTGTACAATACACACTTTCGTTGCCATAGATAGATACCAGAGTTGCGTCATGAATTCAGGATGATGTGGGAGGCGGTAACGTCCATTGGATGAATGAAAGAGAGATAGGCATCCAGAGGCTGGTGGGGTATAGTAGATTGAATACACCTATTTCCCAGTCTCAGGACATCCCGTAGTAAAGAGGTGGTATCAGTTCCCCTCAAGCCAGGGAGTGTTGGTACAGATTCCAGAGAAAGGAATTTCTAATTATGGTTTTATCAGTTATCTCGGTTTTCGTTCATTACCTCCCGAGTGATGTCGTTAGAATGCAACACCAGCAACTACCACCACTGCCTTACATCAAAGATCATCTGCGACGAGACCACGAGCACGTCCAAGAAAATGGATTCACGACATCAAAGACATTGTACAACCACACTGAATGACACTATCCAGTGCCGACCACCGGGTACAGGAACGCAAATTATTTCTCCCCACGACGCTTGACGACAGAAGTAGATGATGATGATGATGATGATGATGATGGTGGTGGTGGTGGTGGTGGTGGTGGTGGTGGTGGTG
Source organism: Cepaea nemoralis (assembly GCA_014155875.1). Classification (NCBI taxonomy): domain Eukaryota; kingdom Metazoa; phylum Mollusca; class Gastropoda; order Stylommatophora; family Helicidae; genus Cepaea; species Cepaea nemoralis. The sequence goes on from JACEFZ010013715.1 coordinate 70,838, forward strand.
GTGGTGGTGGTGGTGGTGGTGGTGGTGGTGGTGGTGGTGGTGAGGATAAGGATGAGGATGATGATATACCGCGTGTTATCCGATGGCATGGGCCCCACAATAGGGACCACCAACCCATACCTACTAAAAGGAAATGGAGAATGGCGAGCCACAAGATCCTGGCCTGATCAAATGTAGTATGTATTGCCACAATTAATAAACACGTAATAACATATAGATAGTGATTAATTCTAGAGAACATACCACTAGAGACCTGTCTTAATAGTATACAGTGAATTAAATTAACATAATCAGCGAAATTTGCAAATTAATCATAAAATAATATTTTTTAGAAACTAACCCCAGTTATTGTGTCCCCTTGATACCGACAAAACATGGGGCGTGTCATCTGCGCTTATTGTAATATCGCAGTAACCGAGTAACGCACAATAGTGAACTTTTGAATATAGTGGTTTTAAATGGCGATGAATTGCGTGAGCTCATCGCCAAATATATAAACAAACAATGCAAGGTACTTTGCTTGAGTGCCAATGAAGTATTCACATGAAAAGTTGCGTAAATATGAACAGAACATCAACAAATACTGTCAGAAATTGTACAACTCGAAGGGCAACACCTGTTGGTATGCGTGGATTTTGACAACTCTCATTTAGTTTGCAGTAATCTTGCAATAGTGTTAAGAATTATGCACCCGTTAGTAATAAAAGAGACATATTATTCAGACATCAATGCTATCACAACACCCGGGTATCTTGTAAAAGTAAAAAGAGGTCTTATGTGCCACCAATCACATATGCGGGAGTCCATACCGATAATTCGACATAAATATCACATGTGTGTGAATGTAAGTAGTATGTAAAGGGGTATTCGAGCCGTAATGTGGCTCACCCCAGGACCCAAAATAATATCTTATATCGCTTATGTGTCGACACAACAAGCATTAAGAAGCTGAGTTTTCAAAGCTCACGCGGTAGGATACATAACCACTTCCGGCTTTGTGTAGCTAAAAATGTAAAACTGTAAATAGTAAAAGAAATATTTTTGTTTAAATGGTCTATTTTGATGTGTAAAGTGAAAAGTAAAGATGGCAACATGGGCAGGAGGTCTACCACTAACCATATCAATGCATATTTACGGATCAGCTCGTTAGAAGACCTTGGCTTTTCCCAGATATATCTATTGTAAAATAACCGAGTATATATTGTAATAGCGTTTATCACTGTCAGTAGTGGATGGGACTTAAACACTGTCATCATACCAATGCTGAAGTTGTAGAGACACAAGGATTGTCCTTGGGCTGTGTGATGGTGTACATCCAGTCACAGGGGCACGTATCTAATGAATACACCTGATCACACTGGGGTAATGGCAAAACCAGAGCACGTGCTCACTGGCTCAAACAAGTCAAATACGGCGCTGCTTCCGCTCGCATGTGTAATGACTACAACCAGACCACGTGCTCATTGGCTAAAGCCGGTCATAGATGGCGTCGTAACCGATCACACGTGATAATGGCAAAACCAGACCATGAGACTAAAGCCGATCAAAGATGGCGCTGATCCGGTACACCTGCGTAATGGGCACATCTGATCAAATATTGCGCTGCTTCCGCTCGCATTGTAATGACTACAACCAGACCACGTGATCACTGGCTAAAGCCGGTCAAATATGGCGTCGCATCCGATCACACGTGGTAATGGCAAAACCAGACCACGTGAATAAAGCCACTCACAGAAGACGCTGTATCCGGTACACATGGGTAATTGGCACATAATATGAAATATAGCACTGCTTCCGGTCGCATGAATAATGACTACAACCAGACCACGTGCTCACTGGCTACAAGTGGTCAACTATGGCGTCGCATCCGATCACACGTGGTAATGGAGAAACCAGACCACGTGGCTAAACCCGATCAAAGATGGCGCTGTATCTGGTCACGTGTCTTATGGGATACAACCGAAACACGTGACTAATGACTCAACCAATCAAAGATGGAGTCGCACCGGGTCACATGAACAGACAGTGCATAATATTCTGCTGAGTCATTCTACGTCAGCAAATAGCGAGTATAAGACGGCCAGCATTAATCGAATAGAAGTACTGGTCTCTGTGAACAGAAACCAGATCAACATGTGGCAAGCCGCTGATGGTAAGTTGGCTTTGTGATAAATCTTTCACAGTTTCGATGTGGTTCTCCAAGTAGGCGTACAGTTAACCAAACAATACTAGTATAATAAAGGGATATATGGTGCAATAGTATGTCCAGAAAAAAATGCCTTCATTCACGATCAATTATTTTTAAAACTGTCTGTTGCATCGTTATGAAATTTATCCTGCCGTCTTATATTTACCCCCACCCAAGGAATATGTCTTTGATAAGTCCAAAGGCAACTTAGATCATCGAAAGCGGCGACATTTCTTGTTTTGCTGAAAAACTAGTGATTTCTAGCTAACAAATTTGTGTTTACAGTAATGGACGGTCCTCCATTTCAGATGACACACAAGGCGTATCCGGATTCATATGGGAGTGGGTGCAATGAAAGAAGTAGCTTAAAAGTCTACAGGGTCGGCTGTATTGCACCGGGTTTTATCCCATATGGCTCAGTTTCTTTCCGCAGCGCGGAAAGCGTCGCACAAAGCACTAACTCCATACCTCCAGCGACGACCCTCGGGAGTCTCCGAAAATGCACTCGTGAAATGAAGGACGCGGCCAGGAATCGAACATACAACCTTTGGAGCCCGAGTCAGACGGCTTGACCACTTCACCACGGAGAATCCCGAGAGGGGTACAATGTGTAATATTAGTAAAGGCAGAGAATTTACAGAAGCATGGGATAAATAAATTGTAAGTTAACAGGAAAGTAGAAGGAATATATTTCTTACCTTATTTTTCATTTCCCTCTTGTTTCTTCAGCTGCTGGTTAATAAAGTGTACACAAGTATTCATGTTAGCTTTTTATATTGAGTTCGTGAAAGCTTCCACATAGCTGTGCGTTAATGTGCGTATGGAGTGACCAGAAATGAAACCGCAATTTAGTCATCATGTTTCCATTGTTAAGGATCTGTTCAGCTGTCTGTGTAGTTTGTTCACACGTACACATGGGTGACAGACCCGCTTTGAGTCTTCGTGAAAGATTGTCTACTCTGCTGTTTACCGTTGAGAGATGGAACATGATTACCTGTTTTGCACTATGAAAATAGTTGTCAGTGTCTCTGTAGTGGTCTTTCTTCTTAACGACCAAAATGTTGGTCGTCTTTTCATTGAAGTTTATAGATTGATTCGTATGCACGTGTGTTGTCCCCTAATTTGACAACGTGTGTGCTCTCACGTTTCTTGTTATGCCAAATATGTCAGTTTCCACCGCAATATTACTCTTCTGTTGGTATTCAATGCGTTTATTGTGTGTGCGTTTTTTTTTTTCAATACAGTTGTTTGTCACCGCTGAGGGCTTGCGGAATTGAAAATTCATCACTGTGGAATACAAACTGTTGCTATTGACATTATGCTGATGCTGTAATGTTTAGGGACTGCAATTCGTCTGAATAGTTGGAGCAAATATCCCAGTAAGTGTGTACGTAGATTAAGGTCTGCGATCTTCTCAGAACTTAATCTGTGACGGACGATTCCAGTAGGTCGATGATTGCTCTCGGTTGCATAAAATTAAATCCATCATTTCTCCAATAGTCCTCTTCCTCTTTCAACACATGGTCCTCACATTTTTTCCAGTAACTTTTATCAATATTTAATAGCGCGGACTGGGTTAGTATCTTGACGTCAGACAATTTGAATGTAGTATTGGCAGCTGCCACTTGTCCTTTAATTTTAGCCCACATAAGTTCTATAGGGTTTAAATGAGAATGATACGGCGGAAGTCTCAAGCACCTATGGTCATGCTCTTCTATCAACTTGTCGATTTGAGATTTCTTGCTTTTTTGCGCCTGTTTTACAAGGGACAACATCTGTAGCTTGAAATATGTTCCTAGAAATGGTATATTTTCCCTTCGGAGTCATATTTTTATTGCTTCCTTTGTGCTCGATGCCGTATGTATTTTCTCTTCTTGGGCAACAACATTGTGATATGATGCATTGTCCATGATTAGACAAGACGGTCTATCAAATGATGGAAATACTGTATTCTCGAGCCAATCTCTAAATACATTACCATTCATTTCATTATGATAATCCCTATTGTCTGTATGCTTTGATACGAACACGAGCCCAGCATTCTGTAGTAAGCCATTATGAGTACTACCAGCATAGGTTATGACCAAACGCTGTCCTTTACTACTGGGCACATAACGCTTTATCTTTCTATCCATTGATTGCCATTCCTTTTCACTTGTGTTGTTCGCATTGACCCACATATCATCCATATACACTATGTCATAATTTTCTTTGCGCATTTCCCTTATTTCACGTAGGTATCTGCTTCTCATGGCTCCTAAATGCGGTTGCTCGCAAAGGATATTTCTACCTCCCTTGTACTTTCTAAAAGTGAAGCCTAATGTCCTTATAATTTTCCACAAAGTTGTTTTGGATAGCTCTACGATATTGTTCTTTCTCAACAAAATCCTCAGTTTTCTTACCGTCACTGCTTCTTTGCCATCAACATTTTTATAATAACTCGCCTGATGACATCCTTGTCAAAGCTGTCTATAATTGTCTTTCTGCCTACCGTTTGCTTACCGCGTGTTGGTTTCATTCCAGATTCTTGCATACAACGACGAAATGACCGTTTACTCAAACCCAATGCATGCACTGTTCTTTTTTCGGGATTTGTAGCAGTATGAAACAGTATGAAATCAGCTTCTTGACAAAAATGTGTGTACAACTTCATAGCGATATTTTGAAGTGTACAGAATTTCACTTTTAATCCCATTGAAAAATATTAACACATTGAAATATTAGCTATTAATATTACATAAATGGTAAGATTTATTTATATAATCACGTTTCATGAAAGAACCCACACAGGAGACACCTCTGAACTATCCCATATAAATGCGCTCAGTCTGTGCCAAAACGAAAACCGCGAAACAATTTCAAAACAAGCGCGGATGTGTCTTGCTGAAGCTGTAATACTTTTAAAATGATGGTATTAATCCCTGAGCCGTAAATTATATAAACAAACATTGAAATCTGCTGTACAATCTCCAGAACAAATTTTTTTTTGTTGGGTGGTCATAATGATAAAGTTATATGCTAAATCTCATCATCTTCCCTCAGTTGGTTACTGAAATATTGAATTTTATATTGGGACAAAGAAAAAATAAATAAACACACTATAGACGCATATAACTGAAGAGTCAAGACATTTCATCATATATTATGGTTGGCTGGGACCATATGGAATACAGCTGGCATTCGAACATTTAAACACAGCGCAATGATGGTACCGTAATAATATAGGTAGTAGTGTGTAGTCGTAGGGGAAGGCGAAAGTGTCTTGCGGGATCTACATACCCATTATCGATAGAAATATATGAACTGTGTAATAGAAAGTGCATGTCAGATCCATAGCTATTATCTGTAATATCCATGTCTATAACGCTGATAAAGTGCCCTATTATTATCTGTGTTACAAATACCGAGGCCCACGAAAACCTAATTAGCAAACTGTGGAGCATACTTAGAGCTGAACCATACAGCTATTGCATGGCGTGTCTTAATGTCCCACAAAATCAAGAAGCCGAGAATCCATTCAGACATTCTTGTGATTATGGTGAGGGTGGTAGTTTTGCGGACGTAGTAAAGTTAGACTACGGGATGTGCTACATCAGAACTTCACCAAAGAAGAAATAATCACATTAAGCTAGAATAGAATTAAGGAGTGCATCCTCGACTATAATCGACAACAGGATACTACAAAACCATCCTCACCAAACGTCGAGCAAACATCGTCACCGGCATCCTTAACCTTTAGTCAATCAACACCAGCGGACGAGTATTAAAACATCTACATAAAAACAAAATGGTTGTAATATACTTACAGTCCTGTCTTTAATAGCTGACCAGTCCTCAATACGAAGAAAACTACAGTGGGTGTGAGGAGACTGTATATGTATATCACTGGTATTCTGACTTCACAGACTGTAGCTCACAGTGACTACAACGCAAGTAACACGGCGCCCTCTACGCTATCTATTTCATCATGGTTAGAGGTCATGTGGCGAGCATGACCCGCATTCCCCAACCCAGCTCAAACATACAACAGGTCAACGAGCGGGTAGTAGAACGCTTAGTCGCGCCATACGGACAGCCACGTCAGCGTAATCTGAACCGCTTGACCTAAGAAACTGGCTGAAACCGGTTTTACGCGTGGCTCAAAAACTAGTATATAAACCCGAGGCTGGTAACACTCAAGCATTGTGATCAGAAGATGACTACAGACCTCAAGACTGTGCCTGCTAACTGGGTCTACATGACTCGTAGTGGTGAGACTATTAGACCAGTGGGCGGTGGTGATAAGGCCGTGTTTGTCTCATCCTACAGAGGAACGAGCACGTTACACATCCGAAGATTTTACGGTGAATCCGACAAGAAATTCCCGACTAAGACGGGTATGACACTTACTCGGCAAGAATATGAACAGATGAGCGCCATGCATCGCGAGATCCTAGCTGACTTTGACAGACTCAACCAAGTTAACCAAGCCAGTAACGAAGTCAAACAAGGCACTAACAGAGACAAGCAAGTCAGTAACCAAAACATTCAAGTCAGTGTTCATGTCAAACAAGGCACTACCCGAAGCAATCAAGTCCAAAACACTCAAGTCAGTGCTCAAGTTAAACAAGGAACTAACCGAAACCACCAAGTAGACGCATACTATACCGCCAGTTTTCAACCCAGCTACAGTCAGATGTGTGATGACCCCAGCAACCCAGATGTGTGATGAGCCCAATAGCCAGCTGTTTGATGTTCCAACAAGACACCAACCGAAGCAATCAAGTCCAACACGCTCAAGACAGTACTAAAGTCAAACAGGGTACTAAACGAAGCCACCAAGTAGACGAATACTATACAGCCAGTTATCAACCCAGCTACAGTCAGATGTGTGATGACCCCAGCAACCAGATGTGTGAAGAGCCCAATAGCCAGATGTTTGATGTGCCCGACACTCAGATGATTGATGCCACAGTTGCCTACAATACTCAGACGTTAGCCCACCAATCAGGAGACCAGTCTTATGACTACATACCAAGTGACATATACATACCTGGCTACCAGTCGGAAAAACCAACCTACTCAGACAGTGGTGTGAAGAAACCCAGAAACAACATACAATTTGTATAGCTCTATAGGTGAAAATAAAATGTTGTGATGATACTATTTATACCAGCTCATATCACATCATCCATGAACAGTAGGAAAATTTGTTAACCAAAGTGAAAAATGTTGGCAACATTTCAATCAGACTTTAAAAAATCTCACCCAAACTTATGAAAAGTAGGAAAATTTGTTAACCAAAGGGAACAATTTTGGCCAAGTTTCGGTACTTTTACTTTCTTTCACCCCAAACAAACTTTGCGAGCTATATTTAGAGTCACCAGCTATATTTAGCGCGGACGGTGATCTCCTCTGTGTTCGGGTGGAGTGCGTGTCAGTACGTTTCAATTGCCCCACACCACAGTGTTGTTTCTTTGGGCTGTGGCAACCGTTTCTGTCTTCCTTCGATCCTCATTTGCATCGGTCCTGCAATCACTTTCCGGTTAGGGTTAGGGTGAGGGTTAAGGGGTAGGGTTAGGATTAGTGTTAGTGTGTGTACCTTACCCCCTAACCCTAATCCTAACCCTACCCCCTAACCCTAACCCTAACCGGAAAGTGAAAGAATTGCGCACCACCACAGCCGCATAGAATTTCGCACCGAGCTAAGGCGCAACACACGGAAACCCCCTGAATGTTCGGTGCAACACAGGGAACCATTGGATGTGACGTCATACCCTGGGATTCCCTTTTGTTTGGGGTGAAAGAAAGCAAAAGTACTCAAATTTCAACCAAACTTATAAAAATCTCAGTCAAACTTATGAAAAATAGGAACATTTGTTAATCAAAGGTGAATATTTTGGCCAAGTTTTAACCAGACTTATGAAAAGTAGGACAATTTGGTAACCAAACGTCAAAAGTTTGGCAAAATTTCAAAAATTAACAATTAAATTTCTCTTTCTGTTTCCAAATTGAATGTTTCGTGTAGAAATTTAATTGTGAATTTTTGTATAATCTAATTGTTGAAATTTTTTTTTTCATTCACCTATAATGACTTATTACATAAGATACATGTAATTTTCAGAAATACAGCTTTTTTGCATAGGGGACAGACGAATATCTCTAGCAGGTTGGGGATATAAAATGAGAACGTGAGATATTTTTCCCATTTGGTTAAGGAATTGTCCTACTTTTTTATAAGTTTTGGCTGAAATTTATCTTAAATTTTTCATATTTTTAAACAAAATTTTCTACTTTTCATAAAATTTGGATGAAATGTGGCCAATCTTTTCACATTAGGTAAACAAATGTTCTTACTTTTCATAAGTTTGACTGAGATGTTTATAAGTTTGGTTGAAATGTGGCCCTAATATTTTGCTTTGGTTATCAAAGTGTAATACTTTTTTATAAATTTGGCTGAAATTTGGCCAAACTTTTCACCTTTGATTAACAAAGTTTCCTTACTTTTCATAATTTTGGTTGAAATTCGGTCAAACATTTCACCTTTGGTTACCAAAACTTCCTATTTTTCATAAGTTTGCGTGAAATTTGGCCAAATTTTTCACCTTTGGTTAACAAAGTTTCCTTACTTTTCATAAATTTGGTTGAAATTTGGCCAACATTTTCCCCTTTGGTTAACAAATTTTCCTACTTTTCATAAGTTTGGGCGAGATTTTTATAAGTCTGATTGAAATGTAGCCAAAATTTTTCTCTTTGGTTAACAAATTTTCCTACCTTTCATATGTTTGGGTTAGATTTGTATAAGTCTGATTGACATGTAGTCAACATTTTCCACTTTGGTTAACAAATTTTCCTACTTTTCATACGCTTGGGTTAGATTTTTATAAGTCTACATGACACATTCAATTTGGAAACAGAAAGAGAAATTTAATTGTTAATATTTGTACAATCTTATTGTTGAAATTTTATTTTTTCATTCAACCATAGTTACTTATTACATAAGATACATTTAATTTTCTGAAATACAGCTGTTGTTTGCATAGGGGACAGACGAATATCTCTAGCAGGTTGGGAATTTAAAATGACAACATGAGATATTTTTCCCACTTTGGTTAAGGAATTGTCCTAACTTTTTTATACGTTTCTGGCTGAAATTTGGCTTACATTTTTCATATTTTTTAAACAAAATTTTCTACTTTTCATATGATTTGGATGAAATTTGGCCAAACTTTTCACATTTGGTGAACAAATTTTCTTACTTTTCATAAGATTGACTGAGATTTTTATAAGTTTGGTTGAAATGTGGCCATAATATTCTGCTTTGGTTATACAAAGTGTAATACTTTTTTTTTAATAAGTTTGGTTGAAATTTGGCCAAACTTTTCATCTTTGGTTAACAAAGTTTTCCTTACTTTTCATAAATTTAGTTGAAATCTTGGCCAAATTGTTCACTTTAGTTAACAAATTTTCCTACTTTTCATAAGTTTGGGTGAGTTTTTATAAGTCTGGTTGAAATGTAGCCAAATTGTTTCACTTTGGTTACCAAATTTTTCTACTTTTCATATGTTTGGGTGAGACTTTTATAAGTCTGGTTGAAATGGAGCAAATAATTTTCACTTTGGGTAACACAATTTTCCTACTTTTCATAAGTTTGGTTGAAATTTGGCCAAACTTTTCACATTTGGTTAACAAATTTTATTATTTTTCATAAGTTTTGATTGAAATTTGGCCAAACTTTTCACGTTTGGTTAACAAAATTTCCACTTTTTATAAAGTTTTGGTTGAAATTTGGCCAAACTTTTCACTTTTGGGTTTACCAAAGTGTTCTACTTTTTATAAGTTTGGTTGAAATTTGGCCAAAGCTTTTCACATGTGGTTAACACAATTTCCAATTGTTTATAAGTTTGTCTGAAAGTTGGCCGAACTTTTCACATTTGGTTAACAAAGTTTCCTAATTTTTATAAGTTTGCTTGAAATTTGGCCAAACCTTTCACCTTTGGTTACCAAATTGACCTACTTTTCATAAGTTTGATTGAAATTTGGCCAAACTTTTCACCTTTGATTAATAAATGTTCTTACTTTTCATAAGTTTGACTGAGCTTTTTATAAGTCTGGTTGAAATGTAGCCAACATTTTTCCCATTTGGCTAAAATTTTTTATTACTTATCCAAGATTGTTGCCTTTCATTCTCTCACCACATGTCAACTATATACACCGTAAACACTAAATATTCAACACCCAAGCCGTAATTATAATCTGTATCCCTGTTTATTTACAGTATTTCAGTACATTTTACAAGAATAATAATAAAAACGGCGTAATGTCATTATACGAAATGGATGATGTGATATGAGCTGGTATACATAGTATCATCACAACATTTTATTTTCACATATAGAGCTATACAAATTGTATGTTGTTTCTGGGTTTCTTCACACCACTGTCTGAGTAGGTTGGTTTTTCCGGCTGGTAGCCTGGTATGTATATGTCACTTGGTATGTAGTCATAAGACTGGTCTCCTGATTGGTGGGCTGACATCTGAGTATTGTAGACAACTGGGCATCAATCATCTGAGTGTCGGGCACATCAAACATCTGGCTATTGGGCTCTTCACACATCTGGTTGCTGGGGTCATCACACATCTGACTGTAGCTGGGTTGATAACTGGCTGGTATAGTATGCGTCTACTTGGTGGCTTCGTTTAGTACCCTGTTTGACTTGAGTACTGTCTTGAGTGTGTTGGACTTGATTGCTTCGGTTGGTGTCTTGTTGCACATCAAACAGCTGGCTATTGGGCTCATCACACATCTGGTTGCTGGGGTCATCACACATCTGACTGTAACTGGGTTGAAAACTGGCGGTATAGTATGCGTCTGCTTGGTGGTTTCGGTTAGTTCCTTGTTTAACTTGAGCACTGACTTGAGTGTTTTGGACTTGATTGCTTCTGGTAGTGCCTTGTTTGACATGAGCACTGACTTGAATGTTTTGGTTACTGACTTGCTTGTCTCTGTTAGTGCCTTGTTTGACTTCGTTACTGGCTTGGTTAACTTGGTTGAGTCTGTCAAAGTCAGCTAGGATCTCGCGATGCATGGCGCTCATCTGTTCATATTCTTGCCGAGTAAGTGTCATACCAGTCTTAGTCGGGAATTTCTTGTCGGATTCACCGTAAAATCTTCGGATGTGTAACGTGCTCGTTCCTCTGTAGGATGAGACAAACACGGTCTTATCACCACCGCCCACTGGTCTAATAGTCTCACCACTACGAGTCATGTAGACCCAGTTAGCCAGACACAGTCTTGAGGTCTGTAGTCATCTTCTGATCACAATGCTTGAGTGTTACCAGCCTCGGGTTTATATACTAGTTTTTCAGCCACGCGTACACAACCGGTTTCAGCCAGTTTCTTAGGTCAAGCGGTTCAGATTACGCTGACAGTGGCTGTCCGTATGGCGCGACTAAGCGTTCTACTACCCGCTCGTTGACCTGTTGTATGTTTGAGATGGGTTGGGAAATGCGGGTCATGCTCGCCACATGACCTCTAACCAGTGATGAAATAGATAGTGTATAGGGCGCCGTGTTACTTGCGTTGTAGTCACTGTGAGCTACAGTCCTGTGAAGTCAGAATACCAGTGATATACATATACAGTCTCCTCACACCCACTGTAGTTTTCTTTGTATTGAGGACTGGTCAGCTATTAAAGACAGGACTGTAAGTATATTACAACCATTTTGTTTTTATGTAGGTGTTTTAATACTCGTCCGCTAGTGTGGATTGACTAAAGGTTAAAGATGTCGGTGAGGATGTTCGCTCGACGTTTGGTGAGGACTGTTCTAGAGTATCATGTTGTCGATTATAGTCGAGGATGCACTCCTCAATTCTATTCAGGCTTAATGTGATTATTTCTTCTTAGGAGATATTCTGATGTATTACATCCCGTAGTCGAACCGTTACTAGGTCCTCAAAACTACCACCCTCACCATAATCACAAGAATGACTGATGGATTCTCGGCTTCTTGATTTTGTGGTACATTAAGACACGCCATGCAATAGCTATATAGTTCAGCTCTTAGTTTGCTCCACAGTTTGCTAATTAGGTTTTTGTGGGTCTCGGTATCTGTAAAACAGATAATAATAGGGTACTTTATCAGCGTTATAGACATGGATATTACAGATAATAGCTATGGATCTGACATGGACTTTCTGTTACACAGTACATGTTCTATCGATAATGGGTATGTAGATACCGCAAGACACTTTCACCTTCTCCTAGGAATACACACTACTACCTATATTAATACGGTTCCAGTATAGCGCTGTGTTTAAAAGTTCAAATGCCAGCTGTAGTCCATGTGGCCCCAGCCTACCATAATATATGAAGAAATGTCTTGTCTCTTTATTTATATGCGTCTAGCACCATCTCATCATCTCATCTCATCATGTTCCTCTTGTACCTTGCGGTGTCGAGGTGAAGTATAAACTTCGTGAGAGTGCCCGGTTATGGGCTTCGTATATCGACATTCCCATGGATTCTGTTATTCCCTCCGTCCAACGTTTACGTGGTCGGCCTCTTCCTCTGTTTCCATCTGGTCTGTACATCATTGCTTGTTGTGGCATGCTGTTGACTGGTAGCCTACTTGCATGGCCAAACCATTTGACTTGCTGCTTTCTAATAAAATCTAGAGCAGCTTTAACCCCTACTTTAGTCCTGATTTCTTCATTTCTGATCTTATCTCTTCTTGATACGTTGAGTATTCTTCTCAGAAACCTCATTTCTGTTGTTGTGATTTTTCTTTTCTCTTTTTCTGTCATTGTCCAGGTTTGGCATTGGTAGCAGAGAGTTGGTAGGAAGATTGTGTTGTAAAGTGCTTTCTTAGTAGTTATTGATACATGTTTGTTCTTTAGTATTGGTGCCATTTGTCCAATGAGTTGATTTGCCTTATTGCACCTATTTTCGATCTCGTCTTCTGATCTGCCATTTGATGATATTATACTTCCTAGGTACTTGAAGCTCTTTACTTGTTTCAAGGGATGTTCGTTTAGGTGAATTGTTGCTGTTTGTTCTTCTTTAGTTATAGTCATTACCTCTGTTTTGCTTGTGCTAATTTTCATGTTATGTTCCCTACACATTTCGTTTAGACTATTCATGTGGTCTTGTAATTCAGCTTCTGATTTTGCTATTAGTGCTTGGTCGTCCGCAAACAGGAGTTCTCTAATGGTTAGATTTGCAGATGGTTCTTCTTCTGTGTTCTCGTCATGCGGTATTCTTGCTGTCTCTGCTTGGCTGGTTTCTTTACATATGTTGTCTATATATGTTATGAACAAGAGAGGGGACAGGACACAACCTTGTCGTACTCCAGATCTTATGGTGAAGGGTTCTGAGTGTTCTCCAGTTGCTCTCACTATGCATTCACTGTTGTTGTATAAACTTCTGCATAGGTTTGTTAGATGTGTACTCACTCCATATTGTTTAAGGATTTCCCACAGCTTGTTTCTATCTACCCTATCAAATGCCTTTTCTTGGTCGACAAAGGCTAAGTAGAGTGTTTCATTGAATTCAATTGATTTTTCTATAAGTTGTCTAAGAGCAAAAATGGCGTCTGTGCATCCTTTGTTTTTCCTAAATCCAAGCTGCGTTTCGCTTAGCTGGGGTTCTAAAGTAGTTCGTAATCTTTTTTCAAGAATTTTGCAAAATATTTTCCCAGTATGACTCAACAGTGAAATGCCTCTGTATTGTGTGCAATCTCTTTTGCTGCCTTTGTTTTTCCAAATTGGGATAATTATGGCATTTCCCCAGTCTCGTGGTGTCTGTTGTTCTACCCAAACATGGTTGAATAGTCTATGTAGCCAAGCTGTTCCTACTTCCCTTGCTGCTTTAATTAGTTCATTTGGTATTTCATCCTGTCCTGGTGATTTGTTTAATGGGGCTAATCTGATGGCTTCTATAATTTCTTCTTTTAGTATGTCTGGTTCTAGTTCCTCGGTGACATCTGTGTAGGTCTCTTGAATTCCTGTGACATCTGATGGGATGTTGAGAAGTTGTTCGAAATACTGCTTCCATCTTATTAGGATCTGTTTTTGTTCACTTATTGGTTCTCCATTTTCGCTGTTAATTATTTCAGTTGGGTCAAAGGGTTCTCCTCTGGTTCGCATTGCACTTATCTTTTTGTAGAAGTTTCTGGTTGCCTCCTTGTAGTTTTTATTTAGGGTTTCTCCATACTCTTCCCAGTCTTTTTGTTTTTCCCTCTTTACTATTCTACTCACATGTCTTCTCGCTATTCTGTATTCTCTGTAATCACATTCCTGTTTGCTCTTCAACCACTTTTTATATTTTTCCTTTTTTTCTTTTACCGCTTTCTTTACTTCTGCGTTCCACCAACTTGTTATTTTCTTTATCCGTGTTTTGCGTTTTTTCGTGGTTCCGCATGTTATTTTTGCAGTATTTAAAATGCTTGATTTGAATATCTCCCATTCTTCTTCCACTGTTTTTCTTTCCGTAGGTAATTTTACAAAGAGTTCAGTTAGTTCTTTCTCATAATTTTCCCTTACTGCCTCGTCTTTAAGGTTTTTTAAGTTTACTGATTCGCATGGCATGTATTTTCCTGCTCTTTGTCTTCTTCTTCTAATGGTTCTTATTGTGGCAACGACTGCTTTATGATCTGTGTTTATACTGAAATTGGGCACTGCTCTTGCATCTAATATATTTCTCTTTCTGTTATTTCTTGTTAATATAAAATCAATTTGGCTTTTAGTATCTAGATTGTTCCATTTATACCAGGTGTATACTTGCGAATCTTTATGTTTATAGAATGTGTTTGTTATATAGAGGTCATGTTGGCTGCAAAGCTCTATCAGTCTACTTCCGTTATCATTCCTTTCATTTTGCTGATCTCCAAATGCTCCCAGGTGTTTTTCTATGCCCACTCTGTTATGTCCTAGTCTTGCATTGAAGTCTCCCATAACTATGATGTTGTCCTGCTTATCTATTTTGTTTAGCACATCATGTATGTCTTCGTAGAAGTCCTCGCATTCTTGCTCATTATTGTTTGCATTACATGGTGCGTATATCTGTACATATGTTGTGATTGTTTGTTCTTTTATTCTCACTGTTATGATTCTTTCTGATATATATTTTATTTCTAGTATTCCTCTTGCTAGCCGTGGTTCGATGACTATTCCCACACCGTGTCTTGCCCTTTCTTGCTGTTCTACTCCAGAGTAAACAAACGTGTAACTGCGGTGGAGCTCCCTTGCATCCTTTCCCTTTTGTTCTGGTGTCCGCTATTCCCATCAGACCAATATTCCTCTTCTCCATTGTTTCTATAAGCTCTTCTTCTTTACTATTGAAACCACAGACGTTCATTGTGCCTATTTTTTGAATCGCTGATCTATCTCGTAGTCCATTAACATTGCCGGGTCGATAGCCGTTTGGGTCAGTCCGTTTATACTTCTTGGTTTTTCTACGAGCAGTATGAAGATCCCCTGCCGGCTTGCTAGGCCAGTCGCAGGTTTAGGACACTAATCTGACCACAGGGAGTCCATCCCCTATGGCGAGCCATAGCCCCGTTAGCCCATGACCTCGCGGTCATGGTTGCCCGGTCTGCACCACTTGGAGGTGGGGGTTGACTTGTGTAGTCTGCGGGTCATCGGCAGGCTACTAATTTTCGCTCTTCACCCCTCCTGGGAGAGGCTAGCCGATCCTAACCCTGCTGGCTGCAGGGCCAGGCGCATTCCACACCTTACAGACCTGAAGCAATTCGTGTCTAGCACCATATACCCCTTTATTATACTAGTATTGTAACCACATCGAAACTGTGAAAGATTTATCAAAAAGCCAACTTACCATTAGCGGCTTGCCACATGTTGATCTGGTTGCTGTTCACAGAGACCGGCACTTCTATTCGATTAATGCTGGCCTTCTTATACACGCTATTTGCTGACGTAGAATGACTCAGCAGAATATTATGCACTGTCTGGTCATGTGACCGAGTGTGACTCCATCTTTGATCGGTTGAGTCATTAGTTACGTGTTTCGGTTGTATCCCATAAGACACGTGACCAGATACAGCGCCATCTTTGATCGGGTTTAGCGCCATATTTGATCGGATGTGACCATTACCCATGTTACCGGATACAGCGCCATCTTTGAGCAATTTAAGCCACGTGGTCTGGTTTTGCCATTACCACTTGTGATTGGATGTGCCGCCATCTTTGACCAGTTTTAGCCATTGATCATGTGGTCTGGTTGTAGTCATTACACATGCGAGCGGAAGCAGCGTGTCATCAAGCGATGCTACAGGCATTCAGGGATAAACTTCTCTCGCACCACACAAAAAGACTTGTCAGTCGTACGAGAGGAATTGATTACACATTTTATTGCCACTGGCTCTTACAATACATAAATGCACAAAACTGTCTCTAATGAATCACACATGAATACACAGAACTTCCTATCTCTAGTCGTCCCTAGCCCTACTGCTAAATCTATCTATTCACTTAAAGAAGGACGCATCGACTCTAAGCGATGTGTCCGCTACGAAGTCCGTCCCCTGTCTGACCATCCTCCGCGTCCTGATTACACAGCACGCGGAGGGTCTTCATGCGCACTTCGGCTTTTGCGTGCTACATCATTCCACACGCTTAGAGTAGTAAGCCTACTCTTGAGTTCTATTCCACGTTCTTGGTGTCTATCACGTTGAGGTGATTACACCGTGACCAGAGTGCTTACCCTCTGGTTGACACTTCCGTGTCTCATGAGAGAACTGTTGATAGTTCTCCTCCCTATCTACTCCCTACACCTACCCTGCCCTCTTGTTGGGGCACTGGGTTACCTCTAATTTACTTGAGGTAGACCACTCATTCAGGGTGGTCTTCCCTCCTATGTATTCTAGTCTTTGACACACACCCTCCCCTCCTGTGTTGCGTTACAAACTTTGACTCATGGTTGTGACGCAAGAGGTTTCTAAAAATTAGTGTGTCTAATTTTTGTCAAAGACTACTGATAACTTGGTTCTGGGTAACTCAATAGACCTCTACTGACTATTGTCACAATGTAGTATTACTTTACTTGGCTACTGGTGATCGCCACAAACTTGTCTGGTTGGCGTGAGCCCTCTTCTCCATCGCAATATTATATTTATTAGAGGTTTGTCTGAACCGGACCATTGCCTTATAAGACCTGCCCTCAAATAGCAAATTAACTCACTACCCATACAAAGTTGACTTTCTTAGGATCAACACACGAATTGCTTCATGTCCCCCATATAATATTAAACAACCCTTGCACAAGCTGTGTGCGACAGGCTTTACCTATCTCGCTTCCGCGTGTAAAGTTATCTTTCACTGTTAAGTTAGTGTTTCGCTGTCTACTGTGTCCCCTGACCCGGAGTTATCTCCCCTTGTTCCAAAAATGATATGCACTTTACATGTTTGTTTTCCTGGTTGTTTGCGTGTTTAGATGTAACTAATAACGTAATTAATCTTCTAACATGTGTGTCTGTCTATAATTTGTATGTAAGTCAGTTTTCAAGTGCCATAATCCGGTTAAATGTGGCCACAAATAAGTGTATAACACTAATTCGTGACTACGTTTCCGTCTTATGAGACTTAAAATACTTTCCCTAAGGTCTAATGTAATTATGGCTAACACAAAACTACACACAACACATTCGAGACAGCACATTTCAACACTGAAAGCAAACGTTTGACGCAGACAAATAATAAAAGTCGCGTTGAGCGGCAGAAAAAATCCGCTGGTTGTCTTCACTCTCCATTGTATATTTTCCATTTTCTCTCACTTTCACACTTCTGTCACACATCTTTTATTCTCCCAATTATTTAAAAACCTTGAAGTGACACTGTACAAGTTTGGCTCAGTTTGAAAAGAGTTGAGCTTAATGACTGTGCGTAACTTACTGCACGAGTCATGTATTTACAAAATATTTACATGGATGAAATAGGGTTGATAGTTTGTACCCTGATAATACTAAACACTACATTCTACTGAAATACTAATACTAATTCTATAAATATATATATTCTAATTTGTTGCACAAAATTAACCTAATTTAAGGGAAGTAATCTAATTAACTAAAAAATTAAAATGATGTGAGATGAGTTATGTACCTTTGTCTGCTTAAATGAGTAATGTGAATTAATGTAACAAAATTATAAATAATGGGTTATTTAAAAAAAGAGAATGTTTTAATGTCTAAAGAAAAAGATATGATTGATAATTTTACTATACATGGTGTAAATGATGTATGTTCAAATGTATAATCCTATAAGGTATAAACTACTTTTAATCCTAAATGATGAGGTTGTTAAAGTGTTCATCACACTGGAATGAAATAAAGTGAAATGAAATGAACTAACTGGTACTGTTCCTATCTTAACTTTTTATCCTCGTCTTTAATTAGCTGTTATTAAATTTAAAGTTACTATCCTAAGTAGATGGGTAAATTAGTGATTTATCTAAACTACAAAAAAAAAAAAAAATCTATCATATTCCCTAATTCTATTCTAAATCTATATTAAAGTAACTAATATAACTATAATTTATCACTATATTAAAAACATGTTATAATACATATCACAATAAATAAATTTATATACATGGTATTTAACTACCTCAGGTTAGTGGTTGCCACAACGTTCAGAAATTGCTTTTGTTGGCACAGTTCATAGTTACACACTTGTCCTGGGTATATTAAATAGACTACACAGTCATACTTGTGTCTTATGGGTATTCTTCCACTCGTAGAGTCCGTTGGTGTCGTAGACATGTATATTCGTGTCTGTTATTTACGCATTGTTCTGACACTGTTCTCCCATGATTCACACAGGTGATTCACCGGAACACAAATGGAGCATAGTAAGTAACGAGCTGTCTATGTACACACGGTGATTCACTTGTTCTTTTAGCAAAGTTCTTATTCTGCTGTCTATGGACACATGGTGATTCACTGTTATTAGCACACAGTCCTGATCATGATGTCTATGTATTACATAGGATATTTTACACAGGATATTTTACGTGTACTAAATTACATTATCTTAGACTACATTTCATGTGGAGTATCAGGTATTTCTACCTCAGATGGTCGACTAAGGGTATCAGCAAGAATGTTGTCCCTACCCTTAATATGCTCTATACTAAAAGTATAATTTTGTAAGATTAACGACCACCTGTAGATGCGGTCATTGCGATGCACCCCACTTTGTATGACCGTGATTGGGGAGTTGTCGGTCTGTACTACGAAGTGATTACCCGCTAGAAATCGATGTAACTTCCTTACTGAATAGATGACACTTAGGGCTTCCAACTCTGATATGGAATATCTGGACTCAGCAGGTGTGATCTTGCGGCTCACGTAGCAAATTGGATGGAAGATGCCATCGTAAAACTGGCCTAGTACTCCAGCGATGGAGATCGTGCTGGCATCTGTCCTAAGATAATAAACGAGCCTAGGATTAGGCAAACGCAGAATTGGTACATTACTAAATAGGAGTTTCAATTTTGACAATGCAGAAATTAATAATGCATCTTTGACATCTAATTTTACCGATGCTTTCAAAACATTAGAAAATACACTCGTGATTTCGGCTAAGTTCGGTATGAACTTACTATAATAATTTACTAAACCCAAAAGGCTCCTGACCTGCTTCTTTGTTGTAGGCATGGTCAGGTTCATAATTTTAGTAACAATTCTATTGTCAGTTTTGAGTTGTCCTTGTGAAATGACATGGCCCAAAAATTCAATTTCTTGTAGGCCCAGTTCAACTTTGCTAGGTTTGACAGTGAGACCGAAGAGTCGCAACCTATCGAAGACTTGTCGGAGTTTCAGTAAGTGTGTTGTCCAGTCATCTGTATGAACACAAATATCATCTATATATGTCACCGTATTCGTCACTCCATGTAGTAAATCTCTAGTTAGGCGTACGAAAGTGGCAGGAGCGTTACGAAGTCCGAAAGGAAGAAACCGCCACTCGTAAAGACCTAACGGTGTTGAAAAAGCAGTAAGATGGATGGATTGAGTCTGCATAGGGACCTGCCAATATCCCTTAGTAAGGTCTAATTTAGAGAAGATTTTGGAGGTGGACATATCCAGAATAAGATCTTCGCAGGAAGGAATTGGTTCTGCGTCGATCTTAGTGACATTGTTGAGTTTTCTATAGTCCACACAGAGACGAATTGTGGAGTCCTTTTTCTTCACCAAGACGATTGGAAAGGAGTACTCAGATGTAGATTTCTGGATGATTCCACTAGCTTCTAAATTAAGAATTTCCTTATTTAGACTTTCTCTGTAGCTAAGTGGGATAGAGTACGGCCTGCATTTGATAGGTTTAGAGTCCGAAAGAAGGATGGAGTGCTCGATCCTGTCCGTCCTACCTGGAATGTCGGAAAATATGTCCTTATACTCCGTCACTAATTCTAATGTCTGTCGTCGTTGCTCTTCTGTTAGTCCCTGGTTCTAACCGTATACACTCTAATGTCGCAGTCTTGTCTACAATTGGAACAGGTAGTTCCATCCCGTCGTCGTCTACCTGGTTCAGTACGGTGGTGGTGCTAAGTGCGTTTTCTGTATGCTCACTAAATGTATGCATATCGTCGTCCTTGCCAGTCTCGCTAACTAGTGTAGTTGCGTTATGTATGTCTGTCGTCTCATCAATAGGTGTGGGTGCATTATGTTCGTCTGTCTCCAGTTCTGTCTCTTGTCGTGAAAAGTAGGGTTTCAACATGTTGATATGAAATATCTTTAAGTGTCCGTTTATCGATATTTCATAATCGACATCTGAAATTTTTCGTACCACTTTGAATGGCCCTTGCCATGAGGTCAATAATAAATTACGTTTGTCTGGGAGTAAAAGCAGTATGTCTTGATCTAGTTCAAGATTAATAGTCCTAGCACCTCTATTTGCGTATTGGCGGTAGATTTGACCCTTCCTCTCCAAAGCTGCCTTGGCTATCATACACGATTTCATAATTTTATCGCGTGTTTCTGTTACCATCTCATAAGGTGTTTTAGGGGTTGGAATTTCAATCGCATTAGTTACTAACTGATGGTAAATTGTTAGGGGTCCACGTGGGTTAGCCCCGTATACTAACTCAAAAGGTGAGAAACCCGTGCTTGAATGGGGAATCTCCCGATAGGCGAACAGCACTGTTGGCAACAGTGTATCCCATTCAGATGGGTTTTCTGCTGTCACCTTAGCCAGCATATGTTTCAGGTCTCCGTTAATCTTCTCTACGATTCCATTGCTGGCTGGATGATAAGCTGTTGTAAAATGCTGTTTAATTCCTAACATTTTTGTAAGGGCTTGCGTTGCAGCCGATATGAATTGAGTTCCCCGGTCGGATAAGATGGTACGTGGAAATCCGAATCGTGAGAACAAATGTACAAATACATTGGCAATATCTTTGGAGGTGATGTATTTTAAAGCTACCGCCTCAACCCACCTTGAACATAGGTCTACTAGCGTTAAGACGAAGCGATTTCCTTTGCTGGACACCTGGTTCAGGGGTCCAACAATATCCACCGCCACACTCTCGAATGGTCTAGAGGCCAGTGTTGAAGGTTGTACTTCAGCTGTAGGATGTTTACCCTTACGTACTAGTTGTTGACAGACATTACATGACCGACAGAATAATTTTATGTCATTACAAAAACCCGGCCAGTAAAAATGAGCCTGAATTCTGGCCCTGGTTTTGTCATATGCAAGGTGACCAGCAAACGGTGACTCGTGTGCAATCTTTAGCACAGTTTGGCGGTGTTGTACAGGTAACACCGTTTGCTGAATCTCATGGTTGTTGGTTGTATAATAACGAGTAAGAATCCCATTATTAAGTCTAAAGAACCATGATGCGTTTTTTGTTACTTTAGCTTTTTCTTTTAACAGTTTTAGATACGGAGACACACTCGGATCAGCTTTTTGCTGGTCTATAAACTTCTGTCTGGTGGTATCATCCGTGCTAGTTGGTGATAGCAACAGTAGTCTTTCCTCCTGTAGTGTGTCTTGGTGTTTAATAGTATCTGCTCTGGTTGTTGCATTTGCTGCATTTAATTTTTCCCATGCAGCTATTTCTTTGTTAGTGCATTGCTTCAATTGGGGTAAGCATCCCAAAATTAAATCAGTACAAGGGTTATCTAAAATAGCACATGTAAAGGTACCAGAAAGAAAGGAGTGTTAATACGGGCTCTTGCCAGCGGGTAAATTTCGATATTACCCGAAAAGGTTCGGCATTTGACTGAGTCACCTGTATAATCATTTGGGTTCACAAATTCCTTTCTAAGACCGATAAGAGTGCTTCCACTGTCAAGCAAACATTGGCATGGTATTTCATTGACCAGTGCATTGTGGAACACCAAATTGCCTCTGGAGGCTAATGCTGCATTTGCACTCTCAGTGGAGAATGGCACTGTGTGTCCACATTCTAATTTTCCGTCTGCATGAAATTGGTGACATCGCTCACAACTGTCAAAGCTTAAGATATCGTTTACACAACAAACCTCTTCAGATTGGTTAAAAGGTAATTCATTCTCGACCTCGCACTCAGTCTCACTCCCACTATCAGAAGATGTATCAATTAACATTGCACTGTTGGCCTTCATTCTTTGACGGCCTAGGCATTTACTGGAATAATGCCCGTAGCTAGCACAGAAAAAACATTTAACCGCACGCCTGTATGCATTTCTCTTGTTTTGTTGTTTCTTAATGACCATCTCAAGATGTGTCGGATAGTTCGGTGATTTATCACACATAGCGTAAGTATCATGAAAAAGTTGGCAATACATACATTTAGGCAATTTTTGATCTTTCTTGTCGACTCTCTGAAATGGTTTTTTATTGCTACGATAACTTTTAGGTTGGTCCTTAACAAAAGAGACTATTTCAGAGTCGATGTTTGATGTTTTAAAAACTTCCCTATTCGAGGAAAAATATGCGGAGCCTTTCTTCTCGAATTGTTCTATTGTTTCGATGTCTGACTGCTGAAGGAACTTAGCGAAAGGAGTTGGGACTGTGGATATAACTTTATCCATGGCTATTAAATTTTTAAGTTTTTCAAAGTCCTTTCCTATTTTTGCTGCATTAAGCCATCTATTCAGCACGCTTTGGACATTCGAGACATAATCGATGAAGGTCTCACTTGGTTTTGGTTTTAAGTTAGAAAATTGCACTTGATACCCAGGGGCATCAAGTAAAAAATGTTGCATTACCCTATCGTGAATGTACTGATAGTTAGATCTAAGATCAGTTGGTATTGATTCAATCACTTTAAGGGGCTCCCCACTGAGGTTTTTCATGTAGATCATGGCCCACAAATCGATTGGTACTTGATGGTATTTAAGCTGATATTCGACATTTTCTGTCCAAGCTGATATGGAATCTTCTTTACAGAATGGCTTAATAATATGTTTGTATTTATTAAGTTTATTCTCTTCTTGCTGACTCTTTAGTTTTGTAGCGGAGATCTCTACGTGTGAATCTACTTCCATACCTTTCATCTTTAACTGTGTCTCTGATTCAATCTGTATTTGTTTTTCTTTCACTCTTGCCATTTCATCTATCTCTCTTTGCTTCAACTCTCTCTCCTTGCTTCAACTCTCTCTCCTGATCTAATTGTTTTTGCTTTAATTCTCTCTCCTGATCTAATTGTTTTTGCTTTAAATCTAACTCTTTTTGTTTAGTTATTTCAGCTAATTGTGCCTCTTTGTGTTTTATTTCTAACTCCTTTTGTTTTGTTATTTCAGCTAGTTCTACAATTTCCTTCTGGTGTTGTCTTTCTCGTGCACGTTCATCTCTATCAGCATCTTTTGCTTCCCTAAATGTTTGATCAGCATATTGCTCTAATTCCTTTCCGGTGTATCCTAATTCCTTGCCTGCTTGTATGCAATCAGCTAAAGTTGACATGTTGTTGGATAATTAGCTAGAGTTCATAGACACTCAAATATTTACTCAGGTATATTCGATATGTTAAGATTTTAAATGACTTTGTATAAAAATACATATTAGTTTATACCCTGAAAAAGAGATGCATTATTAATCATATTGCATTCACAAATAATTTGGGTATACTCATCTTAACCATCCGGAACAATCAGGTACAATCGTTTGGCACCTCGACACACACCTTGTGTTACTCTTCTAACAGGCTCTTGTTATACCTGGTTTATTAGAGCATCAATAATTAACCATTTGCAAACGACATATGAATTTAGACATTTGTTTGAAATTTACAATTACATGCCCCCGGACAACACAATGTGGTATAGGTTAATAGTGACTGTCACTGTCCTGTCTTCGTTCTAATATTTTCTGCTTTCCTTAACTAACTGCTGTTTAATCTATGATAGTGCTGTGCAGACCGAATCCTATTTGCATAAAGAAAGTAGTGCCATCGTGACGGTAGAAAATAGAATATGTCCACAAATAAATAAATAAATGCTTTAAAATAAATATAAAGGAAATAATAATGTTCAAATTATTAAATATATTCAATAAATAGCTTGTATAAACAAATAATACTCAATATAATTCAAAGATTCAGGCGAGCAGCGGCTTGGCGATTTGTAAACAATCTGTCGCTGATTGCCAATGGCGTAGGACAGCTGTGGGTCAACCGTGACACGTCATAGGCGCAGCGCTATTCTTAGATTGAAAAATCGATATTGTCGCCGGCTCATTTCTTAGTGTATTGCTCCGCCGTGAATCATGTTTCATAAATACTCATAAATAAACAAATAATTGTAGAAATAAATGATGCAAAACTATAATAATAATACTTACAAATCAGAAGAAAACATGTTCATAAAGCACAAAACATTTCAATAAGTATAAATAAATGGTAATCGGTCACGATGGGCACAGCTCGCATCCTGTTCTAGTCTGCGCACGCCATTTTACACTAACACAAATTAAACCCTGTGATTAACTGACAGCAAAGCTATTTTAGAGCCGTGGGTGAGTGTTTTAGCTTGAACAAATGTCCAAGCTACACTTCTGACACCACTTTTATCCTAGCCTGTCATCAAGCGATGCTACAGGCATTCAGGGATAAACTTCTCTCGCACCACACAAAAAGACTTGTCAGTCGTACGAGAGGAATTGATTACACATTTTATTGCCACTGGCTCTTACAATACATAAATGCACAAAACTGTCTCTAATGAATCACACATGAATACACAGAACTTCCTATCTCTAGTCGTCCCTAGCCCTACTGCTAAATCTATCTATTCACTTAAAGAAGGACGCATCGACTCTAAGCGATGTGTCCGCTACGAAGTCCGTCCCCTGTCTGACCATCCTCCGCGTCCTGATTACACAGCACGCGGAGGGTCTTCATGCGCACTTCGGCTTTTGCGTGCTACATCATTCCACACGCTTAGAGTAGTAAGCCTACTCTTGAGTTCTATTCCACGTTCTTGGTGTCTATCACGTTGAGGTGATTACACCGTGACCAGAGTGCTTACCCTCTGGTTGACACTTACGTGTCTCATGAGAGAACTGTTGATAGTTCCCCTCCCTATCTACTCCCTACACCTACCCTGCCCTCTTGTTGGGGCACTGGGTTACCTCTAATCTACTTGAGGTAGACCACTCATTCAGGGTGGTCTTCCCTCCTATGTATTCTAGTCTTTGACACACACCCTCCCCTCCTGTGTTGCGTTACAAACTTTGACTCATGGTTGTGACGCAAGAGGTTTCTAAAAATTAGTGTGTCTAATTTTTGTCAAAGACTACTGATAACTTGGTTCTGGGTAACTCAATAGACCTCTACTGACTATTGTCACAATGTAGTATTACTTTACTTGGCTACTGGTGATCGCCACAAACTTGTCTGGTTGGCGTGAGCCCTCTTCTCCATCGCAATATTATATTTATTAGAGGTTTGTCTGAACCGGACCATTGCCTTATAAAGACCTGTCCCTCAAATAGCAAATTAACTCACTACCCATACAAAGTTGACTTTCTTAGGATCAACACACGAATTGCTTCATGTCCCCCATATAATATTAAACAACCCTTGCACAAGCTGTGTGCGACAGGCTTTACCTATCTCGCTTCCGCGTGTAAAGTTATCTTTCACTGTTAAGTTAGTGTTTCGTTGTCTATTGTGTCCCCTGACTCGGAGTTATCTCCCCTTGTTCTAAAAAATGTATGCACTTTACATGTTTGTTTTCCTGGTTGTTTGCGTGTTTAGGATGTAAGTAACTAATATAATTACCTTCTAACATGTGTGTCTGTCTATAATTTGCTATGCTAAGTTAGTTTTCAAGTGCCATAATCCGGTTAAATGTGGCCACAAATAAGTGTATAACACTAATTCGTGACTACGTTTCCGTCTTATGAGACTTAAAATACTTTCCCTAAGGTCTAATGTAATTATGGCTAACACAAAACTACACACAGCACATTCGAGACAGCACATTTCAACATTGAAGCAAACACCTGACGCAGACAAATAATAAAAGTCGCGTTGAGCGGCAGAAAAATCCGCTGGTTGTCTTCACTCTCCCTTTTATATTTTCCATTTTCTCTCACTTTCATACTTCTTGTCACACATCTTTTATTCTCTCATTTATGTTTAAGGAAAAATTATTAAAAACCTTGAAGTGACACTGTACAAGTTTGGCTCAGTTTTAAAAGAGTTGAGCTCAATGACTGTGCGTAAATTACTGCACGAGTCATGTATTTACAAAATATTTATATGGATGAAATAGGGTTGATAGTTTGTACCCTCATAATACTAAACACTACATTCTACTGCAATGCTAATACTAATTCTATAAAGATATATATTCTAATTTGTTGCGCAGAATTAGACTAATTTAAGGGAAGTAATCTAACTAAAAAAAAATGAAAATAATGTGAGATGAGTTGTATGATTCTAAAATGAGTAATGTGAAAATGATAAAGACAATTATAAATAATGGGTTATTTAAAAAAAAAATGTTTTAATGTCTAAATGAAAAAGTATGATTGATAATTTTACTATACATGGTGTAAATGATGTATGTTCAAATGTATAATCCTATAAGGTATAAACTACTTTTACTCCTAAATGATGAGATTGTTAAAGTGTTCATCAAGATGGAATGAAATAAAGTGAAATGAAATGAATTAACTGGTACTGTTTCTATCTTAACTTTTTATCCTCGTCTTTAATTAGCTATTATTGAATTTAAAGTTACTATCCTAAGTAAATGGGTAAATTAGTGATTTATCTAAACTACAAAAAAAAAAAACTATCATATTACCTAATTCTATTCTAAATCTATATTAAAGTAACTAATCTAACTATAATTTCTCACTGTATTAAAAACATGTTATAATACATATCACAATAGCTAAATGAATATACATGATATTTAACTACCTCAGGTTAGTGGTTGCCATAACGTTCAGAAATTGCTTTTGTTGGCACAGTTCATAGTTACACACTTGTCCTGGGTATATTAAATCGACTACACAGTCATACTTGTGTCTTATGGGTATTCTTCCACTCGTAGAGTCCGTTGGTGTCGTAGACAAGTATATTCGTGTCTGTTATTTACGCATTGTTCTGACACTGTTCTCCATGATTCACACAGGTGATTCACCGGAACACAAATGGAGCATAGTAAGTAACGAGCTGTCTATGTACACACGGTGATTCACTTGTTCTTTGGAGCACAGTTCTTATTCTGCTGTCTATGGACACATGGTGATTCACTGTTATTAGCACACAGTCCTGATCATGATGTCTATGTATTACATAGGATATTTACAACAGCTTATCATCCAGCCAGCAAGGAATCGTAGAGAAGATTAACGGAGACCTAAAACATATGCTGGCTAAGGTGACAGCAGAAAACCCATCTGATTGGGATACACTGTTGCCAACAGTGCTGTTCGCCTATCGGGAGATTCCCCATTCAAGCACGGGTTTCTCACCTTTTGAGTTAGTTTACGGGGCTAACCCACGTGGACCCCTAACAATTTACCATCAGTTAGTAACTAATGCGATTGAAATTCCAACCCCTAAAACACCTTATGAGATGGTAACAGAAACACGCGATAAAATTATGAAATCGTGTATGATAGCCAAGGCAGCTTTGGAGAGGAAGGGTCAAATCTACCGCCAATACGCAAATAGAGGTGCTAGGACTATTAATCTTGAACTAGATCAAGACATACTGCTTTTACTCCCAGACAAACGTAATTTATTATTGACCTCATGGCAAGGGCCATTCAAAGTGGTACGGAAAGTTTCGGATGTCGATTATGAAATATCGATAAACGGACACTTAAAGATATTTCATATCAACATATTGAAACCCTACTTTTCACGACAAGAGACAGAACTGGAGACAGACGAACATAATGCACCCACACCTATTGATGAGACGACAGACATACATAACGCAACTACACTAGTTAGCGAGACTGGCAAGGACGATGATATGCATACACTTAGTGAGCATACAGAAAACGCACTTAGCACCACCACCGTACTGAATCAGGTAGACGACGACGGGATGGAACTACCTGTTCCAATTGTAGACAAGACTGCGACATTAGATTGTATACGGTTAGAACCGGGACTAACAGAAGAGCAACGACGACAGACATTAGAATTAGTGACGTAGTATAAGGACATATTTTCCGACATTCCAGGTAGGACGGACAGGATCGAGCACTCCATCCTTCTTTCGGACTCTAAACCTATCAAATGCAGGCCGTACTCTATCCCACTTAGCTACAGAGAAAGTCTAAATAAGGAAATTCTTAATTTAGAAGCTAGTGGAATCATCCAGAAATCTACATCTGAGTACTCCTTTCCAATCGTCTTGGTGAAGAAAAAGTACTCCACAATTCGTCTCTGTGTGGACTATAGAAAACTCAACAATGTCACTAAGATCGACGTAGAACCAATTCCTTCCTGCGAAGATCTTATTCTGGATATGTCCACCTCCAAAATCTTCTCTAAATTAGACCTTACTAAGGGATATTGACAGGTCCCTATGCAGACTCAATCCATCCATCTTACTGCATTCTCAACACCTTTAGGTCTTTACGAGTGGCGGTTTCTTCCTTTCGGACTTCGTAATGCTCCTGCCACTTTCGTACGCCTAACTAGAGATTTACTACATGGAGTGACGAATACGGTGACATATATAGATGATATTTGTGTCCATACAGATGACTGGACAACACACTTACTGAAACTCCGACAGGTCTTCGATAGGTTGCGACTCTTCGGTCTCACTGTCAAACCTAGCAAAGTTGAACTGGGCCTACAAGAAATTGATTTTTTAGGCCATGTCATTTCACAAGGACAACTAACAACTGACAATAGAATTGTTACTAAAATTATGAACCTGACCATGCCTACAACCAAGAAGCAGGTCAGGAGCCTTTTGGGTTTAGTAAATTATTATAGTAAGTTCATACCGAACTTAGCCGAAATCACGAGTGTATTTTCTAATGTTTTGAAAGCATCGGTAAAATTAGATGTCAAAGATGCATTATTAATTTCTGCATTGTCAAAATTGAAACTCCTATTTAGTAATGTACCAATTCTGCGTTTGCCTAATCCTAGGCTCGTTTATTATCTTAGGACAGATGCCAGCACGATCTCCATCGCTGGAGTACTAGGCCAGTTTTACGATGGCATCTTCCATCCAATTTGCTACGTGAGCCGCAAGATCACACCTGCTGAGTCCAGATATTCCATATCAGAGTTGGAAGCCCTAAGTGTCATCTATTCAGTGAGGAAGTTGCATCGATTTCTAGCGGGTAATCACTTCGTAGTACAGACCGACAACTCCCCAATCACGGTCATACAAAGTGGGTTGCATCGCAATGACCGCATCTACAGGTGGTCGTTAATCTTACAAAATTATACTTTTAGTATAGAGCATATTAAGGGTAGGGACAACATTCTTGCTGATACCCTTAGTCGACCATCTGAGGTAGAAATACCTGATACTCCACATGAAATGTAGTCTAAGATAATGTAATTTAGTACACGTAAAATATCCTGTGTAAAATATCCTATGTAATACATAGACATCATGATCAGGACTGTGTGCTAATAACAGTGAATCACCATGTGTCCATAGACAGCAGAATAAGAACTATCTTTGACCAGTTTTAGCCATTGATCATGTGGTCTGGTTGTAGTCATTACACATGCGAGCGGAATCAGCGCCATATTTGATCGGATGTGCCCACTACCCAGGTGTACCCTATACAGCGCCATCTTTGATCGGTTTTAGTCACGTGGTCTGGTTTTGCCATTATCACGTGTGATCGGATGCGACGCCATATTTGACCGGTTTTAGCCAGTGAGCACGTGGTCTAGTTGTAGTCATTACACATGCGAGCGGAAGCAGCGCCATAGTTGTACTGTTTGAGCCAGTGAGCACGTTCTCTGGGTTTGCCATTACCCCAGAGTGATCAGGTGTGTTCCTTAGATACGTGCCCATGTGACTGGCTGTACACCATCACACAGCCCAAGGACAAGTCTTCTGTCTCTACCACTACGCCATCAGTATTATGACAGTGTTTAAGTCCCATCCACTACTGACAGTGATAAACGCTATTACAATATATAATCGGTTATTTTACAATAGATATATCTGGGAAAAGCCAAGGTCTTCTGACGAGCTGATCCGTAAATATGCATTGATATGATTAGTGGTAGACCTCCTACCCATGTCGCCATCTTTACTTTTCACTGTACACTTCAAAATAGACCATTTTTTAAAAATATTTCTTTTACTATTTACAGTTTTACGTTTTTAGCTACACAAAGCCGGAAGTAGTTATGTATCCTACCGCGTGAGCTTTGAAAACTCAGCTTCTTAATGTTTGTTGTGTCGACACATATGCGATATAAGATATTATGTTGTGTCCTGGGTGAGCCACATTACGGCTCGAATACCCCTTTACATACTAATAACATTCACACATATGTGATATTTATGTCAAATTATCGGAATGGACTCCCGCACATGTGATTAAAGGCACGTAGGACCTCTTTTCACTTTTACAAGATATCCGGGTGGTGTGATAGCATTGATGTCTGTGTAATATGTGTCTTTTATCACTATAGGGTGCATAATTCTTAACACTTTTGCGAAATTACTGCAAACCAAAAGAGAATTGCCAAATTCCACGCATACCGACAGGTTTAGCCATTCGAGTTGTACAATTTCTGACAGTATTTGTTGATGTTCTGTTGATAGTTACGCAACTTTTCATGTGAATACTTCATTGGCACCGAAGCAAAGTACCTTACATTATTTGTTTATATATTTGGCGATGAGCTCACGCGAATCAGCGCCATTTAAAACCACTATATTCAAAAGTTCACTATTGTGCGTTACTCGGTTACTGCTATATTACAATAAGCACAGATGACACGCCCTATGCTTTGTCGGTATCAAGGGGACACAACTATTTCCAAAATACGCAAGGGAATTAACTGGGGTTCTTTCTAAAAAAAATATTATTTTAATGATTAATCTGCAAATTTCGCTGATTATGTTAATTTACTTCACTGTATACTAATTGAGACAGGTCTCTAGTGGTATGTTCTCTAGAATTACTCACTATCTATATGTTATTATTATTTCTGATGTCTGCAGAAATGTGGTTTCTGAGGAAAATGCAAAGAATACCATGGACAGATATAACAACCAATGACCAAGTACTACAGGAGACAAATGAAAATCGTAGATTGATTAGAGAAATTAGACGTAGACAATCAAATTTTTTTTGGACATGTTATGAGAAGAAATGGACTGGAGAGCTTAGTGACAACTGGCAAGATCGAAGGGAACAGACCAAGAGGAAGACCGAGAGGAAAATATCTGGACGGCTTGGCCACACGGCATGGACGAGACAGGAATACTGAGCTGATCCACGACTCTGATGATCGAGTGAAATGGCGAGTCATGACTGCCCACGCTTTCCGACATGGCACATGATTGATTGATTGATGTTATTACGCGTTCATTAATTGTGGCAATATACCCATATATAGAATTATTAGCCGTAATCTGTATTCAGTCTTTTTTCCTGAAGCTGAATATGCCCAAGCGATCTTCTGGCTAGATCATAGTTTAGTTTATACTGCATTTGATCAGGCCAGGACCTTGTGGCTCGCCATTCTCCATTTCCTTTTAGTAGGGATAGGTTGGTGGCCCCTATTGTGGGGCAAAGGCTAATATCCGAGGTAGGGGCCCATTCCCTCGCGCCCCTCACATCGGCCTACCCTGTACACACACATACACACACACACCCATACACTGGGACTCGAACCCAGGTGCCCGGTTCCTATTTGGTCTACTTATCCATATGAGTATTCCACATGTCCGGGGCTTGCCTCCCTGTCTTTGACTGGACTCCGGGGCGGTTGGGGGAATCGGAGGCGGCCGGCGGAGGTACCTGTGGGCGGGACGGTCGGTGGGCGCGTGCCCCGGGAGACACAGGAAGTCAATCGGAAGTAGTCAACAGGAAATTACAGCCGGACGTAACCCAAGAAAATGCCCGCCAAAATTTCAAAAATGAGGTCCGCTTTTATGACGAAACAAGATGGCGGGATAACCCCGTAAAGAAGGATTTATCTGAGGTTGGCAACCTCATTTAAGACTTAATTACCACCTGACATACTTCTGGCATCATCATCATCAAGCGTCTTCCCGGCTGGAGTGGAGAATCAGGCTGCCCCACGGTTC
Organism: Cepaea nemoralis; assembly: GCA_014155875.1. NCBI lineage: Eukaryota > Metazoa > Mollusca > Gastropoda > Stylommatophora > Helicidae > Cepaea > Cepaea nemoralis. Next base: position 103,732 of record JACEFZ010013715.1, read on the forward strand.
CAAATGAGCGCCCAACCTTGCATAAATACCCCAATGGCACGTGCATTCATCACTTATGCAGCAAAAGTCCAGCTCCTGGCCTTCTCGTGGTGGAACTGTTTTCACTAACAAATGAAGGGGCGGCGGCGATCACTGGCGCCGTGAAATAACCAGAAGGCTCTAGATGTGTATGCAAGTACATGCATGCGCAAACACGTGTGTGCGTGCATACACACCTAAATTCGAGTAAGACCACAGTCTTCTCTAGCAAGGGAATGGTGCTGAAGACGGAGGCAACCAGTCAGGAGGCGCACCACAGAAATAAGAATGCCACGCAATCACGCGTAATAAAATATGTCGACCACTACTAAATGTTATGGTGCTCTCCCTGCTTTGAACCCCCAGGTAGGTACAGTGCCGGGCCCTATGCCTCAAAAGGGACCAACAACAGCTACTGGAGATCCTTCTCTGATGTCCTGTGGAGACAAGTGACCTGAGAATAGAGCGTCTGGCCATACCAAACAAAGACTAAACATAATGCAATGGAATGCGGAGGGAGTCAGCAAAATAATAAAAAAAATAGAACTATAAAACATCTTGGACCAAGACAAAGTCATCGTATGTTGCTTGCAAGAAACTCACTTCAACGACAATATATAGCCACAAAAATAAGAGACAACCAGTGTTACCGATCTGACCGAAAGGACAGGTGAAAGGGTGGTATACTGACCCTTGTAAAAGATAAATCACTGCTTCTCAAATTGAAGTTTACATGGAAGGGGCTGAGTATCAAACACTTACACGTATGATAGGCAATACAGACCTTCATCTCCCCCGATGTGTCTCCACCTTGACGTGGTGGGGGAGCTTGCGTGTCCCATCGACCCCATTTGCTTGCTGATGGATGAAAAACTACATATCGGACAGCTTATGGGATAGGGACCAGACTAAGAGAGACACAACCTGCTGCTCTGCAGGTGAGACTGAGGATAGCAGTCTAAAATTTAAATCAGGCGCACGAAGGCAGAAGTTCTTGGTCCGGACAAAACACTAATGGCTCCCTGTCGAGGGCTGTGGCTGAACGCCTCTAAGCCACAAACCCTCGGACCTGAGAGCCGGGCCGATACCCACCTTTCGAAAAATAAAGGCGTGATACTGAGCAAGCTACATGCTCAGGTCTGATACAAGTTCGAAGGCTCTCAGCTGGGGGATATGAGATATTCCCGGATGAGAGGGCCAGGCCGTTTCTCGTTCACCGCTGCACGAAGGTAAGGTGCTGAGCCGGCAGCACAAGTAGCCTACCTCGTGAGCGAGTACAAAAAGTCAAAAAGTGCCCCAGTCGAAGAAAATGGCTGCGAAAACTGTATCTAAGAGAGGGTAGACAAAAGTGGAAGAACGTCTCAATGACGCAAAATGGAACGCACGGCGAGCGAACCTATTGCGTGGTCCGAAGTCAAAAGCAAAAGCTTACCGAGTGGGTGTCGCTTGCAGTCTGACCGTCCCTGGTGTGTGCTTGAGCGATCAGTGGCAAACGAGTTGCCCAACACATGGAAGTGAGGAACTAAAGCAGCCATGAGCAGGACGTGGCAACTCCTCGGGTGAGCCCAGTCACAGAGCAATATGTGCCGGCTCTGCAATTATGGAAGCCTCCTTGGATAGCGAGGGAATGCTCATGGTCTGCCCCTGCCTTCCCTTGAGGGCCGACCACGATGTCGTTCATCGTTCTATCTTGACCAGCTGAGATGTTAGCGACATCACAACAGTCCAACGTGCCTCGAAACCAGAGGAAGGCTAACCTCATTAAAAAATGCCCGCTGAAGTCGGAAGTGTCGTCCTACGGGTGGCAAACTAAAAATTGACACTACGCAATTACTTCCGAGTGAAATGTCTCGTCCGAATGTCTCTCGTGCTAGGAACAGCTCTGACTACCTAGTTTCCGAATGCCGCTCTTGTTCGGAACAGCTCTGACTGGGTAGTTTTCCGAATGTCTGTTGTGCCTGGAAAAGCTCTGATGGGCGCAACGACAAGCACATGTCCGAAAACTCGCTGAGTGGATGCCGTCTGCAAACCTGTCTGGTTTGTGCGGGAATGACCCGGGGAAACGAAATGACCAATATATTGAAGTGAGGATTTAAAGCAGCCATGAGCAGGACGTGACGATCTCCCTCGGTGAGCCCAGATCCAGGGCGTTATGTGTCGGCCCTGCAACTATGGAAGCAACCTTGGATGGCGGAAAATGCTATGGACTGTCCCTGCCTTCCTTTGAGGGATGACCGTTGTCTTCGACCGTTCAACCTTGGCCAGCATGGTTGCAGATGGCACCACAAAAGTGAGAGTCTCCCAGGAATGCTACCTGGTCAAAAAAGCACGCTGAAGTCGATGTGTTGGCCTACGGGTTTCGGCCCAAGGGCGCATAACAGACACACCGCAATCACATCTGAAAAAACACTCCGGATGAACGAAAAGAAGAAGAAGAAGACCTTCATATGATCAATTACAACTGTTCCAAGTGACCGCCCAGAGACACTGAGCACACTACCATTAAAAGAAAAATGGTGTGTGGCGACTTCAACAGCCACTCGCAGAGCTGGGGCTATGATCACATGGACCAGAGAGGAGAGAGACTGGAAGACTAGCAGGATGAGAATAGATTAATATTGATTAATATGCCGTCCGACCCACATACTTCTATTCGAGATCATGGCACACTACAGCTACAACTGACATGGCTTTTCATTCATCGGACCTGGAGTGGAACATTACACGAATTGTCGGGAAACAACTAGGTGGCAGTGACCATCGGTCATTCTTTCTAGCTGTAGAAAATGAGCTTGTAAGGGAAAGCAGCACACTCTCAAGGTGGAACTACAAGAAAGCAGATTGGCAATGTACAAGCATCGCACCAGCGTACTGATTGGAAACCTGAACACTGAGAAAGACATAAATAAAGCAGTTGAAGAGTTTGGGAAATGCATACTACAGCTAGCACGAGAAACAGTACCAAGAGGAGCCCATAAACATTATAAACCCTACTGGGGTAGTGAACTGGAACAATTGCATAATGATGTGGAAGTGTGTAGTAAGCAAGCAGAGGCCAAACCCAGTCAGGAGCACCACAATAAATACCAGCACGCATAAGCCAAATTTCAAAGGGCCAAGCTGCAGGCTAGACGGAAAAGCTGGCAGGAGATAACAGTCTCTGAACATTGAAAGAGACACGAGGAAATTGTGGAAGCTAATAAAACAACTTAACGATGAGGGCACAGGGAGAAACTCAAAAATTGCACTACATAAAAATGGAAACATCTTAACAGGAAAGTAAGCAGCTGACCATTTTGCGGACTCATTCGCACAAGAAAACAATATCGACATTAGTACAGAGAAACAACAAGAGATTGGAGAGAAATGGCAACATAAGGACAGAATGAAACAGTACATGATGTTCTGAAGGCACCAATCACAATAAGCGAACTGGATCTAGCCATATCAAAACTGAAAATGAGAAAGTCACCAGGAGCTGATCAGAAACTTAAGAACAGAGGCCAAAGCAACGTTGTTGCAGATCTTCAATAACAGCTGGGCCTTAGGCAGTGTTCCACAAGCCTGGAGAGAAGCAATCATGATATGATACCCCTCCTAAAATCAGGGAAAGATAGTTCCATTGCCTCCAGCTACAGACCAGTTAGCCTCACCTGCTGTCTCTGCAAAACAATGGATCGCATCATCAATCACAGACTGTAGTGGTACATTGAAAGTGAAAACATCCTTGTGCCACAGCAAGCTGGCTTTAGGCAGTGCTACTCTACGTAAGATCAGACAACCTACCTCTCTCAAGAAACTGAGGATGCATTCCAAGAGAATAAGCTGGTGCTTGCTGCATGGATAGATCTGAAGAAAGCCTTTGACAAAGTCTGGAAAGAAGGTCTGATGAAGAAACTGAGAAACTGCAAAGTCAATGGAAGAATGTACAAATGGGTGAAGGCATACTTGCACAACAGAAGAGCCCGAGTACAGGTTGATGGACTCAGGAGCAAGAAAGTACTACTGCGTCACGGTGTTCCCCAGAGCGAAGTCTTGTCCCCCACACTTTTTCTAATCTTCATCAATGATCTTGTTGCTAATCTACCGCATGGAATTAAAGCGGCTATGTACGCTGATGACCTGGTTCTATGGAGCACACATGAATATGCATCAGTGGCCACCAGATCGATACAAAGAGCTGTAGATGCATTTGTTGCATGGGCAAATATATGGTGTGTCAGCATAAACACTGACAAGTGCAGCACCACTCTGTTTACCCTCTTTCCAAAACAAAAGGCAGGGATCATTCAGATAAATGGAATACCCCTTAGAGAAGATAACGAACCAACATACATTGGAGTAACATTTGATGGCAGGCTGACATGGAGAAAGCACATCAACAAAGCAGTAGCAAAGGCCAGAATGAAAATATCCATCCTGAGAAAACTAAGTGGAACCACATGGGGAGCCAGTGGGAAAATACTTAGCAAAGTTTATCATCAGAGCATACGACCACACCTGGAATACGGGTCAACTGCGTGGTGTTCAGCATCAAAAACCACACTACAAGAGCTCGACAAAGTGAAAAATCAAGCACTTAGAGTCACCACAGGAAGGATTATATCAATCCCTATAGTGAAGATGGAGAAGATAGGGAGGGCACAAGCACTGAGAGAGCGCAGAGTTGCGAAAACGCCAATACAAGCAGAAAAGTTCCTCAGCTTGCCAGGCCACCCTATGAAGAACAGATTTGAAAACTTAGCTATAGGGCGATTGAAAATAAGAAGTTTTATCCACCAGGCCAAACGACTCTGCAGAGAAACCACCGATCGGCTCACAGTTGGTACCCCCTGAAAACTATACCAGAGCGAATTCATGGATAGATGAACAAAGACTATCACAACAAATCCAGACAAAAGTGAGAGGAGTATTTGACAAGGAAGAACAGAACAGTCTGCAGCGCAGAACTGCCACTCTCAGCTTCCTTGATGAAGAATACCCACAGGACCTCTGGATCCGAGTCTACACAGATGAATCAGCACAAAATTCTGTTCGAAACGGAGGAGCTGTAGTGTACATAGAATACCCACATAATACTAGGGACACGGCCAGAGTTCCAACAGGAAAGTACTGCCATAACTATGATGCTCAAATTGAGGCAATCAAGATAGAAACATAGAAATTACTAAATACCAGCCGTGGTGCACGACCTGTGGTGCTATTCAATCAATCATGTGCCATGCCGGAAAGCGTGGGCGGTCATGACTCGCCATTTCACTCCATCACCAGTGTCGTGGATCAGCTCATTGTTCCTGTCTCGTCCATGCCATGTGGCCAAGCCATTCAGGTATTTTCCTCTCGGTCTTCCTCTTGGTCTGTTCCCCTCGATCTTGCCAGTTGTCACTAAGTTCTCCAATCCATTTCTTCTCATAAGATGTCCAAAAAATTTTGACTGTCTACGTCTAATTTCTCTAATCAGTTTACGATGTTCATTTGTCTCCTGTAGTACTTGGTCATTGGTTTTTCTGTCTGTCCATGGTATTCTTTGCATTTTCCTCAGAAACCACATTTCTGCAGGCATCAGATGCTTTTCAGCTTGACTGCTCATTGTCCAAGTTTCACATCCATACAAAAGAACAGGCTCTATGTATCCCCTCAACACACTTTTTCTCGTTTCAATTGACATCTTCTTATTGGTCAGAATGTTTTTCATCTTGCTAAAGGCTACTTTCGCCATGGCGATTCTTGTTCTGATCTCTTCAATGCATCTCCCATCAGATGTTATAACTGTTCCAAGATAATTGTATCGATTCACTTGTTGAAGAATATTTCCATTTACTTGTATATTACATTGTGGCACTTCTTCCTTCCTACTGACGACCATAACCTGAGTCTTTTTACAATTTAATTCTAACCCCAGTTGCTCACTGTGTACAACAACCGCATCTACTAATTGTTGCAGGTCCTGCTCATTGTCTGCAATTAATACTGTATCATCTGCATATCTAATGTTATTAATGTTTCGTCCTCCAATGCTGATTCCATTTATATCCTCTACATTACTGAAAATATTTTCACTGTACAGGGAAAAAGATCTGCTATTGACAGATGCAAAATCAGTACTCGGGGCGCTCCTGTCTGGGAAATTGCCTGTACTAAGGATGCTACTTTCTGAACTTAGCAGTCAACATAAGGTCACCATACGGTGGATACCATCCCACTGTGGAATACCTGGAAACGACAGAGCTGATCGATTGGCTAAGGATGGAGCAAAAGAATAACAGCCTGATGTGCCCGTTACATACCACCAAAAGAAAAGAATGATCAAATCAGTCAGAAAGCCACCAAAACCGGCTCAAGATGACTACCACATTATGGACTGACCAGAACAAGTCATTATTCTGCGCCTCAGAACAGGACACAATAGATTACGCAACCACATGTATACAAACTTCAAGATTGGTGAATCAGCCATGTGCACATGTGAATTGGCATCGCAGACAGCAGAGCACATACTCCAAGACTGCCAAAATTACAGCATGTCTAGGCAAGCCCTCTGGCCTAGAGTGACGCCAGTGGAAGATAAACTCTATGGGCCGCTGAGTGAACTAAACAAGACAGTTAAATTCATACAATATGAATCATACATTGCAGTTATAGACATATTTTAAGCGAACGAAAGAAGAAGAAGAAGGCTGCCCCACATCTTGTTGTGTCAAACGACATACATTTACATGCCGTTATCCTTCCGTGTCATGATACAAGCCTCAACAATTTTCTCTGGCTGTCTTCCTCTATATCTCTTTCCACTAATCTTTCCAGTTGTCACATCACGTTACAGCTTTTTTTATCTTCTCAAAATGTGATCAACAAATGAAGACTCTCTTTTTCTGATGTTTGTGATAATTTCTTTTTGCGACTTAGCCACTCTCAAAATGTCCAAACAGTTTCTTCATTCAGTAGCCTTTAGTCATCAGTTTCATCCCTAGTGTAGGGATAGTTATTTCTGAAGTTTGTTTCAATGAATTCTCAAATATTGTCTGTTTAATCTGAACGTCTGAACGGGTGATGTGATTATCTTCACGGATGGTTCGGTGTTGAGAGGTAGGAGAAGTGCCTGGGGATTCTTAGCAAAAGAAAATGGTCGACGTTTGGTGCAGGAAAGCCTGGCTTATGATACCACAACATCTAGCTTAAGAATGGAGGTGGAGGCGGTCAGTGCAGCTTTCCGCTGGATGGAGAATACGATACACACACACACATCGTGATTGTAGCTGACTCAGAAATCATGCTAAGGAGGGTCAGGACAGGTAGGCTTCGTGCAGAGTGGCTTGCTTCGCTTCAGAGGTCACGGGTAGCAAGCATCACCTGGATCTTTTCTCCGGGGCATGCCGGTGTGCTGGGGAATGAACAGACGGACAGATTGGCTGGCTCGGCAAAACTTTGTGGAGTATTGATGCATAACAAGGCAGTCGTGGTTGCGGCCTTGTGGGAGCACGTGTACACCTCGGAGGAGCAAATGGATCACCATAGTCTGGTAAGAATGAGACAGCGATGTGTGACGAGGGGATTTGGTCGACGCTCGACGCTCAAAGGAAAGACGAGACAGACATATAATCAGATTGCTACTGGAACTATTAGTGTTGGAACTCTTCACTGGCTGCTGAGGATGGGGACGGAGCGCTTATGGGAATGCCCCGAATGCTGTGATGTCGGTTCCTAAATCAATCAATCAATCAATAAATCTGAACGTCTTGAAAAAGAATGTCCAAATCATGCAATACACCACATCCTGAGCGTTTTTTTTTTTTTTAATTATTACTATTATTGATCAGGTGAGTGAAAACTTAAATATGCGTTGTGATGTATTGTGACAAGCTTGTGAACTGTCATGGTACGGTGTAAGCATGCAAGAAGGTTAATCAAAAAGTTCAGCAAACGCGATATTTTCAGGACAGTTAAGATCGTATTACAAGCTGATGTCACGTAAATCATAGGCACACTGTTAGCATTTGTTAAGGTGATAATTAACAAATGGAAATCCAAAACAGTCTAGTGAAGTTTCGTGGAACGCATAATTAACTGATCAAAGTTTCATTGAATTTTCAAGGGGATTAACTGACTGCTCCAATATATAGAGAAGGTACAGACTGGTCCGGCAGTTAGACTTGGTCAAGTTAATGAGAAACTTGGCGCAAATTGAGAATGAGGAATCGGCAGTTGAGTGAAGACTGGCTGAGCATTCAGGAAATGGGTCAGTCCCTGTAGTTGGTAACCGGCGGACTAAGCGAGTGTCGGGTGTAACAATTTATTCCACTATAACGGCAAGCCCTGTATAAGCCAGTGTTATATTCCGAATTAGCGCGAGAAGAAATATGTACATATTTATTGATTGTTCCTGGAAGAATTTATTTCATCGTGGTCGTTTAGAAATAATAAATATATTGCGTGTGTGCAAAACGGTGTTCGTGAATTTATTTCATCGTGTTTGTCTGGGAGTAATAAATATATTTTGTGTGTGCAAGACGGGGTTCGTGAATGACTACCGGTTGTTGATAAGTAGTGCGGCTAGCTAGCGAAGTGTTTCAGATATACGGTAGATTGAGCCATTATGCACGTCTGTTTGACAAATCTAAGAATAGTGATCATGTGACAATGCGGACTAATAAAAGTAAGAGAGGGAATAAGTGGATCAGAATATAATATTTAATAAAGATTTAATAAAGATTTAATAAACACTGAGAAGGACATAAATAAAGTAGTTGATGAGTTTGGGAAATGCATACTACAGGCAGCACGAGAAACAATACCAAGAGGAGCCCGTAAACATTATAAACCCTACTGGAATAGTGAACTGGAACAGATGCATAATGATGTGGATGTATGTAGAAAACAAGCAGAGGCCAATCCCAGCCAAGAGCACCACAATAAATATCAGCACGCAAAAGCCAAATTTCAAAGGGCCCAACTGCAGGCTAGACGGAAAAGCTGGCAGGAGAAAACAGAGTCACTGAACTTTGAAAGAGACACAAGGAAGTTATGGAGGCTAATAAAACAGCTTAGCGATGAGGGCACAGGGAGAAACTCAAAAATTGCGCTACATAAAGACGGAAACATTTTAACAGGAAAGCAAGCAGCTGACCATTTTGCGGACTCATTCGCACAAGATAACAATATTGAAATTAGTCCAAAGAAACAACAGGAGATTCGAGAGAAATGGCAAAATACAGGACAGAAGGAAATTGTACATGATGTTATGGAGACACCTATCACATTCAGTGAACTGGAGCTAGCCATATCAAAACTGATAATGAGAAAATCACCAGGAGCTGATGGTATCTCCAATGAAATGATCAGGAACCTAGGAACAGAGGCCAAAGCAAAGTTGCTACAGATCTTTAATAATACATGGACCTTAGGCAGTGTTCCACAAGTCTGGAGAGAAGCAATCATGATACCCCTCCTAAAATCTGGGAAAGACAGTTCCATTGCCTCCAGCTACAGACCCATTAGCCTCACCAGTTGTCTCTGCAAAACAATGGAACGCGTCATCAATCACAGACTACAGTGGTACATTGAAAGTGAAAACATCCTTGTGCCACAACAGGCTGCCTTTAGGCAGTGCTACTCTACGGAAGATCAGACAACCTACCTCTCTCAAGAAGTTGAGGATGCATTCCAAGAGAAGAAGCTGGTACTTGCGGCTTGGATAGATCTGAAGAAAGCCTTTGACAAAGTCTGGAAAGAGGGTCTGATGAAGAAACTGAGAAACTGTAAAGTCAATGGAAGAATGTACAAATGGGTAAAAGCATACTTGCACAACAGAAGAGCCCGAGTACAGATAGACGGTCTCAAGAGCAAGAAAGTTATATTGCGTCACGGTGTTCCCCAGGGCGAATTCCTGTCCCCAACACTTTTTCTAATCTTCATCAATGATCTTGTTGCTAATCTACGCGACGGAATTAAAGCGGCAATGTACGCTGATGACCTGGTTTTGTGGAGCGCAAATGAACATGCATCAGTGGCCACCATATTGCTACAGAGAGCTGTAGATACATTTGTTGCATGGGCGGATAGATGGTGTATCAGCATAAACACTGACAAGTGCAGCACCACTCTATTTACCCTTTCTCCGAAACAAAAGGCAGGGAGCATTCAGATAAATGGAACACCCCTAAGAGAAGATAAGGAACCAACATACCTTGGTGTAACATTCGACGACAGGCTGACATGGAGAAAACACATAAAAAAGCAGTAGCAAAAGCCAGAAGGAAAATTGCCATCCTGAGAAAGCTAAGTGGAACCACATGGGGAGCCAGTGGGAAAATACTTAGCAAAGTTTATCAACAGAGCATACGACCACACTTGGAATACGGGTCAACTGCGTGGTGTTCAGCATCAAAAACTACATTGCAGGAGCTGGACAAGGTGCAAAATCAAGCTCTTAGAGTCATCACAGGAGGGATGAGATCAACCCCTATAGTAGCAATGGAGAAAATGGGGAGGACACAAGCTTTAAGAGAACGCAGAGATACAAAAACACTAATACAAGCAGAAAAGTTTCTCAGCTTGCCAGGCCACCCTATGAAGAACCGATTTGAAAACTTAGCTATGGGGCGGTTGAAAAGAAGTAGTTTCATCCACCAGGCCAAACAACTCTGCAGAGAATCCATCGATCTTCCCACAGTTGGTATCCCCCTGACAACTATTCCAGAGCGAACCCCGTGGAAAGATGAGCATAGAATATCGCTACAAATCCAGTCAAAAGTGAGAGGAATATTGGACAAGGAAGAACAGAACAGTGTACAGCGCAGAACAGCCACTCTCAGCTTCCTTGATGATGAATACCCACAGGACCTCTGGATCCGAGTCTACACAGATGGGTCAGCACAAAATGCTGTTCGAAATGGAGGAGCGGGAGTGTACATAGAATACCCAAATAATACTAGAGACACGGCCAGAATTCCAACAGGAAAGTACTGCCATAACTATGATGCTGAAATTGAGGCAATCAAGATAGCCACAGAGAAATTACAAAATACCAGCCATGGTACACAACCTGCAGTGATATTGACAGATGCAAAATCCGTAATAGAGGCGCTCCTGTCTGGGAAATTGCCAGTTCTGAGGACACTACTTTCTGAACTTAGCAGTCAGCGTAAGATCACCATACAGTGGATACCATCCCACTGTGGAGTCCCCGGAAACGACAGAGCTGATCGATTGGCTAAGGAAGGAGCAAAAGAAGAACAACCTGATGTGCCTATTACATACCACCAAAAGAAAAGAATGATCAAATCAATCAGAAAGCCTCCAAACCTTACTCAAGACGACTACCACGTTATGGACAGATCAGAACAGGTCATTCTTCTGCGCCTCAGAACAGGACACAATAGATTACGCAACCACTTGTATACAAAATTCAAGATTGGTGACTCAGCCATGTGCACATGTGGTTTGGCGTCGCAGACAGCAGAGCACATACTCCAGGATTGCCCAAACTACAACATATCCAGGCGAACCTTCTGGCCTAGTGAGACAACAGTGGAAGATAAACTCTATGGACCGCTGAATGAACTAAAAAAGACTGTTAGATTCATACAGGAGACGACATTGCAGTTGTAGACATGTTTCAAGCGAACGAAAGAAGAAGATGAATAAAGATGTTCTGAAAGCAAGTAAATAAATTCAAGAACTATTCAGAGTTATTGTGAGCAAAAGGTACAATGCAATAGCTAAAATACAGCGTATAAATAGACAATGTGAAATGTTAAGGGACTCCATTCATCAAACAAGCAAATAAATATTACCGGAGAGAAGCCAAAAAGAAAAAGTGGATGACTGAAGAAATCTGTAAGTTGATGGACTAAAACAAAAGTAAAAATGACAAATAAGAGTATGATAAGATAAGTAAAGAAATAAGAGATAAATGTGTAAAGGCAAAAGGAAGTTGGCTAAACTAGCAGTACAAGAAAATTGAATTAAATGCTTTTAAAGATACTAAAAATAATGCGTAGACAAAACAGTGAATTTACGGGAAGAAAAATAATTATAAACAGGATGTCTGAAATCAAAAACAGGAAATATATTATTGGAGGAAGGTGCTAAAATGAAGACGTGGAATTAGTATATAAGAGCGTTATATGATGGAGAAATAGAAGATTTACAGAAGAAAGTAACTTAGAAGGTTCACCAATGTTGAATGGTATTTACACCAGTGGATATTTACCTAGTTAATGCTTAAATATGTATTTATAGCTATACCAAAAAGACCAGGAGTAATTGAATAGGAAGATTTTCGTACAATTAACCTTATAAACCATGTGACTAAGCTTCTAGTCATAATTATAATGTAAAGAACAAGAATGAAAATACAAATTGAAATTGGTGAAGAACTGTATGGATTTGTTGGGGTATGTTAAAAAGAAATGGGAGACGAATCCCCAAATCTTAATAGCCATCTGTTCTGGGAAAACCTGAAATGGCTCGATAAGACTCCCTAAGGGTGGTGAAAGTTCATAAGGTCAGGTTTCCTAATAAATGGAGAGCAGAGCACAGGAAAGCTACCGAACTTCAGAGAGGAGAACACCCACTCTTGGTACACTGAAAGTCCGTGTGATTATCCTGCCAAATTCTGCTCTATAGTGATGATGTCACATGATGAATATTATCAATGTGAACACACATAAAACTTAAACATAAATTAACAAGTAAATAAACAATTCTATAATACAACTTATTACATTATATTGGGATAACATTGGGGGAAAGAGGAAGTGAGTATGCTCGTGTGACATATCAGATTATTACACAATTCAAAAAAATAACACCTCAATAAAAGACATTAATTAGAGACTAAAAAAATTAAAAAAGACTAATTATCTTTATTTTGTTAAATAACTGTTCAGGTGTCCTCAAAATAAAGGAATCACACTAACACAGTTCCATCACAAGTAAGCTGCTAACGGTTTTCTCGATCACATCCGATGATATTAATAGGTTCATTAGTCCATCTAAAACACAATTCTATAATTGTCCATTTTGTTAATCTAAACCATCACAGAATTGTCCATGATTAAACACACAAGATTTAGAAACGTCAATTTTTCTATAGGAGTCCCTGAAATCAAATACTACTGTGGTCGGGACGTTGTTGTTGGCAAAATTAAACTAGAGGGTAGTAATAACAGACTTAGCTGATTTCCACCATGTTCGGGTGGCTTCTGACATCAGAGGAGTCATTGATGTAAAATGTAGTTTTGCTCTTTCATCTGTATCAAGGCAATCGCCTCACCCTGCATTGAGGACCTTGACCCTCCTGATGACAATCTTCAGCTTTTCAAATCTACCTTAAGGTTAAGCCAAAAAGACCACACTCCCTGTGAAAATAAGTATCTCAACATATAGCCATACTTACAGAAACAAGGGGTGTGGAAAGAAAAAAAAAGAAACAAGAAAGAGAGGGAGAAAGAGAAGGAGGAAAAGCCTGACACCCCAACACTCTGATGTGACTCATCTTCTCACACCGCAAAATGTCTCCTTCACTCTCATGCTGTGCAGGTGGATCATCTTCGTGTTTGCAACTCCCAATCATCTCGATTGTCTGGTTGGCCAACAGCGGGAATGACACTATGTCACAGTCATGTCATTGTCTAACTTCTCCAAGATAAATGAGTGTATAACATTACATCATATGTATGTCACATATTTATATTTATTGAGAACTAGCTGACCCGGCCCGGCTTCGCCCAGGCCCTGGAGGGGATCTATCTATCTATCAGTCTGTCTGTCTGCTTGTTTGTCTGTCTGTCTGTCTGTCTGGCTGAACCGGCCCGGCTTCACCCAGTCCCTGGTGGGGAGCATCTAATTTAATTCATATAAGTAGTCATATAAGCTTCTGTTCCCGTCTATCTGTCTGTCTGTCTATCTGTCTGTCTGTCTGACCCGGCCCGGCTTCACCCAGTCCCTGGTGGGGAGCATCTCATTTAATTCATATAAGTAGTCATATAAGCTCCCGTTCCCGACTATCTGTCTGTCTGCTTGTTTGTTTGTCTGTCTGTCTGTCTGACCCGGCCCGGCTTCACCCAGTCCCTGTTGGGGAGCATCTCATTTAATTCATATAAGTATTCATATAAGCTCCCGTTCCCGACTGTCTGTCTGTCTGTCTGTTTGTCTGTTTGAGCCGGCCCGGCTTCACCCAGTCCCTGGTGGGGAGCATCTCATTTAATTCATATACGTAGTCATATAAGCTCCCGTTCCCGACTATCTGTCTGTCTGTCTGTCTGTCTGTCTGTCTGTCTGACCCGGCCCGGCTTCACCCAGTCCCTGGTGGGGAGCATCTCATTTAATTCATATACGTAGTCATATAAGCTCCCGTTCCCGACTATCTGTCTGTCTGTCTATCTGTCTGTCTGTCTGACCCGGCCCGGCTTCACCCAGTCCCTGGTGGGGAGCATCTCATTTAATTCATATACGTAGTCATATAAGCTCCCGTTCCCGACTATCTGTCTGTCTGTCTGTCTATCTATCTGACCCGGCGTGGCTTCGCCCAGCTCCTGGCGGGGATCGTCTCATTAAATTCACACAGTAACTTAAAAGAATGTCCTTCCACACACCATCCATTATTTTTAATGAAAACTGTTTTTAATCACCTGCATGACTGTAGATAACTTCTTTAAGCATAAAAAGATGAGTTACAATGTTATGCATTATGCATTATTTTTATGAAAACTTTGAAGATGCCTTAAAGATTATATCATTATTTATTATAACTCATATGCCTGTAAATAACTATAGAGAAAGAGTTTAACAATAGTGCAAGTAAGTCCAACAATATGACTATAAAGTATATAGAAATGTTATTAAAAGTTATGCCCCTTGAAATAACATTTCTAGAGTGAAGTCCCCCTGCTATATAGAAATTATATAATGAAAAATGAAATATTAAATGGTATTAAGTAAGTAGCAAATTTTACACTAAGAAACTATTACAGTCGGTTGCACAGGAATGAAAGGAAGACGTGTAGAAAATTTCATCTCAATCGGATGTACCGTTATCGAACGCATCCAATACATAGCCAACCACACACATACAGTCTTTTTTATAGATATAGATATTATTATTAATTACCCTATACAGTAATGACCGAACGAACTTTATTTTAAAAGGGTAACAAATTGGGCACGTAGACCCGTCTTACATTCGGCCCTTCCAATCACTCATCTTTCATTCATCAAATGTGCATGTTACATTTACATAGGGGAAAAAACATTGTCAAATGGATTTTGTAAACATAAACAATGCATATTACGCATAATACATTCACATATTAAATACCATTGTTAGATGAATGTTGTAAACATAAAAAATACATATTACAATGCTATGAGACACATTCCCCCATCCACCGACACATCCCCCAGCCACCCACACATTCCCCACCCACCACACTTCCCCCAAACACCCACACATACCCCCACCCACTCATATAAACCCATGCTCAAATACATTCCCCCACCCACCCACAACTCCCCTACCCACACACATCTCACCACCAACAAACACATCCCCCACCCATTCCATTACCGACACACACTCACCAACCCACATATTCTCCACCACCCACCCACAGACCCCAACCACACAACATACCCCCACCAACCCACACATCCCGCACCTACCCACATACACATTCCGCATCCACCTGGTTTGTTTTATATATATATATATATATATATATATATATATATATATATATATATATATATATATATATATATATATATATATATATATATATATATATTAGGAGCGTTCATTTGAAATCCGTTCGTGCCGCATCGCGCATAATTGCGTACTTTGAACATGATCATGTCATAGTATGTGATAAGTACTGACCAATGAATAAAAGAGCACGTGCCTATCGTCCCATGGTGCATTGGTTCTGTTTCTGACCGTTGAGAAAATGGCCGTGCTGATCCAACATCCGTCCAAAGAAGCTCAAAGAGCGATGATTCAGTTTATTTCATTTGAAAGATGTCGATCAGTTGACATTCATCGAAATTTGTGTCGAAGACAACAGTGACAGACTAGGCACGAATATTTCGGAAAGGACCTCAGTTTACGACATATCATTGACGGCCGGCTCAAACGCATATTGTTGCAACAGAAGAAATCCATCGACAAAATTGACGCAGCAGTACAGATGAACCTTTGTCGAAGCATACTAATTATAACGAAAGAATTTGATGTGTCAATTGGGACAATTCAAAAGGTTTTTCCTAAGAAAATGCAATATCGG
Source organism: Cepaea nemoralis (assembly GCA_014155875.1). NCBI lineage: Eukaryota > Metazoa > Mollusca > Gastropoda > Stylommatophora > Helicidae > Cepaea > Cepaea nemoralis. The sequence continues at coordinate 120,033 of JACEFZ010013715.1, forward strand.
AAGGTGTGATCACAGTGGGTACCACGGATGTTGACCGACCACCAAATAGAGAAACATATGGGATGGTGTTTGAACCACTTGCTGCGTTGCAGAGTGGAGGGTGATGCATTTTCCTTCCGCATAGTGGTAGGCGATGAATCATGGTGTCACCACTTTGAGCCGAGCAGCAAAAGAGAGAGCATGCAATGGAAGCATGCTGGATCACTAAAAGCCAAAACATTCAATTTACAGGTTTCCGCTAGTAAGGTTATTCTGAGCGCATTTTTTTACCATGACGGGCTATTGTTGGCCGACTTTAAAGAACCTGGTGTCAACATCAACTCTACCCACTACTTAGAAACACTAAAAAAGCTGCAAAAAGCCATCAAGAATAAACGACCCGGAATGCTTTCTCGCGGTGTGATTTTGTTGCACGATATGCTCGTCTGCATGCTGCAAAGATTGTGCAGGAAGCATTAGATTGGAAGAAGTGGGAAATTCTGCAACATCCAGCCTATAGTCCTGATTTGTCACCATATGATTTTCATTTGTTCGGACCTCTAAAAAAGCTCTCAAGGGGCAACGATTTCACAAAGATGCAGACGTAAGGAACGCGGTAAACACTTGGTTCAGTGAGCAATCACAATCCTTTTTTGCGGACGTCTACCTAAGCAATGGGATGCTTGCCTGAATGCCTACGGCAATTTCTTGTGACCAACCCATGGTGCATAATTCATTCAAAATGAATGCTTTGTTTAATTCTACCTCACCTGTTAATGTTTCTTTCATGCTTATGTAATAAAGCCATTGGAACGGGTTTCAAATGAACGACCCTTATATATATATATATATATATATATATATATATATATATATATATATATATATATATATATATATATATATATGACAGTTACGACAGTTTAAAGAGATCATAGGTGATATCCCCGAAAAGCATCATACTTTACACATGAAGACTCCGAATGAATAAGAAGTGAAAAGTTTATCCCTCATAAGATGAACTGAACAAAGAAAGATATTCACCTGAAATTCTCCAAGCCATAAAATGAATCACTTATATCATTTGGGTAATTTCTAGTTTTAAATCTCTACACCTCTCATCATAAAGAAAAAGAGCTCTATCCAAGGTCAGAATCCTTCTTATAATATCGTAAATTTTTATTAACAAAAGTACACTGACCTGAGCCAACAAAGGAAACATTCTATCCCAATAGGAAATCGCATGTCTCCTAGAAATCATTTTTGTTCTGGCTCTAAAAGTAACAATCTGGATGCAACTTTCCATTAACCTATCCTAAACTTGCTTAATTTATATAAGCATACGTCATTCCTCTGCCGGCACCAACCACATCTCTCGAGCTAGGTTTTTTGTCTGGAGGGACTATCCAATCAGCTCGCAGGTGGCAGCTGGCGAGTTCCGGCAAAGCGTAGGAGTATGTTGTTTACTATTCCGGCATTGCCAATTTCCAGAAGTGAAGGTGGAGGGAAGTTTTTAATGTTACTTTTAAGAAATGCAGGTGCAGCCTGCCTCAATATTTTTCAACGATGAGCATTTTCTCTCTGCATTCCTGCTTGGTTTCTGAATGTATCAGGGGCTATACATAATAATTGTCACATAAATCTAATTTTTCTTGTTTGTGTGTATTTCTAGTCGTTGTTGTAGTGCGCTCTGTGTGGCTATAATTGTTGGACATACATAGTAAATATTTTCTTCTGTTTCGTGAATATTGTACCTGCATAGGTGGCATGATGCTATTTGCTTGGATCTCTACTGCTCTTTCTGTGTTTGATGTCATGTTGAAAAAATAGTCTGCGTGTTATTTCTATGGAAAATTTTTATTCAAGCATGAGAGGTTACAATTACACAATAGTGAAATTACCATGAATTAAAACATTGTCATTTACATCATCATCATCATCATCATCATCATCAAGTGCAATGCCAGCAGGCGTGAGCGTTCATGTGTCTCCACATATCTCGGTGTTTGGTATTCTGGATGAACTCTGTTTATGATATTCCTCCACGCCACAGTCTCAATCCATCCAGCATAATTTTTCTTGGTCAGCCTCTGCCTCCTTCCTCTTCGATATTTCCAATTGTCGCGATGTTTTCTAATGCCTATCTTCTCATCATTTGGCTAAAGAAAGCTTTGTGTCTCTTTCTTATTGTTGTATATAATGTTATAGTTTCATTAGTCTCTTTCAAGCAATCGTCGTTAGTTACTCTGACAGTCCAAGGAATTCGCATCATTCGTCTTAGGAACCACATCTCTGTTGCTTCCAAGTTCTTCCTAATATGTTCATGTACATTACAAGATTCACTGCCATACAGCAAAACATGTTCTAAATAGCACTTCAGCACTCTCTTTCTACCATTCAATGAAAATGACTTATTGCATAAGATAGTTTTCGTTTTCTTGCTTGCTTGCTTGCGTTAGCTGGCTGTTAACTCTACCGTGAAGTCCTGTATGTCGGATGGGGACATCCTGTTGTCCAACATCAATATGATGTCATACTGGACTGAGTTTGCGTGAGTGTCCGTTGTCCCATGTCTGACTTATTGGTGTGCAGACTGGTGGTTCCTCGCCGTACAGGCAGACACTCTCCGACTTCGGAGGAATCAGCAATCCTACTGACGTTAGCCAAGACCCCGAAGGGACCTGTCGCTCAGGACGCGCTACTAAGACGTATTCTTAGGTCTTGGCCAGTATAGAACCTGGCCCTGGTGCCTTGGAAACACATCTGCGTCCTTTTCATTTTCTAAAATGCGCGTTTTGCTTGCCCTATTCTGCTCTTAATATCTGTTGTGCACATTCCATCTGATGTCATAAATGCCACTAGGTATTTAAAATTATCCACTTGGTTAAGAATGTTCCCGTCTATTTTCATTTCAAATAGTGGCGACACATTTTTCTTTGATATCACGATTGTCACTCTTTTCTTGATATTCAAGGAGATTCCTTTCTTTGCACTCTCCGTTACTACAATGTCCAACAATTGTTGTAGACCTTCTGGATTATCCACCACCAATACCGTGTCATCTGCATAGGGTATATTGTTTATATTATAACCTCTGATTAGTTTATATATATATATATATATATATATATATATATATATATATATATATAATGGAATAATATAGGAAATAAATGACCGTAGACCCCGAGGTAGACCAAGAAGACGGTGGAGAGATAATACATGTACAGACCTACAAGCACTTGGAATCAACGACTGGCAAGAGAAGGTCCACCAGAGAGACGAATGGAGACGGATTGTATTTGCAGCAAAGAACCTCAATGGCTCGGAAAGCTGAAGAAAGAAGAATTTTATATATATATATATATATATATATATATATATATATATATATATATATATATATATATATATATATATATATATATATATATATATATATATATATATCATGTGCCATGCCGGATAGCGTGTGCGGTCATGACTCGCCAATTCACTCGATCACCAGAGTCGTTGATCAGCTCAGTGTTTCTGTCTCGTCCAAGTCACGTGGCCAAGCCATCCAGGTATTTTCCTCTCGGTCTTCCTCTTGGTCTGTTCCCTTCGATCTTGCCAGTTGTCAATAAGTTCTCCAGTCCATTTCTTCTCATAACATGTCCAAGAAATTTTAACTGTTTTCGTCTAATTTCTCTAATCAGTCTACGATTTTCATTTGTCTCCTGTAGTACTTGGTCATGTATATATATATAAAGTTTTATATCAATAAAGGGATTAAGTGATTATAGTGTACATGGTTAGGGGTGATATATGAATATGAGAGAGCACATTATAATAAAGGCATTATTAAAGTGCAATTACATAATAATTACATAGCCATGAATTAATAGTTACACACAATAGGTGCATTGTTATGATTTACAATGTTATGATATACACGGTGAAATGGTTACAATGAAGTCAATTAACATATTATCAACTACATAATAATTACACTATAAAATTATCAATTACATAATAATTATAATGTGATGATCTAAATGATGAGCGATATTCTGTTGTCTATGTCCCTAACCCGGTGTATTCTAATTACAATGTAATAAACTGCTAGTGAGTGTTGGTCTGAATGATCTAAATGATGAGAGTGTTGATGTGGTTACACTGTATATCTGCTTGGTTGTCCGTTGTTGTAAATGTTCGTTGCCTTGTACTGATTGCATACATGTTTTGCAGAACTGTTGTTGAGTGCCGTAATAAGGCGGAGTTGTGTTGTCTATTTCCCTAAGCCGGTGTATTCTAATTGCAATGTATATTGCTAATGTATGTTGGTCTTAATGAATGAAGATGTAGCCTATATGGTTTATTCTTAATTTTTGTAGTTTGCGTGTAAGGTTTTTAGTGTTAGTCCGTCGTGTTTTCTTATAAGCTCAGTGTTCTTGTCTCGACCATACCACGTCGCCGAGCCATCCAGGTATTTACTTCTCTTCCCCCAAATCTTGCCATTTGCCACGAGGTTCTCCAATTTATTTCTTCTCCAAACAAAACTCTATGATTGTCTACGTCTAATTTCTCTAATAAGATTACGGTTTTCATGTGTTTCTGGTAGGACGTGGTCATTGGTTTTCTGTCTGTTCATGGTATACTTTGCATTTTCCTCAGAAACCATATTTTCACAGCCATCATATGTTTTTCAGCTAGTCTGCTTATGGTCCACGCTTCATATCCATACACACACACAAAAACTCGTTTTCTCGTTGCAAATGACATCTGTTTATTAGTCAGTATTTTTTCCATATTGCAAAAGGCTACCTTCGCCATGTCGATTCTTGTTCTTCAAGGCATCTCCCATCAGATGTTATAACTGTTCCGAGATAATTGTAACGATTTACTTGTTCAAGAATATTCCCATTTACTTGTATATTACATTGTGGTATTTCCTTTTTCCCAGTGACGACCATAATCTGTGTCTTTCTACAATTTAATTCTAACCATCGTTGTTCACTGTGTGAGTCAACCGCATCTACTAAATGTTGTAGGTCCTGTTCATTGTCTGCAATCAATACTGTATCATCTGCATATCTAATGTTATTCATGTTACATACCCCAATGGTGATTCCATTTATATCTTATACACTCAATGCACTTAAAACTATGGCTGCAATAGACACAGAGCAGAGAATGCTTTTCACACTATACCAGCACTTGATCCTCTCAGTAATTGATTATGGATTAGGTCTGCTCACTGTCTCAGAGAGTCAGCTGGTGAAGTTAGAGCGCATACAGAACGAAGCTATGCGGGTCAATCTGGGATGCACTAGAGACACCACAGTAGTGTGTATGCGTTACATCCTTGGTCTGCCGACTGTTGCTGGTAGGCTCAAGGTGATGCAGGCGAAGGCATACCTCAGAGTAGCTGCAGACACAGACCACCCACTGCATGAGGCGCTGGACGCAGTTAAGGGTCAGCGACTGATAAGAGGGAAATCATGGATGGCTCAGGCGGAGGATACGATCAGACAGGTGTGCCCCGAGGAGAACATTAGGCGTGGAGAGGAGTGGGTCAGAGTACCAGCGGAGCAGTCAGACTTGTGCAGAGTTATAATAACATTGAGCCGGGAGTGCAGGGAGTGGCCAGCAGGGGCCACGGAAGTGGAAATCCAGCAACTAATTCAGGACAATGCTCACTCGAGTGATGTGATTATCTACACAGATGGTTCGGTGTCAAGAGGTGAGAGAAGTGGCTGGGGGTTCATAGCCAAAGCTAATGGTCGATGTTTGGGGCAGGAGAGCCTGGCATATGATACCACAACATCCAGCTTAAGAATGGAAGTGGGGGAAGTCACTGCGGCTCTCCGCTGGATTGAGAATACGACACACACACACACACACACACACACACACACACACACACACACACACACACATCGTGATTGTAACTGACTCAGAAAGCATGCTGACGAGGGTGAGGACGGGCAGACTTCGTGCGGAGTGGCTTGCTTCGCTTCGGAGGACACGGGTGACAAGCATCGCCTGGATCTTTTTTCCGGGGCATGCCGGTGTGCTGGGAAATGAACAGGCGGACAGATTGGCTGGCTCTGCAGAACTTGGTGGAGTATTGATACACGACAAGGCAGACGTGGTTGCGGCCTTGTGGGAGCACGTGCACACCTCGGAGGAGCAAATGGATTACCATGGTCTGGCAAGAATGAGACAACGAGGAGTGACGAAGGGCTCTGGCCGACGCTCAATGCTCAGAGGAAAGGCGAGACGGACTTATAATCAGATTGCTACTGGTACTATTAGTGTTGGAACTCTTCGCTGGCTGCTGAGGATGGGGACGGAGCACTTATGGGAATGCCCCGAATGATGTGATGTCGATTCCTAAATCAATCAATCAATCAATCATATCTTATACATTTCTGAAAATATTTTCACCGTACAGGGAAAATAGATCTGGAGACATTACACATCCCTGTCGCACACCGCTCTTAATAGGCTGATATTGACTTATCTCATTATCGATCTTCATGGCAGCTTGTTTTTTGCAATATATGTTCTTTCTTTCAAGTCTAAAGTCTTTCCTACAATTTGTAGATCTCCTAGCATCTACATCACTGTAGATGTGAGAAGGAAATTTTCAAGAGCTACTACATTGCAAAAGATAGTTAAGAAAAAGGCATAAACCTGAGAAGTTGGATATTGAATTTGTAATAAGAGAAGTAATGTCATTTAGTACTGCGAGTTAGAAAAAAAGAACAATAAGTTTTTTATCAACCATTTGCCACATTTCTTAGATTAATGAACGTGCCAAATTTGAAGGAGGTGTAGATATCACAGTCCGATATTATGATTATATAAATCATAACAGATAGAATATAGCTATCTGAATAATAGTATAGAAGTAAACATAGAACAAAAAATAGACAGGCTATGGTAGTTGCAGACATAAAACAACGAACACATAGTATTACGTTATTCACGAAGTATGAGTATACAATTCATCTGTTAACCCACAATTCAAAGGAGATTACAACTTTGAGTGAACTCTTAGGTTCAACAAAAAAGCACAGAACAAGTGTCGAAAAAAGACTCGCTTTTCGTGCGGCCTTTGGACATTTTATAATTATAGAAATAGTTTACATAATTATGTCATAGTGAACCACAGGAATTAATAGACACATTGGTTATAGAAAGTAAAAAATTGTCCTTAGTCTGAATAACAGGAAGACAGAAGTCATGGCTATATCAAAGAAACAGATTGACCCTAAATGTACAATTAAAGTAATGGTATTATTTTGCAGCAAGTGCAGAAATTAAAATATCTAGCCACATGGTAAAATCAGATGGAAGATGCATCACATAGATAAAGAACAGATTAGTAGAAATAAATACGGCATTCTATGAAATGAAGAAGATTTTATGCAATAAGTTCTTGTCGTTGAAAATTAGAAAAAGAATTCTTGCATGTTACCAGTTTTAACATATGGCTGCAAATCCTGGACAAGTAGTAAACAAGTGAAACAATTCATAGAAGCCTTGGAGATGTGGTCTTATAGAAGAATGCTGAAAATTCCTTGTACAGCCAAAAAGAGTAATCTGGACATTTTGAATGAGGCTAAGTGCAAAGACTATACATCACAAACATTAGAAAGAGGCGGTCATCATTTTTTGTGTGGCCACATTACGAGAAGGCAAAGACTGGAACATATTGTAACAGCTGGACAGATTTGTGAAGCGAAAATAGAGGAAGGAATAGAAAGAATATTCTGGACAGTCTCGTGTTATGGCACGGAAAGCGGTCAACGTATGAATTGATCCATGCTGTCAAAATAATAATTTGTGAAGAAACATGATCGCCCTAGATCGTGTCTATGCTCTGCTGGAAAATAAAGAGCAACAGAAGCTGAAGAGTAACGGATGCGTCGGTGTACTGACTAGGAGGTTACACAGACGACAGATCAATGCCTGCACTCAGTGCTTGCTTCACCAGGGACAAACTGGCCACCTATTCATCCATGGACTAAAGTCTGAAAATTTTGATGGCCTTAGCACTACCCATCCCCACAGCAGATTCCTGTTAAGGAGCATTTTTTATTTTTACAGAAGAAGATGAAAACCTAGTAAAACTAAACATAACAGTGAAAATTAAAATAAACTGATTAGTAGCATTCTTTGGGATAAAACATTGAGACATGTCTGATTTCAGTTTAAACAAATTGGTAACGTGGGGTAGCTCAGTCTTATATTGAGTTTTAATTGCCTGTTTTTTATGGACATTTAATCAGCATAAAACTGGGTTGTTTGCTAGCCTATGGACAGTAGATAAAAGTCAAAGTCTACTCTCATCCGCATGTCATGTTCAGGATGACACAAAATAATTGCAGAATGTCTGTAAATCTGCAACTACTAAAGATGATACGCTATTCTTCAGAACAAAGAATTAGCTACACACTTTTTATAAATGTAAAGATTCACAAAATATAAGAAACAAAATTATGCAAAAATAAAACAAAGTATCAGATACACTAAATAGTGTACATGCAATAAACACAAAACAGGTAATCGTCAACAAATTAATCTTTTATTAGGCAATGAAGAGTTATATATAATATAAGGAGTTCTGGATGAAAATCAACTGCGACGATCAACCAATGCTTTTTATTAGATAGTATCACCCATACTGGCAATCACTGTTAATGTTTACTCTGCATTTTGTTTACGGTTAGATTTAATCATTGTTGTATGCGTGTCTTTGAAATCTCGGCCTTTCCTTTCTTATTGAAATATGTCTATAACTGCAATGTTGTCTCTTGTATGAATTTAACTGTTTTTTGTTTTTTGTAGTTCACTCAGCGGTCCATAGAGTTTATCTTCCACTGTCGTCTCTCTAGGCTAGAATGTTCGCCTGGATATGTTGTAGTTTGGGCAGTCTTGGAGTATGTGCTCTGCTGTCTACGACGACAATTCACATGTGCAAATGACCCTTGAAAGGGGTATTGTTGAGCGCCCTACTAAGATTGTATATTCACGTATCTTCACTGAAACTGCAATGATGATGATAATGGTGATATTTTTATTTACCAGTATAAAACAGAAGACAACCAAATATATGAAATAACATTGAGAACAGTCGAACGAAACTCAAAATAAGCAAAACAGAACAAAAGCTGTATCCTAAAACTGGAAATGTTTCTATTCTTGCCCCGACTGGGCAGGTAAAACCCCTGGTGTGTGTCCCCAGTTGTAGTACGTGTAGACAGGTGCGTAGTCTAAATTGTCTCTGTTAAATTCATTGTCATCCTCTTCACGAATATTGACTCTGCCAGTGATGCACTCCCTGTAAGATGGAGGTGCTACTACAAAAAAAATAAAGTATTTCAGAATAGAAAACTGATATCAGAGTCAAGTGTCAACATCATAGCTTACACTAAAAATGTTTTGCATATCCTTTACAGGACATCGCTGTCAACATCAGCATATTTCAACTGATTGTTGATTTCTTGGCAAGATTACGCTCAGTAGTTTGCCATTGCTTTCTGAGCGACCGGCTCCATACTCTCATAAGTCACTGGCGCGACTCGAACTGCTTCCAATTCTCGTGCGCTCACGTCATCCACGAGAGCATTCGGGGTTGCGGAGAAAGTTGCTAACCCCTCGGCCAGGGAGACCGGCATAGCTTACACTAACTAATAATAAATACTAACTAATTATAACTACTAACATGTAATAAGCAGCCCCTCTGTCGTGTCTCCACCTTGCCATGGTGAGGGGCTTGCGTGTTCCAATGACCCCCGGGAGCTATGCCGACGGTAGCACAGCTACTGGTATGGTCTCCCATGTCGGACAGGTCAAAGGATAGGAATCAGACCAAGAGAGACATACACCTGCTGCATTGCAGGTAGACTGGGGACAGTCAAAGGCTAGGGATAAACAAATCTACTGAACTCAAAGTCCGAATAATGCGCACGATGCCACTACATTCTTGGTCCAGACACTTATTCTACGGTTCTCTGCTGAGGGATATGGCTGAACGCCTCTAAGTCAATATCCCCCGGATGTGAGGGCCGAGCCGACACTCACCCACTGCTAATTAGAGGTGAGATGCTGAGCCTTTTACATGCTTGGCCCAGACACTAGTTCTACGGCTCTCAACTGAGGGATATGAGGGATCCCCCGGATGAAAGGGCCTGGCCGTTATTTGCTCTCTGCTGCTTGGAGGTAAGATGCTGAGCCAGCAGCACATGCAGCCTAACTCATGAGCGTTACTAAAGGTGGGAAAAGTGTCCCAGTCGCACGCAATGGTTGCGAGACAAGTCTGTATTTAAACTCACTAAGTGAGCGTACGCAAAGGTGGAAAAACGTCTCATTAACAGGGATATGGAACGCTTGGCTAGCAAATCCATTACGTGAAAGTCCGAAGCGAAAGCTTGCTGAGTGGATATCGTCTCATTAACACGTCTCGTTAACACGAAATGGAACTCTTGGCTAGCGAATCCATTACGTAGAAGTCCGAAGCGAAAGCTTGCCTAGTGGATGTCGTTTCATTAACACGAAATGGAACGCTTGGCTAACGTGACGTGGAGCTGAGTGGATGTCGTCTGCAGACTGACCGTTCCTGGTTTGCGTGGGGACCGGGCAGTGGCGAATGAAATACCCAATACATGGAAGTGAGGAATTAAAGCAGCCACGAGCAGTACGTGGCGATTCCTTGGGTGAGCCCAGTCCCAGAGTACTATGTGCTGGCTCTGCAATTATGGAAGCCTCCTTGGATGGCGGGGAATGCCCATGGTCTGCCCCTGCCTTCTCTTGAGGGTTGGCCGTGATGTCTTTGGCCGTTTTAACTTTACCAGCTGAGGTGTGGATAACGCCACAACGGTGAGATTCGAATGTCCCTCGAATGGTTATGGTGTAAGTCTGTAAGAGAAACTCATTTGTGTGAGCATAATCAAAGGTGGAAAAACGTCTCATTACAACAAAATGGAATGCTTGGCTAACGAATCCATTACGTGGAGGTCAGAAGAGAAATCTTGCCAACTTGATGTCGTCTCAATAACACGAAATGGAACTCTTGGCTAGCGAATCCATTACGCGGAAGTTTGAAGTGAAAGCTTGCTGAGTGGATGTCGTCTACAGACTGACTGTTTCCGGTTTGCGTGGAGAGCGGCCAGTAGCTAACAAAATGCCCAATATTCGGAAGTGAGAAAGTGAAGCAGCCATGCCCAGGACGACACGATTCCTTGGGTGAGCCCAATACCAGAGCATTATGTGTCGGCTCTGCTATTGTGGAAGCCCCCTTGGATGACGGGGAATGCCCATGGTCTGCCCCTGCCTTACCTTGAGAGTTGATCGTGATGTCTTTGGCCGTTCTGAATTGACCAGCTGGAATGTGGACAACACCACAACAGTGAGAGAAGAAACATTCAAGTTGAACGCAGAAGAAGAAGAAGAAGAAGAAGAAGAAGAAGAAGAAGAAGAAGAAGAAGAAGAAGAAGAAGAAGAAGAAGAAGAAGAAGAAGAAGAAGAAGAAGAAGAAGAAAAACGAACGAACGAACGAACGAACAAACTTTATTTTAAAAGGGTAACAAATTGGGCATGCAGGCCCGTCTTACATTCGGCCCTTTCGATCACTCGTCTTTCATTCATCAAATGTGCATGTTACATTTACATAGGGAAAAAAACATCGTCAAATGGATTTTATAAGCATCAACAATGCATATTACGCATGGTATATTCACATGGGGGAAAAAAACATTGTCAATTGAAAGTTGTAAACATAAATAGTGCATATTTCAATGTTGTGAGACACATCCCCCATCCACCCTCACACCCCGCAGCCACCCACACATCCCTCAGCCACCCACATATCCCCCACCCACCACACCCCCACCCACCCACACATACCTCCATGCACTCATACAGACTCAGGCAAACATACATGCCGCCACCCACCCACTGATCCCCCACCCACACACATTTCCCCACCCACACATACATCCCCCCCAAAATCCCATAACCGACACGCACACATCCACACACATATTCTTCACCACCCACCCAAACACCCGCAACCACCCAGCAAAACACACATCACAAAACCACACACACATACCCCCGTCAACCAACACATCACGCACCTATTCACACATACATCCTGCACCCTCACAATTTTCCCCACCTACCCACACACACATCAGTCAACCTACACCCACTCACCCACCCAATATCCGCCACCTCTCAACTACACATCCCCCACCTATACACACATCCCCACCCACAAACACATATCCCCACCTGCCCATACATATCCTCCACCCATAAACACAAAAAAACACCTCCCACCCACATACACACCCCTCCACCCACATATACCCCACCCAAACATATCCGCCGCTCACACACATCTTCCCACAAACACACACATCCCCCAAACATACACTCATCTCTCACATACATCCACCCACTCACGTACTCATCCATCAACCACTCACACCC
>JACEFZ010013715.1:135000-332500 GCA_014155875.1 Cepaea nemoralis
TGAAGATGAAGAACTAGCTACTTTGAAAACATATGCACCAACAGAACTACAACTTAGTATGCACTATTCATATTCTAGAACACAAAAGGAACAGTCCACAAGTGGGTACATGGTAGTGAAAGCAATAAACACTAACAGTGTCTGATGCACTGAGGTCATTCCAGAACACAATTCATATTCTGATAGAGATAGGCAATATAGGAATAAACAGTAGAAAAATATGGATGTAATATGAGGAGAAGAATAAGGTGCAGAACTAGCCGTTGCACAAGAATGAGGTGGAAGAGAAGAAGACAGAAAAGAAGAAGGAGAAAGAGAAGAAGATGGAAGAGTAGAAGAATAGGGAGGAGGCGCAGAAGACCAAAAAAGAAAAGAATACACCAAAAAATAACTTATGAAATATTTATTAAAAATCGAATATTTACACATGTTAGGTAGAGTATCTAGGCAAAAGACCCCAGGAGGAGGTGCTGATGGATTGTTCCGGTTGTCCGAGCCTGCTGGGAGCAATGGTGGCATGGGAGAAGATTGTTGCACCACTGACATCAATGGAACAGTCCCAATGAGAATCTCCAGGGGAACTCCCAAGTCAAATGATGGCCCTGAAGGGTCCACAGTTAGCTGATGAGGGACAAGAAAAGTAAACTAAAATGTTAGCATTTGACATCCATATTCTGAAATATCCAGTATACTATGTGTGGCATTGATAGATCCATCAATCTTTTGTTGTTGTTTTTTTCCCCATGGAAATAAAAATTAATCCATGAACTGTTTACAATTTTACCCGATGCTTCCTTATCAATATTTTCTTAGATTTTCATCAATGATTGTTATTTCTGATAGTTGCTGACTTTTGTCAAAATAAGCTTCAATATTCTCAAATCTTTGCCACTAATATCTAATCTCACTATTTATACCAACAACATGTTCACCCCTTCTGTGTTATTATTTGTGATTTATAGTATCCATTGCAATTTTGTATAATAAATGCGTGTTTTTTTTTCTTCTAAATTATATTTTTGCTATTTCACACAATTGTGGTATTTGTATTTATTGTCCATTGATTTTGGAATCTTTTCAATCAATTATAATATATTCCAATATTTTGATCTTTAAATCATGTTTTACATTATCGAATGCTTGGTGAAATCTATAAAACACTAGTATAGATCTTTCTATGTCTCATTTGATCTCTCTAACTGGGTGGTTCAGAATGTGTGCATTGCATTTTATTTTCCTTTACTTTCCTCAAATCTACACTGAGTTAAATGTGTGGAGCGACACTGTAAGCCGTGAATTTCGTGTGAAATGCTGTTACATCTGTCCGAGTTGGTTTGTATTGTGATCTACATGTTCAGAAAATTGGCCAGTTGCTGAGGTAGCTGGTTTTACCTTATTCAGTAATGTGTGTGCAACTGCTGGTTTTCTAGTGATGGCCGCCTCCATTGACGATGAACTGTAAGTTTAGTGGTGGATTGTTGTGTTGACATTCTGGCAGCAGCCTTAGGTATGTAAGCCTGTGCATGCTGTTGGTTTGTCAGGACTGCTGTCTGTTCCACTCTTGACATGGGACATTATGACATGGGTCACTGGCCCAGGAAAGGGGCTTTATGAGGTGACCCTTTGTCGTGAAGTTAGAACCGCGACTAACGACTAACCAAATCCACACTGTTTTTCACTTATGCCCACTGTGACATGGTGTCATGATTCCCACCAATTTGCGGCTTTAAAACACGAAATCGGATTTTCACATGTAATGTACCACCTTACACTGGAAGTTCGAATCGTCAAGGTAACTCATATTGTCCGTGGTATTTATGTGTTTTGTAAAGTCCTACACCAAGAAATACTCTCTCCAATTTTAGGAGACAGTCGGCAGCCTCTGCAGCAGCCCTGTCGCTATTTTGCAATGCTCCGTTCATTCCTACTGAATTGTCAATCAAGTCTATGATTCTAATGCCATCTAGAAATGCATTTCATGCACTACATCTTTATGCTGTAAGAAGTAAACTCGTCTAGGCAGTTCATGCGATTTTCAATATGCAAACCTGCTAGCTCTCTTACTTTGCAAGAGAACTATATTGGAAGGCAATCATTGCCTTTCTTGTACGCTGACAAATACTTTGCTTCTAATATACAGTAATTTCTACAACACACAAGAGGTGAGAGAGTGAGAAAATGATTATTTCTTCTCATCTATTCTTACTTGTGAGTGTCGTTGGGAAAGATGAAATTTATAGTTGCATGACTGACCGATCCTGCACTCAGGCCCAGCTTGAAATATCTCGCTGGTGATTTATGTATTTCGTTCAGTGTTTGCTCTACTGTTTGATTAAAGACCTTTGCATTGTACCTGGTGTCAAGTTTATCTGACCAGAATGGTGATTCAAACCCCTGCTCCCAGCCTAAGGTTGACTGCCAACTAAAGGAGGTACAATCTATGCGTTCAGGTTAAGAAGAAGAAGACGGATTTTGGTGTTAGAAAGAAGACTCTGTGTTATGTCATTCAAATATATATATACATTTGTTGTCCATGAATGAGAGTCAATGTGAGTACCTTTTTTGGTGAATGCTTCACCTGAACTCTTAATGTATTTTAATTCATGAACACGAATGTTATTGTCTCAGATGTGGGATAGTCATTTACATGATTTATAACTCATTGAAACTTCTAAACATTATGGGGAAAATTCAGTCAAATTATAACAACCCATTTCAGAAGGGTAGATGAATCAATGAGGATTGAGAAAGAAGTAATGGCACTCATGACAGAACCTGACCTGTAACACGCAATTAACAATCTTGCACAGCCCTGATTTGCGATAATGAGTAAATAACATAGACGTGCATGCCATCATTGCTGTCAACTTTCAGTCCGACATAAACCAACTGAAGGCAGGCATACTATATGCGCCTCATGACATATCTTTATTATCATCATTCTGTGAGAATAAATGTTATGGAGACGTTCCCTCCAACATGCTTCTAATGACTACCACTGAAGTATTTACTCATCTCAGTAATCTAAACAACAATAACTCATAAGGACTAGATGGAATCAGTAATCGGATCCTTCGCCAAACTGCACCGGCGATCTGCTAGTCATTAACTTTTATATATAATCAATGTCTCACCAAAGGTCACTTCCCATCAGCCTTTAAAATCGCTAAAGTGTATCCTCATTTAAAAGCTGGTTCTCTAGACGATCGTCTCATGAGTAATTATAGGCCAATTTCCATATTATCCTCAATATCCAAACCGCTAGAAAAGCACATCCACAAAACAACACTAGATCACTTAGTTCGCCACAAACTAATAGTTGACAGTCAATCAGAATTTCGGCCAAAATATTCTTGTCATACGGCACTAACAAACATGATAGAAAACTGGCATCAAAATATTAACAACAATACTCTATGTGGAGCGGTGTTTATAGACTTTAGAAAAGCATTCGATATGATAGATCATACTATTATAATTAAAAAACTAGAAACAATGAAAGTAAGCTTTAATATAGTGACATAATAAAATCATTTTTATTAGACAGAAAGCAAGTAGTATCACACAATAAAGCTTTATCTGAAGCCATTACCGTTAATATTGGAGTACCTCAGGGGTCTATTCTTGACCCTCTGTTATTTGCAATTTATATAAATGATATTCCCTTACATCTGTCGTCGTCCTGCGATCTGTTTGCTGATGACTGCACAGTATATACAAACGCTATTGATCGTAATGTACTAGAATTATCCTTGCAACAGGAAATAAATAGTGTAATTAACTGGAGTCATGCAAATTAACATTGCTAAAACCAAGTCTATGTTAATAGGAACCAGGCAAAGACTTCACACGCTAAACTCGCAGAGAAGTCTACAGCTGCACATTGGGAGCATGCTTATAGAAAGTGTAACAGAGCACAAGGCACTGGGTCTTATCATAGAGCAAAATATAACCGTTAACTCACATATTCATGCTCTCGTTAAACAAATAGCCAAAAAAGTATACCAACGTGCCAAAATTAAACATTTCCTTGACGAAAACACAAGAAAGATCATCTATACTTCCCATATACAAACATATATTGATTACTGCTCCACAGTCTGGGATGGATGCTCCAAATCAATAACAAAACGCATGTATTCACTACAGAAAAGGGCAGTGCGTTTAATTAATGGTGAAAAGCTTACCGACAATTCTAACCTACATAAACGTCTTCGGTTACTGCCACTCCACAAACGCCTACTTTTTAATAAGGCCAAACTAATTCACAAAATCCTATTTCAAAATGCTCCAAGCTACCTTTGGCCATTGTTTAAATATAACGTTAGACATAACGAAAGACTAAATATACTTCATGTCCCTAAACCTAGGATAGACTTATATAAAACAAGCTTAGCATACTCTGCCGCTCAGTTGTGGAACAATCTTCCACAAGAAATCAAAGACACCACCAATCATTATACATATATTCGCAACCTGTTTGAACACTGCCTCAGTACAGATTACATGCTCCCATAAATAAAAACACGAAAAGACAATAATGGTAACTTATCTCAAACGACAACTAGCCAAAAAACATTCCCTTATGTATGGCACGTTACACCCTCCTTAGGTATTTATAATGCCCATGTTAAACACTGCCTCAGTGAGTCATTTGCTATTGATTATTTTTCATGCGTTTTAATGCTATTGTTCTTTTGTTGTCAAAATTTGCTTCATAAGTGATGTTGAACGAAAGAATGTATGAGAGGAAATAGAGAAGAAGGGCAGAATGTTAGACGGGCCTGCGTGCCCAATTCTTAACTCTTTGAAAATAAAGAATTTCGTTCGTTTGTTCGTTCGTTCATCCTGTTTCATCAATGCCTATGTCCTAGCTTTGGTGACTATGCCTGCTCATTTATTTCCCTAGCAGACTTCTAATGCCTTGTCGTTCGTCTGATGTCAATATCTTCTGTAAGATCACTAGCACATTCAGATCACTGTATCAGCAAGGATCAGAAAATAGTAGCAATGCAGATAAATGTTATGCCCATCAGCAGTCAGAGTTGATCCAGTACAAATGAGAGACAGAAGGGGCAATAGATCTCACCTTTACGTACTGCCTTGTTCTTCCTCTCTTTCTCATCCTTCTATCTTTAGTCCCCTTTTCATTCTTGTCTACTTCACTATGACATTCAGTTTTAACAACATATGAATGCCATGAGCTTGACGACGTCATGGCATGGTTCAGTTATAACCTAATTAAGAGAGTAAAGGTTACGACTGTGTTCGGAAGTGAACACGAGAACGTGGAAAGCAGGGGCTTTCCACACAACGTGAAAACGCTGGAGCTCACTTCCCAGGTGACAGGAAGTGAGCTCGGGCCAAGGCAGTCTGCGTTGATCCATCGTCCCGGGTGGACATGGTGAAAAGTATACAGCGTTATGGCTCTACATTGAGCCACGCTTTTAGATCATGCTGTAGTGTAACGTGATGTGACTGTCGAATAAGTGATGGTATATTTGATAATGTGATAAGTGATTGTGTAGATTATACGTAGGAAACATATAACAGTCTTTGTGTTCACTCTTGTTCGAGTTAACTGGAGTTCGAGTGGGTGAGGTGTATGGCGTATGATCGAGTAACCATGATGTACTCATGTGCTGCGAGATGACCAGGGTGCTGACTGGAGAAGAAGAGAAGAATAAATCATCCCGTGTTGGACACGAGAAGTATGGCTACAAAGGTTTATCGATAGTAGCCTTATGCAGATAGTCCCAGACACATCCTAGCAATGAATGAGTGAATTGTGTTTGTATTACTAGAGAGGAAATTGTGTTTGTGGATAATTCCAGTATGCAATAAGCACATGGTTTGTCTGGGATAAATACGGAAAAGCTCAGCTTTGTCAGAGCTTTGGATCAGTCATCACAATGTCTGGTTGTCCTGGAGCAAATCTGAAGTCTCCTATATGGAAAACCTAGTCTAGTGGGATCTGCCCAATTACATCATCTCCAACGAATACAATCTGGGAATCAAGTGAATTAGAACACTCAAAACACCACCTCACATTAAGTTGTATTTACTCTACAATGAGGAGAATTTTTTCATCATATAGTATGAACATTCTAGTCGAAAGATCAGTCATATTCTTCCTAGGACAGTGTTCACTATCGGTATACCAGTATTAAGAAGGACACATTTTATCGCCACCAGACATTTAATAAGTTAATATGAAACATTTCTGGAGGGGAAGGTTTTCTTTTGAAAGACACATTTTATATAATCTGCACTCAGCTGTTACTGATATTTCATAACATTCATGCATGCTTGATGTGTTGTTTGTGTAATTCATGTTATGAAGTCTTCATTTAACATTTCTCACGTCTACATGATTATTTTTTATTGGGGGGGGGGGGGGGGGGGGGAATAACATTTATCGTTCCTCTTATTCACTAATTTGTGATGTTGTTCAGTTCATTATATGTTTAATTAAGTAATTAATTAACATACTTTGAAGAATTTGGAACAGCATGTGGCCGGGTAACCACTAGTAGGCAGTTTGAAATACTGATCCTACTGTAAGCTCCCAGGTTCCAAATTATTCATTGAGAAGAACTCTTTATATTTAAATTATTCTTGTAACCGTTTCACCTTTTAGGCAAAATGGATACAAGTGGGGGTTCATGAGTCATTAGTTCTCCTTTGAAAGGACAGAAATTAGTGTGGTTCTTTAACATATTCAGGAGTCCCCTAGACATTCTGAATTATTTTGTTTCATATAGCATTTAAGTGACATACCCACACTACTAGAAATCAGTCCAACCTCTCTAACGTTACTTATCACGGGGGATGCTCTTGTTGGTACTGAACTTCTCCTCCCAACATGCCACACCCACCTTTATTTTTCTTCTGGTTTTTCTCGTTATAATGCTGAGTAGAAGCTTTTTTAGGTTGATTGTTCAAAATTCTTCGCATTCATTTTCTCCTTGTCTTAAGGTAAAGCAATAGATGAACATTCTACATATCAGAAGGTATGTGTCCACAATTGTAAATATCATTCAACAGTTTAGATAATATTTCCACTCCAAATTCTCCTAATACTTCTTATTCCCCCATCATGATATCATCTGGCCCAGTCATTTCTTCTTTCATCATATGTTTGGTACCATTAGTAACTTCTTCATTTAGTACATATAGATCTCATAAATTACTTTCTGCTGCTAATTCTACTCTTATTCCATCAAACGATTCTCTCGTGTTTTCATTCCATCTCTTTAACATAGCATGTATACATGGATTAGTTAATTAGTTAGTTAGTTAGTTAGTTAGTTAGTTAGTTAGTTAGTTAGTTAGTTAGTTAGTTAGTTAGTTAGTTAGTTAGTTAGTTAGTCGAGGTTCCAACTTCACGGCAACGGGTCGTCCCCATTATGCTCCGTTCCTATGCCTGTGAATATCACACAAAATGCTCCCCACTGTCCAATGTGAAAAATGGAATAGACAGGAGTCTCGGCAATCCAACAGCCCTCACAGGTACACTGTGCATAATGCCGCCGCCAGAATGCCAACACAAAAGTCATCCACGAAAACCACAGTTCATCGTTGATGGACTCGGCAGTCACCAGAAAGACCTAATTGACCCGGGTTTTCTCACATGGCTCGGTCTTTTTCCGCAGGGCGACCCGCCGAAAGTGTTGCATAAAGCACGAACTCCGTAGCGCCGAGTCTCCTGAAAAATGCATTCGTGAACAAAAAAAGCAAATCAGTCAATTCAGCAACAACCGATAGCCATTGTTCTGAACATGCAGGTCACTGTACAGGACAGATGTAACAGTATTCCACTCGAATCTCACAGCTCACAGTGTCGCCCACTCACTCACTCATTAACAGGGCGACGGAACAATGTACTACCAGTCTAACATGAGGAAAATGCGATTGCATACCGTAGCCACAAGAATAAACACGCCACAGACCTTAACGGTTCAATGTCTTACCGCCATGTTGGCAACCGGAAGTCATAATGATATATGTACATGGATATATATATAAGTATAGATTATAATAATTGAATTATAATGTACAATACATTCCATACCTGCAAAATATATCGGACATCAATGATTCCACATCCAGCTAAAAAGGACGGTGGTACAGAAGGAATCACAAGTTGTTCTCCATTCCAGTAATCATGTCCATAACCTTCTATAGCTGGCCTGACAACACGAGCCACTTCTCTTATCTGTATCCTTGCTTTTGTAGTAGCATAGTACACTGTCACCTAGATATTATGAAACGAGAACAAGCAAAAGATTTATTTCAAAGTTACTGACCACAAATACTGACATCCTGTTAAAAATGTTAATAAATATTGATCCCTGTGGTATACAAAAACGTCTCTACTAACATCCGTCTATAGATGCCCTTTAAAAAATTACTATAGTGTTTTTTTTTGTGTGTTTTTTTTTTTTGTTGCCTCAATATAAAATTCAATATCTCAGTAACCAACTGAGGGAAAATTATGAGAGTTAGTATATAACCTTATCATTATGCCCACCCAACAAATAAATTTTTGTTCTGGAGATTTTACAACAGATTTCAAAGTTAGTTTATATGCGGTACATTAATTACGACTTAGAGATTACGTCCATGATTTTAACAGTATTACAGCTTCACCAAGAGACGTCCGGGCATTTTTTGAAATTTTCACGTGATTTCCGTTTTGAAACAAACAGCGCGAAGATTCAGAGGTGTCTCCAAATAGGGGTTCTTTCATGAAACGTGATTATATAAATAAACTAGATGACAAGGCCCGGCTTCTGGCGGGGATCTATCTATCTATCTATCTATCTATCTATCTATCTATCTGCCTACCTGCCTGCCTGTCTGCCCGCCTGCCCGCCCGCCCGCCCGCCCGCCAGCCTGCCTGCCTGCTTATCTATCTATCTATCTATCTGCCTACCTGCGTGCCTGCCTGCCTGCCGGCCGGCCGGCCCACCGAACGTACGACCGACCGACCGAACGATATCTATCTATCTATCTATCTATCTATCTATCTATCTATCTATCTATCTATCTATCTATCTATATCGATTTATCTATCGATTTATCTATCTATCTATCTGTCTGTCTGTCTGTCTGCCCGCCCGCCCGCCCGCCCGCCTGCCTACCTGCCTGCTTATCTATCTATCTATCTATCGATCTATCTATCTATCTATCTATCTATCCATCTATCTGTCCATCTATCTATCTATCTATCTATCTATCTATCTATCCATCTATCTATCTATCTATCTATCTATCTATCTATCTATCTGCCTACCTACCTGCCTGCCTGCCTGCCCGCCTGCCCGCCCACCAGCCTGCCTGCCTGACTGCCTGCCTGCTTATCTATCTATCTATCTATCTATCTATCTATCTATCTATCTATTTATCTATCTATCTATCTATCTATCCATCTATCTATCTATCTATCTATCTATCTATCTAATCTATCTATCTATCTATCTAATCTATCTATCTATCTATCTATCTATCTATCTGCCTACCTGCCTGCCTGCCTGCCTGCCGGCCGGCCGGCCAACCGACCGAACGTACGACCGACCGACCGAACGATATCTATCTATCTATCTATCTATCTATCTATCTATCTATCTATCTATCTATCTATCTATCTATCTTATCTATCTATCTGCCTACCTGCCTGCCTGCCTGCCCGCCTGCCTGCCTGCCTGCCTGCCTGCTATCTATCTATCTATCTATCTATCTATCTATCTATCTAATCTATCTATCTATCTTCCTACCTGCATGCCTGCCTGCCTGCCGGTCGGCTGGCCGGCCGACCGACCGACCGACCGAACGACCGACCGACCGATATCTATCTATCTATCTATCTATCTATCTATCTATCTATCTATCTATCTATCTATCTATCTATCTGCCTGCCTGCCTGCCCGCCCGCCCGCCCGCCAACCCGCCTGTCTGCCTGCCCGCCGGCCTGCCTGCCTGCCTGCTTATCTATCTATCTATCTATCTATCTATCTATCTATCTATCTATCTGTCTGTCTGTCTGTCTGTCTGTCTGTCTGTCTGTCTGTCTATCTATCTATCTCTCTATCTATCTGCCTACCTGCCTGCCTGCCTGCCTGCCGGCCGGCCGACCGACCGACCGACCGACCGACCGACCGACCGATATCTATCTATCTATCTATCTATCTATCTATCTATCTATCTATCTATCTATCTATCTATCTATCTGCCTGCCTGCCTGCCTGCCTGCATGCCTGCATGCCTGCATGCCTGCCTGCCCGCCTGCACGCCTGCCTGCCTGCTATCTATCTATCTATCTATCTATCTATCTAATCTATCTATCTATCTATCTATCTATCTATCTATCTGTCTATCTGTCTATCTGCCTACCTGCCTGCCTGCCTGTCTGCCGGCCGGCCGACCGACCGACCGACCGATATCTATCTATCTATCTA
Source organism: Cepaea nemoralis (assembly GCA_014155875.1). NCBI lineage: Eukaryota > Metazoa > Mollusca > Gastropoda > Stylommatophora > Helicidae > Cepaea > Cepaea nemoralis. Next base: position 145,461 of record JACEFZ010013715.1, read on the forward strand.
TCTATCTGCCTACCTGCCTGCCTGCCTGCCTGCCGGCCGACCGACCGACCGACCGACCCACCCACCCATCCAGTCAGCCAGCCAGCCAGCCACCCACCCACCCACCTACCTTTCTGCCTACCTACCTACCTATCTATCTACCTACCTACCTACCTTTCTGTCTGTCTGTCTGTCTGTTTGTCTGTCTGTCTGTCTGTCCGCGCTATTAAATATTGATAAAAGTTACTGGAAAAAACGTCAGGACCATGTGTTGAAAGAGGAAGAGGACTATTGGAGAAAGGATGGATTGAAGGTTGTATGTTCGATTCCGGGCCGCGTCCTTCATTTCAAGAGTGCATTTTTTTCGGACACTCCCGAGTGTCGTCGCTGGAGCTACGGAGTTCGTGCTTTGTGCGACGCTTTCCGCGCTGCGGAAAGAAACTGAGCCATATGGGGTAAAAACCCGGTGCAATGCAGCCGACCCTGTCCATTGTAAGCTACTTCTTTCATTGCACCCACTCCCATACGAATCCGGATACGCCTTTGTCTGTCATCTGAATTTGCAGGTCCCCATTACCGTAAACATAACTTTTTTAACAAGAAATCACTAGTTGTTAAGCAAAACATCAAAGGAATGTCGCCGCTTTCAATTATTTAAGTTGTTTTTGGACCTATCAAAGACATATTCCTTGGGTGGGGGTAAATATAAGACGGCTGGAAAAATTTCATAACGAAGCAACAGACAGTTTTCAAAATAATTGATCGTAAATGAAGGCAAACAAATGTGGACATACTATACTCCCAAATAATTACTGTTAAGTACCTTACTTTCGGGAAAAGAAAACAGAGAAAAACTAACCCGTAGGGTAGCTTAATTTATTTGGCTTTATTTTGGCTCACGTACCTGGCCAAGACCGGCTAGATTTCAAACAAAGGCACTACAGTGTCCATTTTGGTCAGTGCATCACAAAGAGCAGACATGTAAAAGTTTTCCCTTCGGGGATAGGACAATTTTGCCCTAAAAAGACACCGAACCTACTGCAACAGAGTAGTCGAAAATTCTAGCCCTCGGAGGGATACGTGATTGTGTGTTGTTTCTATTCTTGGATTATAGAGTATGATTTGCACCAGCCAATTACCAGTGGATAACTATTAGGAACATAATTGAGTACATTATATCGGAACCCAGATAATGGGAATAGGATCTAATCTACAGAAGAGATTAACACTTAACCGCACACCAGGAGATAAAGGACTCTATTAATTAGTTAATTGAGTACCCATTGCTTTTTATATGTGTTTTTTTTTTTCTTTTATGCCATGATACAAGGTCAGTAGTGGTTTTATTTGGTAACGAGGTATAACTAAAGGGTGGTTATGATATATATATTATTTTGACACCATCTAATTATTTTAAATACGTGAATTGTAGTGTCAGAATCAACTGTTTTATATGTTGGGTCCTATGTACTGATATCATGATTTGCCTTAATTATGTAAGGTGGGTCCAGGAATAGATCCAATTTGTGGTTGTTGTGTTGTTTGTAATAACCTTTTTTTTTTTTTTTTTTTTTTTTTTTTTTTTTTTTTTTTGACACTGGGTACTATGGTGTGATAATGCAAATCATTCCCATGCCTGTCTGAAAATGCATAGTGTTCATTACACATATATATGTAACTGCAGATCCTGATTTAATACTTGAACTGTTTGTCCAAAATTTGTTGTGCACATCCAGTAAATGTGGTGTTCAACCGTGGTTGTTTATATGTTGTGAGCAATCAATATCCTTCTAGCACTATAGTAAATTTAAAGGGTGATGAAGTGGGAAGGAAAACCTACACACAGATGTCATTGTTTCAAGAACTGAATTGTGTTCAACAGTGGTTGTTTATATGTTGTGAGCAATCAATATCCTTCTAGCACTATAGTAAATTTAAAGGGTGATGAAGTGGGAAAGGAAACCTACACACAGATGCCATTGTTTCAAGAATTGAATTGTTTTCTCCTGGGGTTTGTGGTAAATATCCCTGATCACCCTGCATTCCAACAATTGACTAGAGAATCAATAAAATCCCCTAGACTTTTAACAAAATATTCTCATAAATTAAAATCCACACCCCACAAGTGGGTTGCCCGCCCGGTACGGACTTCACCTAGTATTGGAGTAGTCCGTGAATTAAAACTCATGGTAAACATCACAATTGGTGTATTATTGTGGGTATATGAATTCAGGGTAAAACCTCTCGCAGGTAAACCAAGTCACTTCAGAATGTTATAGTGTTAGTTACAGACCTAATTACTCATAAGAATGAGCTGAGTCAAGGGCTATGTGAACCCATAATGGCTCAGATAAATATAGGTGTGTTTTTTTTTTTGGTACAAAACTGTTAACAGGTAATATCTTGATTCTGGTAGATTCAACATGTAGTTGGTTGTTGGGTATGAGATTTAAAAAAAAACAACTCATATTTTATATCTTATTGATGGGAAACTAAGTCCAGTAATGAACCTCCAGTAGTAAGGTCTCTGGTATGGTAAGCTCACATAAGATAGGAAATTCAGTGAATGTTTAGAATTCATAGCCATTCCCATTTGATGTTTGGTGTATGGTTTTGCTACTCTGGGATTCTCTTTAAATTGTTTAAAAGGGGTGTAGTCATGAACACACTACTATATTATGTATCCATAATGTTTATGTTCCTACATATGAATCATGTGTTAATTAACTATTTTGTCATTGATTATCATTGTATTTTCATGCATGATCTGCTTGTATAATTCATGTAATATTGAAAAATTACCAAGGCAGCAGAGAGTGATAGACAATTTTATAGATAACTAGGACAGATAAGTTAAATATCCAATAAAAAATTGTAAGGGAAAAATTTAATCAACAAATGATGATTCATTGGAGTAGTAAATAATACCTGGGAGATGAATTTAAACCAGGGGAAAATAGCAGTAACTAAATGAAATGGACTAATGGTAAGGCTAAGACCACCACTTGCAAAAATGTAGACATGGTTAATGGAAGGGAAGGAATATTGTAAAAATTTGCAGTATTTAGGGGCACCCCAATTTAATCCTCTTTCATATAACATAACATGTTCTAGAACACCGGTAGTAAAGTAAAGTGAATAACTGATGGATACTTAGGAAGAAAAGCCATATAGACACTTATCCTACCCCACCGGTGACATGAGTAGTTATTAATAACTAACTCATATGGCCCATATGTTAATGAGGGTCAAAACCAAAATATTCACCTGGTGATTTAAGTGAACCTGATCAACTCACTTAATGACCCAAAAGAATATAAGGTATTTCTTTAAATTATCCACCCCGATTCCATTATTAATGGTAACGGAAACAGACCGTATAGGTATGTAAAAGGTATAATTAAAGAATACCCTAATAAATTTGGATTTCCAGTTTAATCCTCATTAAGTGAAATACTTCACTATGAGAAGTCCTCATCAAAAGAGGAGTAGAAACAGCTTTTTAGTTAGCGAATTAGCTTACGTAAAGTTTGTTCATAAATTGCCTAACTAACATTAATCTTCTCATAAGGGAAGAATTAAAAAGGGCAAAATAAGTAGTACAAAAGAGGCGCGCGACTCAATTGTATTTTCTTTAATCGAACCGAGTAACCAAATTCTAGATAATTCTCGAAGCCTACTAATAGGTAGATGAATCAGAAATCAATCGCAAGACGAAACAGATTTCTACATCTCATTTTTGATTTGGATGATATGCCAGCATTAAATATGTGAAAGCAGATCCAGACTGAGAGAGATGAGCTTAAATAACTGATACCTCTCAGTATAAGCAACAATTAAATAAACAACTCTTGAAATAGATGCTGTTTATAGATAGGACGAACCTCTTGACGTAAAGAGAGAGGAAACGCCTAAGACTTATACAGCTAAGCCATACTAGAAGAATAGAATATAGCTGTGTAAAAGCCAAGCAAATTGGAGCATATAGCTGAAGAATTGCTTGCTGTCTACTAGATTAGGAATTTCAATCAGGAAGCCAGCTAGTAGAATTAATATAACAGTTCAGAACTGATTATATCAAGTAGGAAACAGTACGTCTGAACCTACATAACAATGTATGTTGCCAAGTTGAAAATAGTCTAAAACCTGGAGGGAGGGAGACGACGATCAATGTACGTAAAGTAACGCAAAATTGCTCGTAATTCAACACCAAAGCAACAAATACAGAGTGAAACTCAAACACATCAGGTTAGAATTACTAATAAAGATTCTAGCGTAAAATAGATCTCGATTAGAAGGAAAAGCAGAGAGAGTAAACTAAGAATTAACTCAGTCTGGCAGATTCATGTTCCCCGTACACTTTGGTTCAGAACGGAAATCTGGAAAAGTGGGACCTTTGTTTACATATTAGACGAGATTCTTCGGGTAAACCCGCAAGAGAAAGGGACACTACTCAAACTGACTGTTATTAAAACTGATCGGGAAAATCCCATAACTCGACTAATAAACCCAAACACGTAATGTGTTGGATGAAATATAAAAACAGGAACCATCTTTAGCTTCCTTTAAATATCAGATCTATAGTTAAAACAAACGTCGAACCTACAAGGAGACGGGCGAGTTTAATATGCTATCAGTAGACGCAGAATTAACTGTTGGTTTTAACATAATCTCAAGATTGATAATCTAATGAGAGAGAAATCAAGCTGTTAAATATCCCAACTAGTCATACTTACGTTAGCAGTGGTTACATACGTAGACCATAGAGAACTACAAGGAGAGAAGAGACTTTCTGCTTTGAAAAGAATCTGAGGGGAGTGGACGCACAAAACACAGAGTCAGCAAAATGCAGATGTTAGATTTCTAATTTTCTAATTCTAATTAGATTTCTAATAACCCATGTAGGAGTACTCAGGAATTATCCAGTTCCTAACTCCAGACTAAATGTATTGGGAAAAGAAATTCAGCAAACGATCTCATATAAAGAGTATCATCTGGCCATTGAAAGCTTAATGATTATATTTCAATTGCTTCAGAGTCGGTTTGATGCAGACAAACCAGTACTTGGAAGTAGCAAATTATCAGATAACCACGCATTTTTCAAACCATAGCTGACAACAGTGGAGAGGGTACTACACTCTTTCACTAAAAGAGAAATAAGCCTTTAAGGTTATGCTAGTTGTCGTGACTAGAAGAAAATTGACGTGGCTCTGATTATCTAACATACGAAAGAAATGTAGTAAAATATAAAATGGATAATAGGTGCGTCAATGTATAGACAGAAATTGTAGAGACGGATAAACCTGTCGTTTAATTAAACGACAAGCTTCCAATGGGGGAGACATGTCGTATACAAAAACGTCTCTACTAACATCCGTCTACAGATGCCCTTTAAAAATTTACTAATCCCGAATAATTACTGTTAAGTACCTTACTTTCGGGAAAAGAAAACAGAGAAAAACTAACCCGTAGGGTAGCTTAATTTATTTGGCTCTATTTTGGTTCAAGTACCTGGCCAAGAGCGGCTAGATTTCAAACAAAGGCACTACAGTGTCCATTTTGGTCAGTGCATCACAAAGAGCAGACATGTAAAAGTTTTCCCTTCGGGGATAGGGCAATTTTGCCCTAAAAATACATCATTCTCTGCAAGCCAGTGGTACGTTAAATCTACATTATTAATACGTATTTATGTATTACATATACCAGTATGTTTAATTAAAAATTAGTTAGAATGATAATTCAACAGTTCTTATAATCTAGTCTGATTTGATTTTTAGTACTGAAGCACATGTGGGTGCCACGCTGTAATTTTTCCTATGTGTTACAATTTCAAACCCCTATGTTAAAACCTTTTATAGGCATTATGAACTTATATCTAACTAATAGTGCTTATAACCTTTAAATATTATGTGTACTGTAGAGTATCAACTCTCATGTCAGAAACACATTCAGAAACTCTTCTCAATTTGGGAGAAAACTCCAGATTCATACTTCATAGTAGATATCTCGTTTCTGTCAATTTCATATTCCTATGAATAATAACTTCTATGCATGGTGAACTATATCTCACTATCTATGTTTAGAAATCTGCAAATAATCTATGTACTAGAGAGTATTGAACTCTAAAGAACATTTTCAAAGGGACTTTCTCTCCATGCGGACGCAAAATATGGATAACGCATATTACCTGACAGACATGGTTTCGGGTTGGAGAAATGGTTTTCCTAATTTCTAATCTGTAACTTGGAACTATAGTGCTACATTTTAGTACAATCCTTTTGTTAACAGATTAGTAACCACTCAGCATGAGTGATAAACATATAATTATTTCATAAAATAGTGCTAGGGAATTGCCATGTTTGAGAATATAAATTCAAGAACAAAGGAAGTAAACGCATGATATATATTGGGATGTTCTGGTAGGAAATGCCTTCAATCCGTCTCAACTCACTGTGGTAGGGGCAGAAGTAAAGATTGATGTTCCTAAAATTGTTTGCAATATTCATAAGACTGGACCATGCGGCATAAGTTATTCTGACAAATACACTCCGAATAATAGCAGCACTTGGCAAAATATATCACAGCGGTCACTAACCCCACGCTGCACAAGCAGTGGGGGAGGGAAAAAGAATAATCTAGTTTGTGGACAAACAAATAAGAAAATTCAAAACCATTGGCACCGGCATCAAATTTTATGATTAATATTATTATGTATGATTATCATGTACTTGATATCAGAGAAATGTACATGTATGTTTTCTCTGTTATGAGAATTCTTCTCTGCCCTGATTGTTACTCTTTACTGTGGGAGTATACATTTTAATGTTGCCCCTGGGGATTAGAGGATGTTGATGTGAGAATCCTTGTGCATGTCGGTGCACAAGAAAAGTTGAACCGTATGGTCATTAGCCCTGGCCTAATGCTGATTATAGCAAAGGAATGGAGACGAGGAATCGGAAACAAAAGAGCCTATTTCTGGACTATTCTCTTCAAGGGATGACAAATGCACTAGCAAAGTGTTGGATAAAAAGGATGGCTTCACTCATCTAAGAGTCCCAGTAACAACAGAAGAAACATAGAGTGAAAAGATATCTCACTCACTATCAAAGCTAGAAAAGCTCTACAACAAGCGACGAGGGACAGGGAACTGGGAAACTCACTCCTTTCCCCTTCTCCTCTTGTTGTTTGTATTTTTGTTTGTAATTGTGTTGTGAAAGTTAACACATCACACTAGGTTAATGCTCGTGTTGTATTCTTATCATCCCTTTCTATAGCGAGTGGTGGTTGAATTTGGTGGGACTGCGTTGCCTCCATATCCACTGGAAACTGGGTCAACAGCCAGTAAAGGATAACCGACAACCTGTCCTAAAACAGTATGGGCCAACATAACCATGTTTACTGCTGCAATCATAAGCTGCAAATACCCGCAAAAGACAAATTAGAAGACAACTGACACACGGTGCGGATGAAGTCCTACTTCAGTAGGAATATCCAGGATGGACTTCAGTATCTAATAATCTACAAAGAGAAAGATCAACAGAGTAACTGACAACAGTGTATCGTTTGCTTTACTTCTGGGAAGTACCACCTATGGCCTCATCATTCAACCCAATCAGTGAAACTATGGGACAATTCTACTACAAGTTACTAAAACTAGCAACAGTGAAAACCCTTCAACTGTTGGTTGGATTACCAAGTTAATATCTAACAATGGATAAACCTTCGAAAGAAAGTCTCACAGCAGCAAAAGTCAAACATAAGGTTTCAGCCACTCAACACCAAGTTCTAGAATACTAACACCAACTCAAACAAATGGGAAGAGATACTGAAACAACAATAAGCCAATACAATCAAGGTACCAACTGAAAACCATAACTACACCAGATTACCTCAAGGTTCCAAAATCTGAAACACCTGAAATAAGCCAGATCAACTGCAGATCTCAGACCTAAACACCATTAAAAGACCATATGAAAGCAACTAAATGCCTCTATATCAGCAACAAGAGGAATCATCTAATTGTTTGCACCCTGTTACTGTGCTGGATTTATTCATCTTTGGATATATGTACGTATAGATCAATTGTGGCCCTAGTCACAGATACTACCATGAGATGCCTCTCAGTCATATAAGTTTCTACGCTGGACTAGATAACAACGACTAATTCCTTGCTGGTCCAATGTCAACCTAAATGCCATGGGTTATAGACTCGCGACTTGGTGGGTGTAACATCTTTGTGAACATTTGGATTCTGATATTAGAAGCAGAGCAGCTGAATGGCCGTCTACTTGGCACCGTGTACGGTGAGATGGGAAAGTACCTTCTGCAGAGCTTAAGTGGAAATTCCGGAAAGTGAGACCAAACAATGCCCCAAATTTCACAAAAAGACACCGAACCTACTGCAACAGAGTAGTCGAAAATTCTAGCCCTCGGAGGGATACGTGATTGTGTGTAATTTCTATTCTTGGATTATAGAGTATGATTTGCACGAGCCAATTACCAGTGGATAAATATTAGGAACATAACTGAGTACATTATTTCCGTACGCAGATAATGGGAATAGGATCTAATCTACAGGAGAGATGAACACTTAACCGCACACCAGGAGATAAAGGACTCTATTAATTAGTTAATTGAGTACCCGTTGCTTTTTATATGTGTTTTTTTTCTTTTATGCCACGATACAAGGCCAGTAGTGTTTTTATTTGGTAACGATGTATAACTAAAGGGTGGTTACGATATATATATATATATATATATATATATATATATATATATATATATATATATATATATATATATATATATATATATATATATATCATTTTGACACCATCTCATTATTTTTAAATACGAGAATTGTAGTGTCAGAAACAACTGTTTTATATGTTGGATCCTATGTACTGATATCATGATTTGCCTTAATTATGTAAGGTGGGTCCAGGAATAAACCCAATTTGTGGTTGTGGTGTTGTTAATAACCTTGTTTTTTTTTTTTTTTTTTTTTTTTTTTTTTTTTTTGACACTGGGTACTATGGTGTGATAATGCAAATCATTCCCATGCCTGTCTGAAAATGCATAGTGTTGATTACACATATATATGTAACTGCGGATCTTGATTTAATACTTGAACTGTTTGTCCAAAATTTGTTGTGCACATCCAGTAAATGTGGTGTTCAACAGTGGTTGTTTATATGTTGTGAACAATCAATATCCTTCTAGCACTATAGTAAGTTTAAATGGTGATGAAGTGGGAAGGGAAACCTACACACAGATGCCATTGTTTCAAGGATTGAATTGTTTTCTCCTGGGGTTTGTGGTAAATATCCCTGATCACCCTGCATTCCAACAAGTGACCAGAGAATCAATAAAAATCCCCTAGACTTTTAACAATATTCTCATAAATTAAAATCCACACCCCACAATCCCAAATACTGTCTTCCAAACCTTCAATGAGGATTGAGGCATCTAAAATATGACAGGAAAGATCAGAGGTAGAATAGCAGGGACAGATCGAAAGAAATTATGGATGAACTTGGAAAATAATCAGACTGAAGACTATAAGCTGATACAGAGTTCTTGGACAAAGTCTGCATTTCATAAGACGGCCACTTACACTATGAGAATGCTGATAAAGCCAGTCACTGTGGCTTTAAGAATGCTGACTATCTGAGATTCAGTTGAAAAGTGCAGTTTTCATGTCTAGTTTGTTGCTTCAAAAGGTGAATAACTAATGGATGTAGCATGACTGAGTGACATATGCAGAGAGCTAATAACTTGAATAGCTTTGGTGAGTTTACTGATCGTGCCAGTGCATTAGATAATGAGAGTAAATTTGTTGCCCTTGAAAGCATCTCTAGTCAATGGATAATGGAAAATTAGTACATTTATTGCATAACCCCCTTTTAGACAACGATCCACTATCTGATGATGCAACAAGCTAGCAACTCTTGGAAAATAGCATTTCCCAGAGAGAAGAATGTTTAGGCCAGTGAAGATGACTCTACAATCAGTGGGCAATAGAAATAATTATTGTTATAGTCTTCATCAGCTCCAATGACTGTCTGTTAACATAAGAATGCTTGTAATAATATCAATACAATTGGATCATCATTCACTTGAAATGACTACACATAAAAAGGAAATTCTTGTTGAAAATGATCAGAGATTTTATCAAAATTAAACAGATCACCATTCACGAAATGATTTATTTGGAAAGTGTTTTTCCATGAAAATATATACTCTAGTTTAATCGTTGTTTAGTTTATATTTATTTCTATGTTTAGTTGCTGTTAGGTTAAGACTAAAGATAAATTATTGCACAGTCTTGGTGTACCTATTAATTTCGTAATGGAGTGAGATAGTTGTAAACACGTTATTACGCTCAAAAGCGGTTGTAATTTGTAAACACCTCGGATTAGACAGCTTTATCAAACAACTCCTGGGGCTAGTTCTGGTGACCCTACACAATTATCACGAATATTTTTTAATGTTCCTGAATTATACCTCTTCTGTGTATTCTTCCCATTTATACATTATATACAAAAAAGTAGGCGGTGCTACCTGCTTTTTGTTAGCGCCGAATGTTTGGCGGCGCTTACTAAACCCGACACACCATATTGTGCCAACGGTTTCAGGCGGAAGAACGCAATTGCGAGGGTACAAGCCTTATCCTGGTGCGAGGAAATGCAACCTAAAATCAAAATGTCATTGCAGGGCAGACCAGGCCCTAAGCCTTGGTTGGCAGCTGGTCTGGGATCGAAGCTCGGACAGGCAGACAGTTAGAGCATTGTTTTGCTGATCCGGCAGCTTCTGCAGCTTGTCTTGTTCCGGATGTATTGCTGTTATCTTTCCTCTGGAGTGAACTAGACAGGCCGAGAGAGGGATCATGCTGCATGGACAACACATGGTCTCTATATTTTAGCCCAGTCTTTGTGCTATGGAAAGGTATAACTCCATTCTTAGTCTTAACCGGTCTCGGAATCAAAGCTAGAGGTAGCTGTTACGGGTTATAAGTCTTTGTCAATTGACGTAGACATGGGGCGCCACGGGTTGCCTCTGACGATGGGAGAAACCTACAGGTGTCACTGATCAGCTACCGCCCGCCTCAAGCTGGGCAGCCCCCGGCCAATTGGGTACTGATCCGCCACAGCCTTCCTGCTTCAATGAGCGCTTGGGGCTAGGACGGAATCTGAATAGCAGGCTGTAAAACAAATGCACCAGGTATAACTAAAAAGAAAAATAGAAACCTCACGCTACGGCTTGCAGCCTGGAACGTGAGAAGCGTCCAGGATTTTCCACTGACCTGACGAATATTGACGATATACGGAAAACGGCTGTGATTGATGCCAAACTCAATCGTCTTAACATTGATATTGCTGGCCTGCAGGAGACTCGCCTCGCCGAGGAAGGGTCACTCAGGTAAAACAATTACACTTTTTTTGGAAGGGTAGAGAGCAGGCAGAAAAAAGGCAATATGGTGTGGGCTTTGCAATGAAGAATTCGCTACTGGGAATGATTGAAATTCCAGCTGCAGTTAATGAAAGACTATTATCCCTGCGCTTGGCAACATCTTGTGGTTTTGCTACCATTATCACTGCATATGCACCGCCACTATTTCCCCTGATGATATGAAGGATTCGTTCTATGAGGAGTTAGACTCCGTGATCAAGGCAGTTCCAAAATCAGACTACATTTATATGCTCTGTGATTTCAATTCTCGTGTGGGCAAGTACTCGAGTTCATGGCCATTGTGCCTTAGAAAATACAACATCGGTCGTATGAATGAAAATGGGCAAAGACTGCTGGAGCATTGCACCACAAATGACCAATATATTACAAACTCCTTTTTTTAAACAAAAGAGCTGCGTAAGGTCAAATGGAAACATCAAAGATCAGACCATTAGCATCAACTGGACTTCATCATCACCGGAGACACCATCTGAACAAAACATCATTAACTCGAAGCTCCCACAGTACTGACTGTGATACGGATCATTATTTGGTTGTAGCACGGGTTAGACTGAGACCAAAGAGAATCTACACAGCTAAACACAAATCTAGCCCCAGGGTTATTATTATTAGCACCCTCGATCCTGAAAAGTGCTTTGAGTTCCAACAGCAACTTGTGACGCTAGTAGTATGTCAGGAGGTATTTGATGAGTAAATGGGGGTAGTCGCGGGGGTCCGGAAGTCGTATTTCCTAATATGAACGTTATACCTCCCCCAGCGGACAACCTGAAAAACGGACCTAATTTTTATAATTTTTGGCGGGAATTTTCTTGAGTTACGTCCGGTTATCACTTCCGGTACTTCCGGTTGACTTCCGGTCCATGGGTACCCCCTACCCAGGTCTCCCACCGACTATTCCGGTACCCCACACTCGCCTGGTTCGGTTCGTCTGACGACGTCCGGTCCGCCCCAGTTCGCGCCAACGTCCGGTTCGGATCGCGGTACACCACGCCGGTCCACCCCACATCACGCCGGTGTCAGTCCCACATCGCCCCCGTCCACCCCAAACGGCCTCGGTCCGCCTCGCGTTACCGCGCACGTGGATATGGAACCCTTCGCCGTGGAGACCGAAGTCAATATGACAGATTGGAAAAATAATTTATTCTATCATTCGAGTTACCTCGAGTATCCAGAGTTGGATGCATGAATAAAATTTCACGACTCAGCATGTTAGTTACTAACATTCGACAGGTGTCCATAGTGGGTACCCATGTATCAACTCTAAGCGAGTGGTGACAATCTGGTGTAAAAAATACTAGACAGGCAAACATTAACATTAATTTTTTAATACTAATCACGTATTAAATGTCTATATTTCTTAAATAGTGCTTTTAGAATATTAATCTGTAAATGTAAATATAAATTTAAATTAATATAAGCAATAACTTGCTAAGATATCATTGAAATACGTTATAAACAACCAAAATAATTTCCAGTTTTTCCAAACAGCATACACGTAACCAAGGGATGCGATTCGTGTCTCTTGACTCAACCAGAATTAATAATCTCCCTTTTCTCAAGTAACAAATTGTACTTCCGACAGGTAAAGGTCACGCGCCGACCCCAGCACGCACACGTGAGAAATACGACAATATCCCTCGGTCACAACCTAGGCATCGGCTTATAAACGAGCTGAGAAATGTGAAGATAATTACACCGGACACGCTAGCCAGTAGAATTAAGGCCGCGCAGTGAAATATTGGAATTTTAGAGGTTGTAAATGACCATACAGTCGCATTAGAAATATATATATATATCTATATGATAACTCCGCAGAATCCTTAACTTGAACAGAATTATTAATATGGGTACTGTTCAAAAAGGCATTACTATCATATTTAGCATCAACATCCAGTGTCTTATTGTGTATGTGTGTGCGCGCGTGTATCTGAGTGTGTATGTGTGCGCGGTGTGTGCGTGTGTGTATGCATGCAAGTGTGTGTGTGTGCGCGCGTTGTGTGCGTGTGTGTATATATATGTGCGCATAAGAGACTAAATATTTCTTTTCGCCTGACATTTCTATAACTGCAGTGATGTATCTTGTGTGTGTGTGTGTGTGTGTGTGTGTGTGTGTGTGTGTGTGTGTGTGTGTGTGTGTGTGTGTGTGTGTGTGTGTGCAGGTGTGTGTGTGTGTGCGTGCGTGTGTGTAAGTCCGCGCGTATGTGTGTGTGTGAGTGAGATCACTATTTTTCAATTGCATACTGACCTATGCGTGAAGACTGGATACCGTATTTATCTCTTTTTGTGTGCTGGTAGTAATTCATAATGTCGGGGCATGCATAGGCATGTGTTCGGGTGTGATGGGGTTACAGTACGGTTCCGCCGAATGGGGGAGTGGCTGTGGAGTGGGTATAGGACAGGTGTGCTGTTAGGAAAAAGGTGTGCGGGTCAAGTGGCGTCGTGGCTGAATTGTGGAGACAGGGGTGAAAAATACTAGCGAAGATGTCATCGGGGCTGAATGGTGGAGTCAGGGGGTGGAAAACTGTTTGGTGAGGAGCTCACCGTGGCTGAATGATCCTATTACAAGTTGTCATGGGAAAACCATACCACGCGCTCACTGGCTGGCACTGCACCCGATCACCCGTGGCTAATCATCATCACCCAGCACCGCCAACAAAATCCTTATCATCATCATCAGCAGCATCCTTATAATCAGCATCATCATCCTCATGGATACCAGCATCATCATCAGCATCAGCATCATCATCAACATCATCTTCTTCATCTTCTACTTTTGATGTGAAGCATAGAAATACAGCGCCTCCCTTGTTGCCGCCAAGTGAGTGAGTGAGAGAGAGAGAGAGAGAGAGAGAGAGAGAGAGAGAGAGAGAGAGAGAGAGAGAGAGCCATGGAGACAGAGAGAGCCAGGGAGAGAGAGAGCGAGGGCGGGAGGGTGAGAACAGGCGAGAAAGTGGCTAGTGGCATCAACATGTGTCATATTCTATGTGCTTAGTGAGATTCGTTGGTAAGGGGTTTGTGAGTGGAGGAAAGGCCAGATATGTGCTTCTGATCATTGTTAAGGGGTGGTCGAGTGGCGGGGTGGTAGATAAATACGTCCGTTCCTTGATAATAGCCGGAATTTCTTTTCTCCTCTGGACTATTTTGTTTGTTAGTTTCCACGTTGCATTCTTCCATTACCTCCGGTTTTGTTTTTTTTTCGTTTTTTTTTTTTTTGACCTATAGGGTCATTACACTTGCGTCTCGGCTGTATCATTAGTTGCTATTGGCAAATACAAAAATCAGTGCTCGAGGCGCTCCTGTGTGGGACATTGTCGGTACTAAGGACACTACTTTCTGAACTTAGCAGTAGGCATAAGGTAACCATACAGTGGTTGTCATCCCACTGTGGAGTACCCGGACATGCCAGCGCTGCTCGATTGGTTACGGAAGGAGTACAGTAAGATAAGTCTGATCCACCCTTTACATACCACCAAAAATTAGTCACGTGTTTCGATTGTATGCCTTAGACATATGACCAGAAGCATCGCCATATTTGATTGATCGGATGTGACCATTACCCAAGTGTCTGGGCTGTATCTTTATGCTATTAGTACGCTCTGGGTCATCCTCCAGTTTTCCCCAAAGACATGTCTGAACACGTTCACGTAAGTTCACCCCCGCCGACATAGCCCCGTGATGAGTCACCCAGTCGATCACCTTCAGATCAGCAACCTATGAGTTCAATCTTTAGACTTTAATATGAGCCTTACCCTCCGGCTATTATCAAGGAACGGACTTATTTATCTACCACCCCGCCACTCGACCACCCCTTAACAATGATCAGAAGCACATATCTAGCCTTTCCTCCACTCACAAATCCCTTACCAACGAATCTCACTAAGCACAGAATATGACACATTTTGATGCCAATAGCCACTTTCTCGCCTGTTCTCACCCTCCCGCTCTCTCTCTCTCTCTCTCTCTGTCTCTCTCTCTCTCTGTCTCCCTGGCTCTCTCTCCCTGGCTCTCTCTCTCTCTCTCTCTCTCTCTCTCTCTCTCTCTCTCTCACTTGACGGCAACAAGGGAGGCACTGTATTTCTATGCTTCACATCAAAAGTAGAAGCTGAAGAAGAGGATGTTGATGATGATAATGATGATGATGATGATGATGATGATGATGATGATGATGATGATGATGATGATGATGATGATGATGATGATGATGATGATGATGAAGATGATGATGATGATGATGATGATGATGATGATGATGATGATGATGATGATGATGATGATATGATGCTGGTATTCATGAGTATGATGATGCTGATTATAAGGATGATGATGATGATGATGATGATGATGACGACGACGACGACGACTACGACGATGATGATGATGATGATGATGATGATGATGATGATGATGATGATGATGATGATGATGATGATGATGATGATGATGATGATGATGATGATGATGATTTTGTTGGCGGTACTGGGTGATGATGATTAGCCACGGGTGATCGGGTGCAGTGCCAGCCAGTGAGCGCGTGGTATGGTTTCCCCATGACAACTTGTGATAGGATCATTCAGCCACGGTGACCTCCTCACTAATCAGTTTTCCACCCCCTGTCTCCACCATTCAGCCCCGATGACATCTTTGCTAGTATCTTTTCCACCCCTATCTCCACAATTCAGCCACGACGCCACTTGACCCGCCTACCTTTTTACAAACAGCACACCTGTCCTACACCCACTCCACAGCCACTCCCCCATTTAGCGGAACCGTACCCCATCACACCGGCTCACATGCCTATGCACGCCCCAGCATTATGAATTAATACCAGCACACAAAAAGAGATAAATACGGTATTCAGTCTTCACGCACAGGTCAGTATGCAATAGAAAATGGTGATCTCACTCACACACACACAAACGCGCGCTCGTGCGCACGCACAAACACATGCGCGCGGACTAACACACACGCACGCACACACACATAACTGCACGCATACACAAGCACACACTCGCAAGATACATCACTGCATTTATAGAAATGTCAGGCGGAAAGAAATAATTAGTCTCCTATGTGCACATATACACACACGCACACACCGCGCGCACACACACACCCGCACGCATACACAAACGCACACACCGCGCAAACATACGCACTCACATACACGCGCGCACACACATACACGACAAGACACTGGATGTAGATGCTAAATATGATAGTAATGCCTTGTTTCAACAGTACCCGTATTAATAATTCTGTTCAAGTTAAGGATTCTGCGGAGTTATATATATATATATATATATATATATATATATATATATATATATATATATATATATATATATATATATATATATATATATATATATATATATATATATATATATATATATATATATATATGTGTGTGTGTGTGTGTGTGTGTGTGTGTGTATAAACACACACACACACACACACACACACACACACACACACACACACAGACATAACGCGACTAGCGACTATATAGTCATTTACACCCTCTAAAATTCCAAAATTTCACTGCGTGTCCTTAATTCTACTGGCTAACGTGTCCGATGTATTATTTTCACATTTATCAGCCCGTTTATCAGCCTAGGTCGTGACCGCTGGCCATTGTCGTATTTCTCATGTGTGCGTGCTGGGGTCAGCGCGTGACCTTTACCTGTCGGAAGTACAATTTGTTACTGGAGAAAAGAAAGATTATTAATTCTGGTTGCGTCAAGAGACACGAATCGCATCCCTTGGTTACTTGTATTCTGTTTGGAAAAAGGGGAAATTATTTGGGTTGTTTATAACGTATTTCAATGATAGCTTAGCAAGTTATTGCTTATATTAATTACAATTTATATTTATATTTACAGATTCATATTCTAAAAGCACTATTTAAGAAATATAGACATTTAATATGTAATTAGTATTAAACAATTAATGTTAATGTATGCCTGTCTAGTATTTTTTACACCAGATTGTCACCACTCGCTTAGAGTTGATACATGGGTACCCACTATGGACACCTGCCGAATGTTAGTAACTAACATGCCGAGTCGTGAAATTTTATTCATGCATCCAACTCTGGATACTTGAGGTAACTCGAGTGATGGAATAATTCATTTTTCCAATCTGTCATATTGACTTTGGTCTCCTCAGCGAAAGGTTCCATATCCACGTGCGCTGTGACGTGAGGCGGACCGGGGCGGTGTGGGTGGATGGGGGCGGTGTGGGGCAGACACCGGCGTGTTGTGGGGAGGACAGGTGCGGCGTGGAGCGATCCAAACCGGACGTAGGTGCGAACTGGGGCGGACCGGACGTCGTCACACGAACCGGACCGGGCGGGTGTGGCGTACCTGGGTAGGGGTGGGGGACCTGAGGTATGGGGTACCCATGGACCGGAAGTGACAACCGGATTTACCCCAAGAAAATTCCCGCCAAAAAATCAAAAATAAGGTCCGTTTTTCAGGGGTTCTGCTGGCGGAGGTATAACATTCATATAAGAAAATACGACTTCCGGACCCCCGCATTGGCCCCCGTTTACTCATCAAATACCTCCTTACATACTACTGACGCTTTCCTTGATACATAAGAAAATTGTACAGCAAGTGAAAAGTGACGTAAACTTAAGAACACTCTTTATAAATCAGCGGTAGGGTTTACGCCACTGAGGATCATAAGTGGCAGGACCGGTTTAAGGCAAACAACCAGACACTGCAGCCTTTTTTCCCAGCGTTTCCATCCTGTTTCAGGATATTGCGGTCAACATCAGCATCTTTCAGCTGTATGTTGATTCTTAGGCTAGATTACGCTCATCAGCGCGTCACGACATTCTGAGCGATCGACTCCATACTCTCATGTCACTGGCGCGACTCAACCCGCTTCCAATTCTCGTGCGCTCACGTCAACCACGAGAGTATTCGGGGTTACGGAGAAAGCTGCTAACTCCTCGGCGAGGGAGACCTGCAGCCCTTGATTGATAAACAGAAGATAGCTCTCTTACGAAACAAGGAAAGACCAACGTGTAACCTCTCAGTGAGCTAAAGCAAGCTTGGAAGGATGTGCAAAAGGCTACCAGGCAATGTGCAAATTACTATTGGATCAAGTTATATGAGTCCTTTCAAAATGCAAGTGATAAGGGAAACATCAGAAGCATGTATGAAGGGATAAAGAAAGCCTGTGTCCAATTATCAAAAGAAGTGTACCACTGAAAACCTTGACTGAAGAAATTAGCACTGATAAGAAACAGCAGATGGATAGATGGGTAGAGCATTATTTGGAGCTTTACTCAAGTGAGAACAAACTAGCGGATGATGTTCTCAACGCCATAGAGGCCCTACCATCTCCTGACCACCTGGATACACTTCCCACCATAACAGAAATTAAGTGTGCTATAAATGAGCTTGCATCTGACAAGGCACCAGGTAAGGATGAGATTCCAATAGAGGTTATTAAGAGCTGGCAAGACACACTCACTCCACCGATCCACCAGCTAATAGAGCTATGCTGGCGAGAAGGACAAGTTCCACAGGATTTCAAAGATTCAAACATAATAACACTGCACAAGTACACGAGCTATCGGAGTGACTGTAACACCTATAGGAGTATCTCATTTATGTGTATTGTTGGGAACGCATTTGCCAGAATTGTTCTGCGCAGACTTCAAGTCCTAGGAGATTAAGTCTACCCTGAATCACAGTGTGGCTTCCGACAGAACCGGTCTACCATTGATATGATATTCTCATTGCGAAAAATGCAAGAAAAATGTCATGAACAGAATCAACCACTGTTTATTGCCTTCATCGATCTCACAAAGGCATTTTATTTGGCCAGTCGTGAGAGTCTGTTCAATGCACTAAAGAAGATTGGCTGCCCACCAACTCTTCTGCGCATTGTGGAATCATTCCAAACAGACATAAAGGGTATAAATGCGTTTGATGGTGCAACTTCTGAGTTTGAAATCAAGAGTGGAGTTAAGCAACATTGTGTACTAGCTGCCACACTCTTTGGAATATACTTTTCACTTCTACTGAAATATGCCTTTCGTGATGAGGATGGTGATATATACATTCACTCACGCTCAGATGGCGGCATCTACAATGCTCATAGATTGAAGGCCAAGACCAAAATTAGGAGGGTACTGATCTGAGAGATGCTTTTTGAAGATGATGCTGCATTTACGACCCACTCTGAGGAAGAATTACAACGTTTACTATCTGCGTTCTCCAATGCTTGTTCTGAATTTGGTTTAACAATTAGCAAAAAGAAGACACCGATTATGTCACAAGGTGCACATGGTACCACCAATCTTTACTGACGCGCCGAACTAGAGATAGTAGACAATTTTAAATATCTAGGATCAGTGGTAAATAGCAAATTATCCCTAGATAAGGATATCATCATCAGGATTGGTAAGGCAGCAACAACAATGAATAGGTTAACATACAGAGTCTGGGAGAACAGGAAGCTTACTACCAAAACAAAAGTCCTTGCCTATCAAGCCTTAGTGTGTCCTTAGTACTCTTCTTTATGGCAGTGAAGCCTGGGCAACCTACTCACACCAAGATAAATGTTTAAGCGGCTTTCATATGCGGTATTTGCGATGAATACTTAGTATTAAGTGGCAAGACCCCCTCTGACGTGTCTCCACCTTGTCGTGTTAGAGGGGCTTGCGTGTTCCAATGACCCCAAGAGCTATGCCGACGATAGCCATGCCTCTGGTGGAGTCTCCCATGTCGGATAGGTCAAGGGAGGGGGACCAGACCAAGTGAGACACACCTGCTGCCTTTCAGGTAGACAGGTGACTGTGTTGCATGTTGGGTGGAAAATGTCATTATCCATAAGTGCATCCCCCGTGGTAAGTAACGTTAGAGAAGTGGAACTGGTGTCCAGTTGTGTGGGTATGCCAATTGAATGTGATGTGACACAAAAGAACTCAGGATGTCTAGGGGACTCTCGGATATGTTAAAGAACCACACTAGTTTCTGTCCTTCCCAGGGAGAACCAAATTTAACTCCATGAACCCCCACTTGTATCAATTTTCTCTAATAGGTGAAACGGTTACAAGAATAATTTAAATGTAAAGAATTCTCCTCAATGGACAATTAAGAACCTGAGAGCTTACAGTAGGATCAGTATTGTAAACTGCCTAATAGTGGTTACCTGGCCACATGCTGTTCCAAATTATTCAAAGCATGTTAATTAATCTCTTAATTAAACATATAATTGAACTTGAAAAACATCACAAGTTATTGAATAAGAGGAAGATTAAATTTCATAGTTTTAATTCAACCAAAATAATCTGAGGCTGGAGGAAGGTTAATGAGAGTTTTTCCAAATGAAATGCACAAACAACACATCAAGCATGCATGAATGTATGAAACATCATAAACATTATAAGTGTAGTATTATGTAAAATATGCGTTTCACGAAAAGGCCATCCCTCTTTCCATCCTGAAATGCTACACAAATCCACGCAATAAAATGTCTGGTGTTGGTAACATTTACTATAAAATTCTGGTATACCTATATTTGAACAACACTCCTATAATGTACTATAAAGCTGAGATCAAATGGTGTGTTTATTCAGTTTCTAGATTTTCTGTCGAGAAAGTCCATGATGACACCATGTTACAGACAGTCAAAGGCTAGGGAGAGCATACCCGAAAAAAATCGGATGCACAGAGCCACAGGCTTGACAAAACAGTGCAACGTAACTCAATCCATGATGTCACAAATTAAAATTACTCAGTATGGTGCTAATCTCTCTAAGTTCCATCAGGTGGTGATTGTGCCGGACCCCTGCCTCGAGGGGGTACACCCCTTACTACTGGTAGTCACCTTGCCCTGTGCTGTGCAGTCAAGGCACAGAGGAGTAGGTTAAGAGCTATTGACCAAACACCCAGAACACTCAACATAATACAGTGGAATGCCAAAGGAGTTTCTAACAAGAAAGTCTCCTTGGCAAATCGTCTTCTTGAAGATAGAATAGATGTGGCATGCATTCAAGAGACACACCTCAACTCCAATCGCAGATTCTCAGTCAGAGGATATCAGGCGACATGTTTCGACCGCGAAGGACACAAAGGAAGAGTTCTAATACTTACACGAAATACAATACCTTGCAGCGAAGTATCTGTGATCTCTGACAACCAGACGGAAATCATAAGTGTTGATATAATGATAAAGGACGTAAAAATAAGAATTTGCAATCTGTATAGCCCCGCAGATAAGGACCTTACACTTTCAAATATGAAAATAACTTACACAAACTGCATTATTGTTGGAGACTTTAATAGTCGTTCATAAAGATGGGGATACCCATATACTGACAACAGAGGAGATGAAGTGGAGGCCAGGGAAATAGATTCAAATCTCCATCTATTCAAAAAAGCGAATGACACACCAAGCTTCTATTCTAGAAGATGGATTACCACTACTACTCCAGACTTAGCTTTCTGCACAGTAGACATCCTCCACAAAATCGATCACCATGTGCTTGACCAATTAGCAGGTTATGACCACAGACCAATCAAGCTTGTAATGAATACGGGGTATGTTCCACAGGAGCAAAAGCCTTTGCCTCGCTGGAATTACAAACGAGCTGATTGGGACAGATTTGCCATACTAACAGACAAATATTGTGAAAACATAAATACACGATATGGCGATATGAAGCAAATGGTGGAAAGTCTAAACAGAGCAATAATACAGGCGGCCACTGAGTCCATTCCAAGAGGAGCAAGGAAAAATTACAAACCATACTGGACTGAAGAACCACAAATTTTGGAGGACAAAGTTTAAGATGCCAGGAAGACAGCAGAGAGAAAGAGAGAGAGAGAGAGAGAGAGAGAGAGAGAGAGAGAGAGAGAGAGAGAGAGAGAGAGAGAGAGAAAGAGAGAGAGAGAGAGAGAGAGAGAGAGAGAGAGCGCAAACAACTGAAGCGAACATCTCTCTCAAAGCCATTTCAGCAAAATATAAAAGAAAAGTAAATCAAACAACAGTAGATTGTTGGAGGGAAAAAGCAGAAAACCTGAACTCTGACAGGGATGGAAACAAACTATAGAAACTAGTGAAAGCCATGAACAATGAAGGGCCCAGAAGCAAACAAATAACAATTAAACAAGGAAATGCCTTGCTTACAGGAAAAAAGGCTGCAAATATACTAATGGAGCACTATGCTAGTACAAACCACAGTGATATTACAACCGAACAGAAGAAAGCAATCACTAATAAACAGACACATCATAGTAATACAGAGACAGCAGCAGAATATATGATGGCAAATCTTAAAATGGAAGAAATTGAACAGGCAATGAATATCCTAAAAAATAAGAAATCACCAGGAAAGGATGGAATCACAAATGAAATGCTAATAGAACTAGGCACTAAAGCAAAAAACGAAACCACTAGCAGTCCTAAATTACAGCTGGAAGAGAGGAATAGTCCCACAGGCATGGAAGGAAGTTATACTTAGAACAATCCCAAAGAAAGGAAAAGACCTGGAAGAACCAAATGGCTATCGACCTATCAGTCTACTTAGCTGTGTAGGAAAATTAATGGAACTCATTATCAATGGCAGGCTAACATGGCACCTGGAAGAAAGCCAACTCTTAGCACCATACCAAGCAGGATTCAAAAAGTACAGATCCACTGAAGATCAATTAACCCATATAGCTCAGGAAATAGAGGATGCCTTCCAAGAGAAAAAGCACACACTAGAGGTCTGGATAGATTTAGAAAAGGCATTTGATAAAGTATGGAAGGAAGAACTGTAAGTAAAACTGCAAAAAATGCATGTTTGTGGCAAAATGTACACATGAATCAGCCACTACCTTGAGAACAGAACTGCGAGGACAAAAGTACAAGGACAAACCAGCAAAAACATGCTGTTGGAGTAAGGTGTCCTCCAAGGAGGAGTTCGTTCACCAACATTATTCCTAGCATATATAAATGACATCACGGAAAATATTCCAGCCAGAGTACATACACCCTCCTTTGCAGATGACCTAGCCATATGGACATCTAAACAATATATTAATACAACTAACAGCAGAATACAGCAAGCCTT
Organism: Cepaea nemoralis; assembly: GCA_014155875.1. Classification (NCBI taxonomy): domain Eukaryota; kingdom Metazoa; phylum Mollusca; class Gastropoda; order Stylommatophora; family Helicidae; genus Cepaea; species Cepaea nemoralis. Next base: position 168,991 of record JACEFZ010013715.1, read on the forward strand.
ATTGGCGCTAGAAGACTGGTCAAGATCATAGCTAGTGAAAATAAGTGAGGAGAAAACAACATGCACAGTGTTCTCCCTCTCAGATAAAACTAACAACCTAAGCTGGTATTGAATGGAAAAGTATTGCGCCATGAAGAAAATCCAAACTATCTAGGAGTCACCTTTGATCGTCGCCTGACATGGAAGACACAGATTGAGAAAAATCGAACAAGAGCAAGGCAAAGAATGACAATCATGAAAACTTTTGCTGGTACAACGAGGGGAGCAGATGAGAAAGTTCTCAAGAAGTTATATACTGGACGGGTGAGGCCAATACTGGAATATAGCATAGCAGCTTGGGAAACAGCAGCTAAGTAAAACTTTAACAAAATAAGTAGAGTCCAAGATCATGGAATGCGGATTATAACTGGAAGCCTGAAGACAACGCGTATTAATGAACTAGAAAAGAGCACTTATTTACAGTCAATGCAGGATAGAAGAGATAGTAGAGCCCAGCAACAAGCAGAAAAATTTAGAAGATTGACAGACCACTCTATGCATGAAATGTGGTTAATGGTTTTGGAAGGGGAAGACTGAAGCGTAGCAACTGTGTATAAACTGCAAAACGAAAGATAAGGGCATATCCTATACTTAACATATCAACAGTCAAGCCCATTTACAGTGCACACAGGTTCCCAGCTTGGAGACAGCAGCAACTGCCTGAGGTGATAGAAAACATTCCTGGTATTGAGAAAAAGAACACTCAGAATGAAATGCAAAGAAGAAACATTGCTCTAAACTACATAAAAGAACATTACCCAAGTAGCAATTGGATCCATGCATATACAGATGGATCAGCCAAACATTCAATAGAAAATGGAGGAGGAGGATTTCTCCTACATTTAAGAAACGGAGTGAAAAAAACACAGTCAATTCTCAAGTAACTTCAAAGCAGAGCTAGAAGCTTTGAAAACTGCAGCAGAAATGTTATTGATGGAGGAAAATAAAGAGAAGCAATTAGCTATCTTCACAGATGCAAAGTCAGCTGTCTCAATACTGAAGAGCAAAAACAGCACAGAACTAGCAGACCTATGAGTAGCTCTCTATGGACTATGTCAGACATCCAAAAAAGTTTAATACAGTGGATCCCATCACATTGCAATATACCTTTAAATGAAGAGGCTGACAGACTGGCAAATGAGGGCGGACGACTACCTCAGCCTGGCATAGCCATTACCTATAATGAGGCAAAGAGGTTTATGGAAAGCACTTATAGAACCAAATGGGAATCAGTGCACCCAGACCACCAGAAAGATGATGCATATTACAAACTCAACCGAAAAGAACAAGTAGCGATCTTCAGACTCCGCACAGAACAAAACAGGTTGAAATACCACTTGTTCAATAAAATAAAGACTTGGAGATACCGATGAATGTAATTGTGGAACTGGTAAAATGACAGCTAAACATTTGCTGCAGGAGTGCTCAATATATGCAGAACAGAGAACAATATTTTGGCCCACACCTGCTTATTTGAGGACAAGCTCTGTGGAGATATCAACAAGCTGAAGTTGACCGCGGCTTACTTTAACCACATTCAGCTTGACATTTGAAGGTGCCTGAAGAAGTGCTTAGACTGCCACACTTCATACCACAGGTATGTCAGTAGAAAAAGCATCCCAAAGGCATGAAATGGAAAATGCTTGGCTAGCAAATCTATTACGAGGAAAGTCTGAATTGAAATCTCACTGTGTAGGTGTCATAAAAGATGGAAAAAGTGTCCCAGTGTCACGAAATGGAATATTGCTTGGATAGCAAATCCATTACGTGGAAAGTCCTAATCGAAAGCTAACTGTGTGGGTGTCATCAAATGTGTAAAAAAGTGTCCTAAAGGCACGAAATGGAATATTGCTTGGATAGCATATCCATTACGTGGAAAGTCCGAATCTAAAGCTCACTGTGTGGATGTCATCTGCAGACTGCATTCTTCTGGTTTCCGGGGGAACAGCCTGTTGTGAACGGAAGGCGCAATATACGGAAGTGAGGCTAAGCAGCCATGTGCAGGACGTGACGATTCCTTGGATGAGCCCAGTACCAGAGCTCTATGTGTCGGCTCTGCAATTATGGAAGCCTCCTTGGAAGGCTGGAAATGCCCAGGGTCTGCCCCTGCCTTCCCTTGAGGGCTGACCGTTATGTCTTCGGCGGTTCTAAATGGGCCAGCTGCAATGGGGGATAACGCTACAACAGTGAGAGTCAAACGTCCTAAGAAACCCCCGGGAAGGCTAACCCGGTCAACAAATGCCCACAGAAGTCGAATATTCGGCTGAAAGGCTCTGCTGTAAACAGGCACAACGCAATCACGTCCGGAAAAAAATTCTCCAGATGAACGCAGAAGAAGAAGAAGTGGCAAGACAAAATCACAAATACTGAAGTATTGGAAAGATCAGGTTGTATGACGGTTTATTCCAAGCTCAGTCTTCGTAAGCTTAGATGGATAGGACACTTTAGGAGGATGGATGATGGTAGAATACCAAGGGACATCTTTTTTGGTGAATTACATATGGGTAGGACATCTCAGGGTCGTCCTCTACTACGATAAAAGATGTGTGTAAGCGGGACCTGACTGATACAGGCATTGATAAAGCACATTGTGAGCAAGTCGCCGTTGAACGTGTTGCATGGAGGGCAAATAATAGAATTGCAGAAAATTCACACAGCCAGCGTGTGAGACGTAAGATGGTACATTATATTGGAAATGACCATGTGTTCACATGCATACACTGTGGAAGAACATTTACAGCGTGAATTTGCTTTATCAGTCACATCGCCATAGCCATGGGAGTAGTATAGTAAATCAGAAAGAATTACCGTTATTGCGGATCCTATATAAATCAACCACTTATTGATCCTGATGCACAAAGGGCAATAACTCCTATTTTTTTTAAACGTAGGCGTGATCTAGTGACTCATCAGAGTAGGTGTGATGTTCAGCTGACCCATTCGCTATGTAGGTACGTATAGTGTACATCATTCAAAATAACAAACAAACGAGTTAAAGAAGGTATATAATAATTTTTTAAATAAAACATATATAGACTAACAATACAATGCGTATTGAACAGTAAGCATTTAAATGAGTATTCGCATGGTTGATACACGATCATTTTGTACTTGTAGTTTTATATAGACATATGATAAGGAAGCGCGATGCTGTTGATAGGTGTAGACACCTGTCCTGTGTGTCTTAACTCCCATATTGGTTCCCCCATCCGCCTCTTAGGTGGTGAGAACATTCGAGAATATGTCCTTGTCCGAAACGTTGTAGTTTTTAGTCACACCTTTCGTACTCGTCTTGGAATAGGAGCCAACACAATGATATGTCTTGCTGCATAACGAGACCATCCCCTCCCCTTCGTATTCTAGTTTGAATAGCCCGGGGGTTCTCTTTTCATATGCTTTGATGTCCTGACAGTCCTGACAGATAGTGGTACTAACTCTATTAGCAGGGCAGACTTCAGACGGGAACCACCCATTGTGGACTCTATCATATTCTTCTCGTAGGTGTGGTCTAACCACCTCAGAGATGGAGTCGGCGCTAAGAGCCAAGTAAAAAGAGTATGTGTCCATCTCGGTCAGTTGGTAGTCATCTTTAGAGACAAATTTGTCGAGAAATTCATAGTAGAAAGCTAGCATGCGAATCTTGGCATACTGGTAGACAAAGATCCATATCTGTAAAGGGAGATCCCAGACAGTTTTCTTCTTTAGCATTTCTACTTCAAAGAGATCATCTGTAATACCAGTCATACTTTTGAACCTGGGGTTATTCATTAGTTTGGTAGTGTCTTTTCCCTGGCAGTAGGAGACATCGGTATGTTAGGCTTTATTGGTTAGTGTTTTGCCGTAAGCGGCGTTACCTAACAATTACCTAACAAATAATACCGGTCAATATTCGATTGTCTGGTAGATGTGGGTAAATGCCAACCCATGGGATAGATACCACTTTAAAAGTGGAATGGCTAATAAAATCTTCTTCCCAAAATAACTACCGATGAAAGTACATCGTCAAGTAGTCAGTAGTTAATTCTTTTATGGCGTATTCTTTCATAAATTCCCCAATGTCGTCTCTCGACACTTCCGTGTTCTTGAAAATGGGGGAATTTCAGCAAACGACTCTTGTAGCTCAGCTGGGGTCTCAATATCGCATTCATCCAAACCGAAAAACGTGTCAGTTTTTACAGCCTCGAGAATCTGTTTTTCTGTCAACAAACCCCAAGGAAGCTCTGATGGTGGAAATGTTACCCGCAAGAAACACTTGATTGTTGTATTTGATCTCTTTAGTCTCTGCCACTCGCAGTCCCAAATAACGTTAACTGTCACCCCGACATATTCTCTAGATAGGCATGAGTGTGACAAGTAGTCTGGTATAGTTCTACCAACAGCTATTTACTAACGGGATTAATCGTTTTCCCAGCAGTTAGACGACAAGAGAGGTGCCCGTGGAATAAACACCCATGGAATTGGTAAGCTGTCTTACTCTTTTTATCCCACCCATTTACTCAAATATGCCGGTCGCTGAGCTGCATTTCATAACTGTTGAATTGCGTGTTTAAATGTTTGTTGTTATTATGTGACACACAGGTTAGCCACTCTCGACTCTGTCGTGTGTATTTGTGTAATTTGTGTGATCAGTAACCATCCTCTCTGCTTCGATATAAGGGGAAGTCTGTTGGCATGTCATTCATCAGTGAATAAATGTACAATGCGTTCCCATCAAACCCTTAACCGTTTTTACCATCTTATTACCCCTGATACGGGTGTGATGGGCTTCGTGATAACGGTGAATTATAATACTCGGCCCACCCACCAAGTTATCTCTTAACAACTTGTGCAACTTCTCCACCTTCGTTGAAAACAAAACAAAAGAAACATCTTTATTCATGGTGTTGGATAGATAATGTAAGTAATGCGGGGGACGGAAATGGCCTGCTTGCAAATATCTATATTTAACTAGGCATAAAAGGTCACTTGTTTGTCCTGTACTTTTATAAACGGAGGCACGTCTTTGATGTTGTACCAAATTAGAATCTCCCTCAAGGTAGTAATCTCGTTGTCGGCCCACGCTTTCTGACAAACGGCGTATTCTGCTCCGGAAATATTACAGTTTTTATGTTTTGAGAAAAAGGCTGAAAGTGGTGGTAGGGCTGTCTCATTGAACTTACATAGGTCTGTCAAGTATCCGTAGCACAAGAAGCCTTTCGTTTCCTCTATGGCAAAGGAAGCCAGATATATAGAGTATCTTCTTCTTCTTCTTCTTCTTTCGTTCTCTTGAAATATGTCTATAACTGCAATGCTGTCTCTTGTATGAATTTAACTGTCTTTTTCAGTTCACACAGTGGTCCATAGAGTTTAACTTCCACTGTCGTCTCTCTAGGCCAGAAGGTTTGCCTAGATATGTTATATTTTGGGCAATATTCGAGTATGTGCTCTGCTGTCTGCGACGCCAATCCACGTGTGCATATGGCTGTTTCACCAATCTTGAATTTTGTATACATGTGGTTGCGTAATCTATTGTGTCCTGTTCTGAGGCGGAGAATAATGACTTGTTCTGGTATGTCCATAACGTGGCAGTCATCTTGAGCAGGTTTTGGTGGCTTTCTGACTGATTTGATCATTCTTTTCTTTTGGTGGTATGTAACGGGCACATCAGGCTGTTTTTATTTGGCTCCTTCCTTGGCCAATTGATCAGCTTTGTCGTTTCCGGGTACTCCACAGTGGGATGGTATCCACTGTAGGGTGATCTTATGCTGACTGCTAAGTTCAGAAAGTAGTGTCCTTAGTACTGACAATTTCCCAGACAGGAGCACCTTGAGTACTGATTTTGCATCTCTCAATAGCACCATAGGTTGTGTACCATTGCTGGTATTTAGTAATTTCTCTGTTGCTATCTTGATTGCCTCAATTTCAGCATCGTAGTTATGGCAGTACTTTCTTGTCGGTACTCTGGCTGTGTTCCTAGTATTATTTGGATATTCTATGTACACTCCCGCTCCTCCATTTTGAACAGCATTTTGTGCTGACCCATCTGTGTAGACTCGGATCCAGAGGTCCTGTGGGTATTCTTCATCAAGGAAGCTGAGAGTGGCTGTTCTGTTCTTCCTTGTCAAATATTCCTCTCACTTTTGTCTGGATTTGTAATGATAGTCTATGCTCATCTTTCCATGGAGTTCGCTCTGGATTAGTTGTTAGGGGGATACCAACTGTGGGCAGATCGGTTGATCCTCTGCAGATTAATTTGGCATGGTGGATAAAACTACTTCTTTTCAACCGCCCCATAGCTAGGTTTTCTAATCTGTTCTTCATAGGGTGGCCTAGCAACCTGAGGAACTTTTCTGCTTGTATTAATGTTTTCTTATCTCTGCGCTCTCTCAGTGCTTGTGTCCCCCTATCTTCTCCATTTCCACTATAGGGGTTGATCTCATCTCTCCTGTGGTGACTCTAAGTGCTTGATTTTGCACCTTGTCCAGCTCTTGTAGTGTGGTTTTTTTATGCTGAACACCACGCAGTTGACCCATATTCCAGGTGTGGTCGTATGCTCTGTTGATAAACTTTGCTAAGTATTTTCTCACTGGCTCCCCATGTGGTTCCACTTAGCTTTCTCAGGATGGCTATTTTCCTTCTGGCTTTTGCTACAGCTTTGTTGATGTGCTTTCTCCGTGTCAGCCTGCCATCAAATGTTACTCCAAGGTATGTTGGTTCTTTATCTTCTCTTAGGGGTGTTCCATTTATCTGGATCATCCCTGCCTTTTGTTTTGGAGAGAGGGTAAATAGGGTGGTGCTGCATTTGTCAGTGTTTATGCTAACACACCATCTATTTGCCTATGCAACAAATGTATCAACAGTTCTTTGTAGCAATCTGGTGGCCATTGATGCATGATCATTTGTGCTCCATAGAACCAGGTCATCGGCGTACATTGTAGCTTTAATTCCATGTGGTAAATTAGCAACGAGACCATTGATAAAGATTAGAAAAAGTGTGGGGGACAAGACTCCGCCATGGGAAGCACCGTGACGCAGTAGTACTTTCTTGCTCTTGAGTCCATCTATCTGTACTCGGGCTCTTCTGTTGTGCAATTATGCTTTCGCCCATTTGTACATTCTTGTATTGACTTTGCAGTTTATCAGTTTCTTCATCAGATCTTCTTTCCAGACTTTGTCAAAGTCTTTCTTCAGATCTATCCATGCCGCAAGCACCAGCTTCTTCTATTGGAATGCATCCTCAATTTCTTGAAAGTGTTGGGTTGTCTGATCTTCCGTAGAGTAGCACTGCCCAAAGCCAGCCTACTGTGGCGCAAGGATGTTTGAACTTTCAATGTACCACTGCAGTCTGTGATTGGTGATGCGCTCCAGAGAGTAACAAAAGCCCAGCGCCAAAAGATTTGAGACTACTGGGAATTTTAACCTTTTTGTTGCAATGCACATAACATAATTGTTGCGCTTGACAATAAATTTGAACGGATTAGCCTCCCGATCAGTGAAATACTTTATCAAATAAGGTTTAATCAGGTTTATGTCATATTCCCCGCTATTCATGCCAAATATCGGTAAATGCTTCAGATACGAGTCGAGTCTTTCGCTTAATTTTGGGCTGTCATTTAATTGTATAAAGATTGACTCAAACTTGTGGAGTAACAGCTCGTACGACTTAGCAAATATTTCATGCAGATAGTCAATTATTTCGTTTAGAGGACCCGTGAATCGCCTGTCGTGATGAATCATTTAGGGGTGTCGAACCCAGGGACATTAGAGGCAACTGCACACGAGAGGGTTACGTGTCTGGCAATGAAGGTCGAAGCCTTTGAGTCAGCTGATAATTCTGTATTAGAGAAAAAAATATTCCATATCGTAGCACGCTCTGAAGGGGAATATAAAGTTTGCGTCCACATCAAACCCGTGCTCACAGAGCAACTCCAGGATGGATTCAGTCGGGCGATAAATCCCGCCTTTATACGTTTCAATGGTGGACACCCAGTACACGTAAGTTCATGACGTCTCAACTGCCAATACACTTTAAACAGTTTACCGCATTTCCCAAGGAAAAATAACGCGAGTCGTGTTCAACACTGATTATGTACATGAACTGGTTTTCGTGTAGAGGGAGATTCAATATGTATGGTGGATGGTCGCTAGTACTTCTAATTTTTGGAACCAGATGTTTCTCCACTGTAAAAGTAAACACATTGATCTGCATTTTATAACATTCATTCGGAAGAGGTAAATCAACTAAACTAACACCCGGGAATGTTTTGATTGATTTCAACCCTTTATAGCTCATCCATTCTTTAAACTGTGTTCGTGTGTGTTTTCTAACATTTCTAACAGAAGAACCTCCTGATTTAAACACAGATATACAGCGAAATATGCACAGGTTGTCTGTATACGGCCTGCCGGTTTTGTCGAGGTGAAGTGTATTAATAAAATTGTTGTGTTTGATAAAGTCGGGAATTGATTCTCCTAAACAACAAACAACAGGGAACTTCACCAGTTTGTAAACATAAAAAGTGATACCGGGGATTGATTCGACATAGTATTTAGTATCTGGCCGGGTTAGTGTCGCTGAATTGTCAAAATCAACAGTATTCACCTTGGTCACAAACGCCTCGAAATCAGACCTATTGTTTACTTTAAAAAGGTATATCAAACAATGACGATTTATTCGGGCATGCGTGGTAGAAGCGTAGTGCTTGTGTCTCCGGTGTATGACTGACTGTGTGCAGGCTCACAGCAATTTTGAAGCATGAGTTTTGAGCCTTGGAGAGCGGGAATAGACAAGATCCCCAGTCAATGGTGGCATGAGTATTTGGTCGGTTAAAACATGTCCATTCAGATAGATAGCGGCCGTGTCGTATATGTGATCTAATTGTGTCCCAATGATCAATGTACACAGCCTGGACATCCGGGGGTAACTTCTGTAATTAAAGATATTCACTAGCTGATGATGATGCAGCCAAGATACTAGATGATATTTGTTCATGTGTCGACAAGCCACTTGCTGTTGATAGTTCCTCCCCGCTATGCTGGACAGCAGAACTAGAAGATGGTGATAATAGCTGAGTATTGTCAGTAAGTGAGGTATGATCGCCCGCTCCACCCGACAAGATACTGGATGCTGATTGGTTTGTCATTCTAGTTGACGGTATTTGAGTGTCTGTAACTAACGACACTCTGTCATTCAGTAAAGATGCTTGTTGTTTATTTGACTTCCGGCGTTTACCAGTCGATTGTTCGTATGTGGTCGAGTCTCTCCGTCTCTTGCGACTTACGGTTTGGTGATTGTTAGCAGACACGTTGCTAGATGCTGGTTGAGTGGTCGATACGTAACTGAATACTGGTTCACGCTCAGTCTTCATGTGACGTAGTAAAATGTCTTTTCTAGCATACATACGATCGCATAAATCACATATAAACTGTTGTGTCGAATGAGTAGTTTTTAAATGACGAGTTAGATTAGTAGCAAACGTGAAGTTTTTGTACACAAATTACATCTGTTGCTAAGTATAGCTGACATTCTCGATACACCAAATAGCTGATAAAACGGTCAAGCTCTTTGTTTCTTTTATACAGGCGGATAAAAATCCAACTTGTAAGATGAGAAACAAATTACTCGACTACTTGGTTCGTAAACATGAGACGTTGTTTGACTCTGTTGTAGACAATAAGGCATCCAGGGAAGCGTGTATTTGAGAACATCGCAGATGAATTATTTTCTGCTGGATGCGTCAATTTTGGCCGGTTAATAATGTTAATGTTCTTGGCCAGATATTGTAGTAAGAAACTATTCGACTCCTTGTACAATAGTGATGTGTATGTTTAACGCCTTGTAACCAGTTTCACACAGAAGACGAGTAGTTTTCTGTATCAGAAGACACGATTCTTAAATTCCAGTGAATTAGGAAAGCTGTTGAACTTATCCGTTGAATAAAAACATCCTTCCTCGTTGACTTCGAAAATGAGAAATGAATTTGCATTCGTTTCGTGACTGCTTTCACTGCTGTCTACGTGTGAGAGCTGTTTATCTGAAATGACCAATGTTCTGAGTGACATTATCAATCAACCAATCAAGAACGGATAAATAATTATTACCAAATCACAAATGTCATATCTCCTGTAATGGCCAAGTTCTGTCTGAGTGACATTCTGAACCAACCAATCAGAGAACGGATAAATAATTAACACCGAATCACAAATGTCATGTCGCAGATGTATCCTTAATCGTGTGACCTGAAGCCACGCAATTTTTTTTATCGGGTGTTACCATTATCTATTGGTCCTGGGTGTACCCTCTTTAACATGTAAAAATGTGACCGGCTGTACACCGTCACAACCCTGAGACAGAGGCTTGTATCTCTAGCATACCACCAATGGTATGATGATATTGTTTAAGTCATACCCACTACAGACAGTAATAACCAATATTATAATATACAGTTGGTTACTTTACAATAGCTATATATAGAAAACCACAGGTCTTGTGACGATCGGATTCTCACATAAGTATCAAAGTTGTTGCTGGTAGCCCTCCTCACACGCTACCTTATTTTTACTTTTCACTTTACACTTTAAAAACTAAATTTTAAAAATTATTTTTAGTAATTAAAGTGTTATCTTTTTAAACTATACAAAACCGGAAGTAGTTACGTATCCTAACGTGTGAACTTTGAAAGTTCATTGTGTTAAGGTTTGTTGCAACGTCCCATAAGTGTATATAAGACAGATTTTCAGGTTCACTGGCGATCCCAAAATGCAGATGCGTACACTCATCGAACACTACTACCTAGTTAGTTAGTTAATTAGTCGACAGATCATCCTCATTGCACATCGAACCATTCAGTCCATAAGTGCTCGGATCCCCTCCTCAGCAAATCCCGCAACGTGTAGCGGCTAACGACGCCAGTTCTGTGTTGGTTTATAAATCTTCTTTGGCTTCCCACGTAGTGTTCTTGTTTGGCCACCCCTCTTTTAACTTGCTGCTCTCGCAGTCTGGCCATTGTTGTAGATTCACAGTCATCACTTGGTTCTCGCAAAAGTCTTACTTCTCGTAGAGCATTCAGAATGTCGGCCTGGTCCATGGCGCGTCCGCCCTCCACAGTAGCCTCACCTGCGAGCTTGTCAGCCCGCTCATTTCCTTGTACTCCCGCATGCCCTGGCACGAAGATGAAACTAATCTTTGCCAGTCGAGACCGCTCCAGAGGCAGCAACCATTCTCTTCGGATCGACCCCTCCTCTATCCTCTTGATCATGTTCATTGAGTCGCTAAGGAAACAAGCCCTAGTGAATGTCTGTGTCTTGAGCCATGTTATTGCTTTACTTACTGCCATGAGTTCCATGGTCAGGCTACTTGTGGTTTCAGTGAAAGCACCAGAGTCCTCCTTCACAATTCTCCCTCCGGCCCGAGCTGTAAAGGCCCATGAGCTTCTCACATGTCGGACGACCGACCCATCTGTGTAGATGACCGCGTCACCGTCTAGCGAATTCTCGAAAATCAACGCTTGTACTTCAGCCTCAACAGCAGCCGGATTTTCTTGTCTGCATTTTCTATCTAGTTGGATGCAAACTGAAAAGGATGTGCAGAAGTCTGTTGGCACTTGCACCCACTCCTCGCCAGGTTCTAAGTCCTCAAGTGAACACACCTGTTGAAGAATGTCTTCGGCTTGACCCATCCACGATCGTCCTCTTTTTAACCTGCTGCCCTTCACCTTCCTAATTTCACTATGCAGTGGATGTTGTGTGTTTGCGTTAATTCTGAGGTAGGCGCGTGCCCTGCAACCTTGTATTCTCTCTTCAATGGTTGGAAAACCAAGAAGGTAGCGCATCGCCCTGCATGCTGTATCTCTTGTACATCCAAGAATAATGCGCATAGCTTCATTCTGTATCCTTTCCATCCTTTCTATCTGCTTATGGCTGAGAGTCAGGATTGCCATTGCATACTCCAAAACAGACATGACCAACCCCTCGTACAGAAGACATAGATGGCGCTGCTCACAGTTTGCTGCCGCCATCACCCGCATCGCTGCCAAACCCCGCTTGGCCTTTGTTATCACCTGGTCTATGTGCACATTATAAGCAAGGCTTCGATCAAACCGTATCCCCAGGTAATTCATTGCCTGCGTTCTTTCCACCGTCTCTGAACACAGCATTACAGTTGGTGTTGGAGTGTTGACAATATGATTATTCAACGAGAACCAAGTCACTGTTGCCTTTGTTGGGTTGACCATTGCCCCAGCTTCATCACACCAAGTACTTATGCGATTGAGTTCGGTTTGTAGTTCCACAGCAACCTCCTCTCTATCCTTACCCTGACGATACACTAAAACATCATCGGCATATGACAATGTCCTGCCAGGTCCAGTGATCTGCTCACTGGTGATTCTCACTGTGTAGGCGTTGAACAGTACCGGAGATAATGGTGATCCCTGTGGTAGGCCAGGATATATTGTTGTTGGTTCCGAAGTCCAACTGCCACATCTAAAAACTACTTTCCGTTGGAAGAGGGCTGCAGCGATCCAACTAAGGAGGAATGGACTTACGTTTAGTTCGAGAAGCTGAAACATTAAAAAAACCAGTGGTACTCTGTTGTATGCGTCCTCAAGATCAATCGCTGCAGCAACGGTTTCAGTGCCTGAGTGGAAACCTTCATAGACATCCTGGGAAAAGACTGCTGCATTGGTCCAGGTTTCTCTCTTTGGACGGTACCCACCCAGGGTGGGTGGGAAAACACCTTGCCTCTCTAGTTGGCTTGATATTTTCCTGGCAATTACCTTCTCCAGCAGCTTGCCTATTGTATTCTGCATGGTTATAATTCGATATCCCTGAATTTTTTTGTGGTCTTTGTCAGGCTTCGGCAAGGGAATCAGATAGCTGTGTAACCATTCCTCCTTGATGCTAGCACTCCCTATACTGTTGTTGTACATGTCTTCTAGTTTCTCCAGCTCATTGTCGGTACACCTATTTATGTCGTCGTATCTTATGCCATCAGGACCTGGAGCACTGTTTTTTGATCGTCGAAGCACAGCCTTGATTTCTTTCACTGTCACTGTGTCTTCATCCGAAGTGTTCTGGGCCTTGCATCTGTCTGAGGTGACCTCCTTGGCCAGATTTCGGCATCCCATGTCTGTCTGGTTGCTTTGCTCAATGTAGCGTTCAAAGAGGGCTTTGCCCTTGTCCTCGTCAGTCCTCTGCCAGATAAGGTCAGCACCTTGGAAGTCAGAAATGCTCTTATTCTTGACTACACCACTCATGCTTTTATGTAGTCGCCAGAACAATTTCAGTGACTTGTCTGTGCTTACTCTTTGACACACCTCTGCCCATTTTTCGCTTTTAACCACCTTGACCAGTTTTTTGAAGTAGCTTACTTTTGTGTGCATCTCGCTTTCTAAGTGCAAGCAGGGACTAGGATGACCAGCTCTGTTCTTCTTGGCATTTTGCCATCTCCTTACAGCACTACGCTTATCCACCCAAGCCTTCTCCACCTCGAAACTCCACCACGGTGGCTGCTCCCAGCTTTTTTTCCTGCCCTGAAACGTTCTGCGCTTGTCACGTCTTATTTTACTCACCACATCTTGCCCTGTACTGTCATACTGGAACGTCTTTACCTTTAGCTTGTGCTGCCTGGTTCTGCCTTTCTCCACCAGTATGCTGCACGGGTGGTGGTCGCTGCCATGGTGTCCTAGGACACCCCATCTACACACTGTAGTGAGTGAAGGTGAAACTAGCGCCAGATCAATAGCACTGTCCTCATCGCCCGGACGGCTTGCTGTCCTGGTGACACAGCCACTGTTGATACAAACCAGGTCGATGGTTTTCAGTGCAGTCTCGAGCTCCTCCCCCTGTGTATTGGAGGAAGTGTTTCCCCATGATCTGCCTTTAGCGTTGAAGTCACCACAGAAAATAACATTTCTCTCGTGGCCTAATATGCCACTTAAGCACTGCCACTTCTGGGCGTCCACACTGGCATTGCGGGCATAAACATTAACCACCACGAATGGTATACTGGAATGAACTCTCAACGCCTGTATTTGTATATCGTCACTGTCCCAACTGGACATGTCTAGCTCTGACGCCACCATGCTGTCGCGAACGAGAATCGCCATTCCCAGATGTCGTCTGTTGTAGAAACATTTAAAGCCGGCAATTTGGAGTAGCTGATCGCCCAGTCTCGTCTCCTGGAGTGCTACAATGTCGTTCCTGTAAACTAGGGTTTCTAGAATAGAGCCCCGTTGTTTTACACTGGCACAGTTCCAATATAGAATACGGATATTCCTGAGTCCTAGTCGGTGACACTTGAGTCTAAAACGCCTCAAACCTCCACGCTTACCTTGCTTCTTTTTCCCTGCGCGGCTACCACGCCGCTTCGGTATGTTGACTGCTGACCGCACGAAGAACACACGTTGTTCCGCCATGTTGAAAAAAAAACGTAAACACAGACTGAGAACACCACACACGCTGCTGAAAATTAACTCAAGGATGGCTTCGCTCGATGCACGAACTCCGTAGCACCCGCGCAGATCTTGAGTAGAAACTCCTGGTTTTACATCCTGGCACACCAATTACACGCAAGAGATGAATAAATCCATCCCCTACGCGAAAAAGTTAACGAACACAAAACAATACGACCGTCCGTCGCCATCTTGAAACCGCTAACACTACTAACTACCATTCATTCAGTAGCATGTCCTTTGCAGAACCTCGTTCCCATAACAACCCTCCCGAAAACGTCTCGATCACAAGTAAGATGTCTCACGTACAATAAACCCATCTGGAGATCATCCGCCACCAATCTTCTCTTTGGCCTTCCTCTTCCCATGTATATACCACTCCGTTATTGTTATCTCCAAACTTTCGTGATGTTTCAAGTGACAAAATATTTCAAGTTACTTTGTTTTATTGTTTTTAAAAGCCAACCGACTTCAAAATTCAGCTCTTCAATTATGGATTAATTTCTTCTTTTCTTTACCAAAGATATTCTTAGAACCCGTCTATAACATAAGACATTTACTACATTCTATTTCATTGCTACATTCAATATCATTTATGCGCTGTTCAGCTTGTTTAGTAAGTGTCCAGGTCTCACAGCCGTATGTTGCAATGGGAAAGATGCATGCTCTTAAAAATATAATTTTTGTTTTGTTCTTTCTGTCCCACTCCATAATTTATTAAGTTGATTAAGTCTTTGAAAAACAATTGATAGTCGTCATTTAATTTAATTCATTGTGTCACCATTGTTGGTAATCAATAACCCAAGATATTGGAAATTTTCCACTGCCTCTATGTTTGTTATTGTTTCTCGGTAAGTTTTACAGAAGGTAGTATGCCATTGCTTTCCTTCTGGGCAGTTACTGTACTAGTCGGTGGCCATTGTCTCTACTGATGAGATCATCTGCCTATCGCCACAGAGTGCAGACCATAACCAACAACAATCTGTCGGCTGTTGACACACTCCAACCACCACCTACTTCCATGGCTTCACATAACCCTGATTGGCCTAAACGAGTAGCCCTTCTTGCCCAAGCATGTCCCGTAGACTAACGGAGCCGTCTTATATCTCATTTAATAGGGGATACCCCTACCCCGCAAACCGCACTAACTACCATACACAAGTAAAATTTAGACCAATCTCTCAGAATGGTATCAAACGAACAACCAGTCATACACACGCTTTCATGATGACATGTTTACATGATGTCCGATCGTTGTACTAGTATGATAGGTCTGTAGAGCGACCACACACAAACACACACAAACACACACACACACACACAAAGGCATATAGGCGGACACGTAGTCATAGATCCCAGACCACGTGTCCTAACAAAAAGTTCATAAACGAACCCAACGACAAATAAGCAGATAGACACACACGCATGCATACAGATATACAGATAGATAGACACATAGATAGACTGACAGATACATTGACATAAGACAGATAGACATACAGACACACGTGCTTTTGGTCATAGCCGCAAACACACTAACAAACACTGACACAATCGTGGATCAGCTCAGTGTTCCTGTCTCGACCTTACCCCGTGGCCAAGCCATTCATGTATTTACTTCTCGGTCTTCCTCTTGTTCTCTGCCCTTCGATCTTGTTAGTTGTTACCAAGTTCTCCATATCATTTCTTCTCATCAAATGGCCAACACATTTTGACAATCTACGTCTAATTTCTCTGATCATTTTACGATTTTCATTTGTTTCTTGTAGGACCTGGTCATTAGTTATTTTCTGTCTGCCCATGGTATTCTTTGCATTTTTCTCAGAAACCTGATTTCTACAGCCATCAAAAGTTTTTTTTTTTTTTTTTCAGCTTGACTGTTCATTGACAACGCTTCACATCGATACAAAAGTATAGGCTCTATGTAGCACTACGACACGCTTTTTCTAATTGCAATTGATATCATTTTTTTTTATTTGTCAGTGTGTTTTTCACCTTGAAAAAGGCTACATTCGCCATGGCGATTCTTCTTGTAATCTCTTCAAGGCCTTTCCCATCAGATATTATAACTGTTCCGAGATAATTGTACCGATTCACTTGTTTAAGAATATTCCCTTTTACTAGTATATTACGTTGTGGTGTTTCCTTTTTCCTGGTGATGACTATAATCTGTGTCTTCTTTTTAGTTTAATTCTAACCCTAGTTGTTCACTGTACAATAATCGCATCTACTAAATATTGCAGATTCCCCTCATTGCCTCAATCAAGACTGAAGCGTTCGCATATCAATTGTTATTGATGTTACGTCCTTCAATGATGATTCTTCTATCTTTTATTATATTTCTGAAAATGTTTTCACTGTACATGGAAAAAACGATCTGAAGACATTACACATCCCTGTCTCACGCCTCTCTTAATAGGCTGATATTTTTTTTTACAAGTCTAAGGTCTTTCCCAGCAATTTGTAGATCTACAAGCATATCTACCAAGTTGACATGTCTTACACTATCGAAAGCCTTACATATGAGACTCTTAAAACATTCACATCTGTTTTAGTGTAAATTTTTTTAAACATCTGTTGAGTGTTAAAAGCATCGTATTGTGCATTGTTCGTGCTTTTACATAGCATTGCATGCGGGCATGTAGGTGACTTACGCTCAGTTTTACATTCTGTACATTTGAAATGGAGGTAACGAAAACAAATACACACACACACACACACACACACACACACACACACACACATATACACAGATGTGTACCATTGCCCCCCCCCTCCACCCTGTCACCACCCGCAACTATTGGCTCCAACCCAGCAATACCACTCTTCAGTAATGATAACAAGCGGCAGTAGACTTGTTAGAACCAACTAGTGAGGTTAGCAGCAGTGTCAACAGTAAAAAAACGGTGAGCTGCTGAATGAAGGAGTATGAAAATAATAATAATAACATTCTTATTCCGCACTAATTGATATGGTATTACTTAATGTTCACTAATTTGTTGTTGTTGTTGTTGTTGTTGTTGTTGTTGTTGTTGTTGTTGTTGTTGTTGTTGTTGCTGTTGTTGTTGTTGTTGATAATATAATTTATGACATGGTGTATTTACACACACTTATATGTCTGCTTTCAGATTTTCTTGCACACTTAGTTATATTTAACGTTTGTAAACGTAACACTTATGTTTGTGCTTCTTACATTCTATTAAGGCATTTGCAAAAGTAAAACATGAAAAACTGATTAAAATGTTGGAAAATATCAACATTGATGGGAAAGATTTAAGAATAATAATGAATATTTACTGGAACCAAATAGCAGCAATTAAAATGAGAAATAAAGGAGGTAGTTACGAACAAATAAAACTAGGAGTACGACAGGGTGTGTCTTGTCACCGGATCCCTTCTCCCTCTATAGTTAAGTCATAATGAGAGAGATCAAAGAAAAGCCAGGAACACTAATCAGAGGTTATAATATAAACAATATACGCTATGCAGATGACACAGTATTAATGACAGAAATGCAAGAGATTTACAACAATTGTTGGACATTGCAGTAACAGAGAGTGCAAGGAAAGGACTCTCCTTGAATATCAAGAAAACAGTAACAATGGTGATATCAAAGAAAGTGATGACACCAAAATGTGAAATAGAAATAGAAGGGAACATTCTTAACCAAGTGGATAAGTTTAGATACCTAGTGGCATTTATAACATCAGATGGGAAATGTTCACCAAAGATTAAGAGCAGAATAGGGCAGGCACACGCCGCATTTCAGAAAATGAAGAGTAACTTATGCAATAAGTCGCTATCAATGAAAGTAAGAATGAGAGTGCTGAAATACTATACAGAACCGGTTTTGCTGTATGGCAGTGAATCTTGTAATGTAAATGAACAAATTAAGAAGAAATAAGAAGCAGAGATGTGGTTTTTGAGACGAATGTTGCGAACTCCTTGGACTGCCAGAGTAACTAACAACGGCTGCCTGAGACAGCCTAATGAAACTATAACACTATATACAACAATAAGAAAGAGACAAACAGCTGCCTTCGGTTATGTGATGAGAAGAGAGGCATTGGAGAACATCGTGACAACTGGAAAGCTCGAGGAAAAGAGAGGCAGGCCAAGAGAAATGATGCTGGATGGATTGATGCGGTGGCATGGAGGAATATCAGCAGCAGAGTTGATCCAGAAAACCAAAGACCGAAATCTGTGGAGAGCCATGAAGGCCTACGCCACCCGTCGGGGCACTTACTGATGATGAATGCATCACACATGAAGCATTGCAGGCGTCCCATTTTGGCAGGTAAATTTAAAAAAAAAAAAAAAACAGGTAAGTGTGGTGTTTGTGGCGCGCACGCGAGAAAAGAGAGAGAAATAAACAGAGATAGAGAGAGAGAGAGAGAGAGAGAGAGAGAGAGAGAGAGAGAGAGAGAGAGAGAGAGAGAGAGAGAGAGAGAGAGAGAGAGAGAAGGTGAAAGATAAAGATACTGAAAGAGAATGAGGGCGAATGTGCGAGTGGGGTATAGTAGTAACAGGGAGCGCGAACAAGAAAATGATTGTCGTTGCTCTTTCTTTGATATAACCGTTATTTCTGTTTTCGCTCAGAAAAAGGTGAATTAAATTTAGGGTAATTATTTTGATGACATCAAAATTCAATTTGATTGTCATGTAAGTAAAACACTGACACTTCTTTTTTTAACGTTTATTTCATACAAATCAATGTATATGTACAAGGTGTAATGTGTGTTTCTTTTGTTTGTGTATATTACAGAGCGTTGCCGTTTGTTAGTAATAGGTGCCACATGTGTAAACAAAGCAAATACATACATATATACAGTTATATTATGACATTTATGGCGTAGTGCATGTAAACGCGCGCACACACACACAACCACACACTCGTACACATGCGCGTGCAAATACATGCAACACACACACACACACACACCTGCATCCACACCCAGATGCATAAATATGTTACTGCCAGCGACACAGACACACATCCACAATATATGTCATGTTGCACATTCAAATATAATAATGGGAAACTTAATAATAATGGTAGCAGTAGTAATAAACGTATTAATAATAATAAGTAATAATAATAATAATAAATAATAAATAATAATAATTGTCAGATTATTTGGCCTGTAAAACATTTTTTTTTTTTTTAAATTCATGTTTTCCTTTAAAACAGTGCGATCCTCACTAGAGCGAGCTGAGAAAGATAGCGAACGGCACAGCCTTCCCTGTGTTTATTAACGTGAATGGACGTAAGAGAACACTTCTGAAATTCTGCTCGCCAACAGTTCCGCCAGCGGAACAGAACGGGTAAAAATGTGCACAATGCCGACTGTGTAATATCAATTTCTCTTTATACATCGCACAAACCACCATCGGTTGTTGGTTTTTTTATATCAACTATATCATAACATTTCCTTCCATTATAACTTGTAAATACCTTTCAACTGTAGAATTTCTGTTATTTCAAATTTTAAGGCGTCATACCAGGCCTGTCGTTTTGTGATTTTGCATATATACATAGTTTTTAAATATATAATGTTTCTTTATTATGATATATTGCCTTTTAAAATAGTTAAACCTTAATATTATTTAATATTACAGGCTTATTTTCGGGAAATTTGAGTCATTTTGTTCTAAATATTTATTTTCCCAAGCGTCCATAGCAGTTTAGATAACTGAAATAATAAATTTTGTGACTTTTAAATCGTTATACAGCTAAAAACAATATTTTATGGGTTTTAATTGTGAAAATAATGTAATAGCATCAATAATTTATATATTGTACTACAGAAAAATTCGTAAATGTTTCGAAATCTGTCAAATATACTCTATGTCTGTTCTAGAATACAACAACAAAACTGCTATCTCTATATTTTTGTCTATAGCTACTCACGTACTGAATTTAACCTAACTTGTAAGATTACAGTTAACATCATGGAATCAGTAGTCGGGTCGATAGAACCCCAGACTTGGGTCAAGGTGATGCTTGATCGAGTCTCAATGAGTGTCTTTTTTAAATATTAATTTCGTTCGTTTGCTTTAAACTCAACCATAGTTCATCACAATTTCATGTCGTTGCTTTAATTTCTGTTTCACTTTCTGTACTGTCGCTGTTTTACACACCGCATCTAAGAAGATGTTAAATCTAGACACTTTGTAACGCCGTGACAGAATACAGCATCAGTGTGTGCCATGGTGGTAAGCGCGGGTGCTCTGGGTATATAAATCATTATCATGTGTCGTGTCGATAAGCCTTGTCACTCAGTTATATCAATGTCATCACTATCATACCGACCATTTGTAACGAAAACACATTACCACGCTACCAGCCTAGTTATTAATTTTACATAAATTATAAGGGTTTTTTTTTTTTTTTGGGTTGGTGTAGGGAAGTATATCTTCAAGCATCCTGTGCCATGTCCCGTGCCTGGACGAACGTGGTACATTTACCATGCCGATAAGCTTAGTCTTTGTAAAACAGAGTACCACACGCAAACCTGTCAATCAGATATATAGTTGAGTTGACTTGAAAATACAACAGTAAAGTGCTTGCTGCGGAAAACATTTCCACCGTCATAACTTCCTTGGGGATCATTCACTGGCACCTTGCCGTCTTGACAGACGATAGTTTGTGCTTTAAAAAGGCATAATAACTTTTACCTATGTCGGTAGAATATGACTGATAAGGCCAATTCGCGCTGTAAATGTTCTTTCAGACTGGGTGCATATGAACACGTGGTCATTTCCACCATCATGCACCATCGTACGTCTCACACGCTCGGTGTGTGACTTATCTGCAATAATTTTCTCCTTTGTCTTTATTCCATTTCTAATGTTTGCTCTCCATGCAACACGTTCAGCGGTGACTTGCTCCCACTGTGCATTATCAATGCCTGTATCAATCATGTCCCGCTTACACACATCTTTGTATCGTAGTAGAGGCCGACCCTGAGATCTCTTACCCATCTGTAATTCACCAAAAAAGATGTCCTTTGGTATTCTACCATCATCCATCCTCCCAAGATGTCCTATCCATCTAAGTCTACGAAGACTGAGCATGGAATAAACCGTCCCACAACCTGATCTTTCCAATACTTCAGTATTTGTGATTTTGTCTTGCCACTTAATACTAAGAATTCTTCGCAGACACCGCATATGAAAGCTGTTTAAACGTTTCTCTTGGTGTGAGTAAGTTGTCCAGGTTTCACTGCCATAAAGAAGAGTACTAAGGACACAGGCTTGATAGACAAGGACTTTTGTTTTGGCAGTAAGCTTCCTGTTCTCCCAGACTCTTTTTCTTAACCTGTTCATTGTTGTTGCTGCCTTACCAATTCGGGTGTTGATTTCCTGATCTAGGGATATTTTGCTATTTACCACTGATCTTAGATACGTAAAATGGTCTACCATCTCTAGTTGGGCGTCGTCAATAAAGATTGATGGTACCCCATGTGCACCTTGTGACATAATCTGTGTCTTCTTTTTGCTAATTGTTAAACCACATTCATAACAAGCATTGGAGAATGCAGATAGTAGACATTGCAATTCTACCTCAGAATGGGTCGTAATTGCAGCATCATCTGCAAAAAGCAACTCTCTGATCAGTACCCTCCTAATTTTGGTCTTCGCTTTCAATCTCTGAGCATTGTAGAGGCCGCCATCTGAGCGTGAGTGAATGTATATACCACCATCCTGATCACGAAAGGCATATTTCAGTAGAAGTGAAAAGTATATTCCAAAGAGGGTGGAAGCTAGTACACAACCTTGCTTAACTCCACTCTTGATTTCAAACTCTTCAGAAGTTGCACCATCAAACTTGATTATACCCTTCATGCCTGTGTGGAACGATTCCACAATGGACAGAAGAGTTGGTGGGCAGCCAATCTTCTTTAGTGCCTTGAACAGATCCTCACGACTGACCAAGTCAAATGCCTTTGTGAGGTCGATGAAGGCAATAAACAATGGTTGATTCTGTTCACGGCATTTTTCTTGCATTTGTCGCAATGAGAATATCATATCAATGGTAGACCTGCTCTGTCGAAAGCCACATTGTGATTCGGGGTAGACTTGATCTCCTAGGATTTGAAGTCTGCACAGAACAATTCTGGCAAATACTTTTCCAACAATACACAGAAGTGAGATACCCCTATAGTTGTTGCAGTCGCTCCGACTGCCATTGTTCTTGTACAGTGTTATGATGCTTGAGTCTTCGAAATCCTGTGGGACTTGTCCTTCTCGCCAGCATAGCTCTATTAGCTGGTGGATATGTAAAGTTAGTGTGTCTTGCCCACTCCTGATAACCTCTATTGGAATCCCATCCATACCTGGAGCATTGCCAGATGCAAGTTCATTTATAGCACTCTTAACTTCTGTTATAGTGGGAAGTGTGTCCAGATGGTCAAGAGTTGGTAGAGCCTCTATGGCGTTGAGGGCATCATCCGCTAGTTATATAATTTATCAAAGTTTTGCCTATTTCAATCAAGATGCTGTATATATCATTGTGTTTTTTCTAAAACTGGATCTAATACCAATTAGTATGTTAATTTATGTGACTATTTATATCGTGAAATGATGATTTCTTTGTGAAATGGAAGGTAAGAAAGTTCAATTTTGAAATCTACCAATTATCGATTAACATCAACGTATGATATAACCATGCGGGACTAGCGCGTGGTTAGTCACCATGCACGCTTTACCGAAAGGCGGCGAACTTGTGTGTACTCCCTGCCTGTTAGGGCCGCATACATTACTAATATGGAGTCCAACTTACGGAACTCTACTTTATCCAAGCGCCATGAAAATACAAACAAAGACAAGACGGGGAAAAGGTTAACAATTACACCACCTAACCGTCGGATTTCTTCAACGCCAACTTCAAACGTGTGGTTTATTTCATCTGCAGACACTGATCCCAAGCTCAAGCTGGACGAACATCACAGTTCACTAGCCCAATCTGATCAGACTAATACATAACCTTTAGTCACTCTTTCGTCAGCCGAACTGCACAACCACAATGCCTGTCGTGATCTCATCCAGGCTTTGGAGGACAGGCTAAAAGAATTTATTTCCAACAACACAACTAATATCGTTGCCGTGTTTAAAGAAGAAAACTCTCGCCTTCAAAAAGAAATCCGCCTCCTTAAAGAAGAGAAGGACACCTTTAAAACAACAATCCATGCCGTAAAACTAAAGAGTGCACAGTCATTTGACAAACGTGCACAAACAGGAAGTATCCATAGTGCTACAGAGGTGTGTATGACCAGTGGATGTTCGTCGCAAAATGACATACAGACAGCTTCCACAGGCTGCAAGACTACTAAACCTATAGAACGCGCACCATCCATCTACCCCATTGATGTGCGTATCAGCAACAGGTTCCAGGCCTCAAGTGTAGACTCTCCAGCATCAGACGAGGAATTAAAGAGCTCAGCCACTACCATTACTGAGCATCAACAACCAGCCCAAACAAGCAACGACTATAATAAACAAGAACGCATGAAAGACGACAGCGACTAGTGGCAAGAAATCAAACGGACATGTCAACAGCGTGAAATAACAATAGATGACAGTGCAACTCATGTCGTCATTGGAGACTCTCTGCTCAAGGGAATCTATAGTGACCGCATTTCATCTTCTGACAGCGAAACAACCTCGATCTACCAGCTACCAGGAGCTGACATTGACAGACTGACCTCTACACTGGGGAAATTCAAGGTGAATGACAGAATTAGAAGAACAACAGTCCACATTGGTGTCACCAATATTATGAACAATAAAACCATAAGCACCTCACAACTCGCTACATTGGAGGTGTTGTTGCGCAAGAAATTTCCTAAAGCATCTATTTTCTTTTCATCAATCATCCCACCATGTTATGGATTCCAGCGCCGTACTGCCTATGCTGGCAATCTGACTCTATATAAATTTTGTAAAGAAACTAACATGGGTAACTAACATAACAATACCCCGTATTTCACATCGCCGTCCTGGGCTCCCAAGAAAAATCTATATAGGGATCAACTACATTGTTCCAGACTAGGAACTAGCATACTAGCTAAGAACATAAAATATCCTGAACGTACACAACAACCAGAACCAGTTACAGGAATAAATCGATCTTCACCTCCGGCTGTAGCTACCTCTCAGTGTTCAGAAAACACCCAATCTCTGCCCACATCACCCTTGCCTATTCCTCAGGAATACAATGCCGTAAATAGCAACCCAGGCTCCAATCCCAATGTTACTAACTATGGTGCTTTGTTTCCTCCCTTGCCCATAAAACAGTCTCCCCCTATCATGTCAAAGGGGACACCGTTAAACAATGTTGTGGAGCCCCTGATGCCTGCTTCCAATGTAGACACTTCCAGTAGCTCTCATAGCAGTGGTCCCTCGTTGGACGGTAATCTATACTCCTATCAGTGGAACCGTCAACTTCAACAGCTAATGCAGTACAATCCTGCAGCCCTGCACCAAGCTTTAATGATGTCACTCCAGCACAGACATTTTCCTACCCCCTCTAATAGCCTTAACTACTACTAAATAAAGTTTCAAAAACTCTGAAATTTTTCTACCACAAGTGACATCATCTTTTCATTGTGTAATGTTCGCCAATCACGATCAGTGGCTCAACAAAGATGGTCTACATATAGGCCATCTCAACATCTATCATTTGCTCAATAAATTACCTGAGCTTTCAGTAATACTGTGCAAACAGTTCCATGTGTTTGGAATCACAGAAAGTCGTCTCAGCGACAAAATAACCGACTCTGAAATCTCTCTTAAGGAGTTTAAAGTAATTCGAAGAGACGCAAATCAAAAATTAGAGGCAGGTATTGCTGTATACATTTCAAATTCTCTAAACTGTTCCCGCAGAAGTGATCTCGAGACAGAAGAGATAGAATGTGTTTGGTTTGAGGTGAAGCCAGTCAGCCAGCAACCATTTCTCATTGGATACCTATATCGGAATCCTTGTATGGGTATAGTTGGTATGAGTGTTTCACTACAATGATGGATAGGGTGTTTACAGCAGGTAGAGAAGTCATGATATTAGGTGACTTTAATATAGATATTACTAAATCCAACCAGACATGGGACGATATCATTCTATCTAATAAATCGACTAATAAATCGTCTCACAAGAGTTACAGACACCTCCTCAACTTAATCGATCATATATATGTTACTTGTCCAGTTAATATTATTGAATGTTCTATTCCTGTTAGTGCAGTTAGTGACCATTGCCCAATATGTTGTACGTGGTTGAAAACTGGGTTCAAAACTCCTAAAAATAAACATTTAAGCATCAAATTTAGAAATTTTAAAGCTCTCAACCAAAGTTTATTTTTAGACGACTTAAAGAATGCAGCCCTTGAACATGTTTACCAACTTCCTGATCCGGATGATGCACTAGCTTACTGGACAAAGACAGTCTACAATGTATTTGATAAACATGTGCCAGTCAAAGAAGTTCGAGTCAAGAATCAACATAAATCCCCATGGGTCACTAGCGAAGTTCTCGAAATCATGAGAGAACGAGATACAGCACACAAAAATAAAGATTTTATCAATTACCGCAGACTAAGAAATAAAGTTAAATATGAAATTCGATCGTAGGATAAAGAAAGATCATTTCAAAAATTTGATTGTAAATAAATCAAATAACACAAATATATGGAAGGCTATTAACTCGCTAACCAACAAGAAACACGCTTCAGAGTCAGCAATACCAAACACTATAACATGTGAGGATTTCTGTTACTTCTTTCAATCAGATATAGAGAATCTAAAGTCCTCAATACCAGACTCAGTATGTAATTTAAGTTCACTGTCATCATTCTGTGAAGGTAAGTGCTCTAGAAATATTCCCCCTGAGATTCCCTTTGAAGTCTGTTGCAGAAGTATATAAATATCTCTCGAATCTCAAAGCAACAAATTCAAAAGGCCTAGATGGTATCAGTAATAGAATTCTTCGGTGTGCTGCACCAATTATTAGTGAATCCTTAACGTTCACATATAACAAGCGCATGTCCACAAACTACTTTCCACCTGCCTTTAAAGTTGCTACAGTTTATCCTCTACTTAAAAATGGCTCAAACGATATTAGCGTCTTGGGTAATTATAGACCTATCTCCTTACTGTCGTCGCTATCAAAGCCATTAGAAAAACACATGCATAAAATAACACCACATCATTTAATTAACAACGATCTAATAATTGACAGTCAATCTGGGTTTCGACATAAATATTCTTGCCATAGTGCCCTTACAAAAATGACCGATAACTGGCATTTTTGTATCAACAATGGTAACATTTGTGGAGCAGTATTTGTAGACTTTAAAAAAGGCGTTGATATTGTAGATCATGATATTTTAATTAGAAAATTAAAACAAATGAAGACTAGCACCAATATGGTGAACATAATTACGTCATTTTTATGTGACAGACAACAAGTAGTGTCCTTCAATAACTGTCTATCAAGACCCACACAACTTAATATTGGTGTGCCTCAGGGCTCAATACTAGGTCCGCTGCTTTTTGCAGTGTATATTAACGATCTTCCTTTATACCTCAATACTTCGTGTGACCTATTTGCGGACGACTACACTATTTACACTAGTCAAGAGAGCCTTAGTGACTTAGAGAGCTCTTTACAAAACGAATTTGACAACCTTAGTAGATGGAGCAATGAAAACCGCATGTTAATTAACATCGACAAAACCAAATCCATGCTAATAATAATAACGACCAGACAAAACTACAGACCCTAGCCATAACTGGGACAGCGCTGGAGCTCCACGTGGACACGTTACCTATAATTAATGTAAATTAACATAAAACATTAGGTTTTTTAATTGACAGACATTTAAACTGGAGCTCTCATGTTCACGTCCTTACCAAGAGAATAGCACAAAATGTTTACCAACTTGCTAACATTCAGCACTTTTTGAAAGAAAGCACACGAAAAATATTCTATGCATCCTATATCCAATCACTTCTCGATTATTGTTCCACAGTCTGGGATGGTTGCCCTAAATCTAATATGAAACGTTTGTGTTCGCTTCAAAACCGCGATATACGTCTAGTTTCTAGCATAAAGCACGTTGAAAGTAATGAATTATACAACCATCTACCACTTCGAAAGCGCTTCCTTTTTTAATAAAGCCAAATTAGTGAATAAAATTATATCTGAAAATATCCCAGAGTATCTTCTACCGTTAATTCAATCTAATGCAATCAACAGTAAGCGCTTAAATTTATTACAGGTTACTAAGCCTAGATTTGACTTATACAAAACTCTTTTCGCATATTCTGGTGATCACTTGTGGAATAGCCTTCCACCAGATCTGAAAACTCCAGTGAGTCCCAACACATTCAACCGAAAACTCTTTCAATACTTACTTCATACCGACTATATGCCTCCATAAGTCACCTATTGGTATCATTTTCCACTATCATTCTTCACTGTATGTGTGTGAGCGAGAGAGTGTGTGAGAAAGAGTGTGAGTGAAAGAATTAGTATGAGACAGAGAGAGTAAGAGAGTATGCATGCGCGTGTGCCTGAGTGAGTGTAACAGTGAGTAACAGTGTAACAGTGTGATAGTGAGAAAGTGTGTGAGTGAATGTGAGTGAGTTAGTGAGTGAGTGAGTGAGTGAATGAGTGAGTGAGTGAGTTAGTTAGTGAATGAGTGAGTGAGTGAGTGAGTGAGTGAGAATTTGTGAGTATGCGTGTGTGCGCGCGAGTGAGTGAGTGTGAGAGCGAGTGAGTGTGTAAGAGAGAGAGTGGGTGAGTGAGAGAGAACATGAGAAAGTGAATGAGTGAGAGTGAGTTAGTGTGTGTGTTCGGTTGCTTGTCTGTGTGTGCGAATAAGAGAGTGATTTAATGTGATTTAGAGAGTGAACGAGTGAGTGTGACTGAGAGAGAGAGAGAGAGAGAGAGAGAGAGAGAGAGAGAGAGAGAGAGAGAGAGTAATTGGGAGGGTAAGTGAGAGATTGAGTGAGAGGGAATATGTGAGTATGTTTGTGTGTAAGTGATGGCGAGTGTGAGAGCGAGTGCGTATAAGCATGAGAGAGAGAAATAGTGAGTAGGAGAGAGGGAGAGAATGAGACAATGAGAGAGTTAGTGTGCCAGTGTGCGTGACAGAAAAATAAATAGAGAGAGAGGGAGAGAGAGAGATATTTAGTTAGTTAGTCGCGGTTCCAACTTCACAGCAACAGTTCATCCCCATTATGCTCCGTTCCTGTGCCAGTGAATTTCACACAAAACGCTCCCCACTGCCCAATGTGAAAAGTGGAAAGAGTCTCGACAAACAACAATCCGCACAGATACACTGTGCATAATGCCGCCTCCAGAATGTCAACACAATAGTCCCCCACGAAACATCCAGTTCATCTCTGGTGGTATTGGCAGTCATTTTCCCATCTGGATGTTTCCTAGATGTTCACCCACACAGTCCACGAAAATACAGTTCATCGTCGATGATAGTGGCAGTCAACCAAAAGCCCAGCAGCCAATCATTTCTGCATAAGGCAAAAACCGGTCAACTCTGGGACATAGCCAGCTGCCATCGCTCTGAACATGCAGTCACGTTCCAAAAAACCTCAGGCAGATTCAAAAGCATTTCACACGAAACCCACAGCTCACAGTGTCGCGCCACGCACTCACTCAGTAGCAGGGCGACGGAACCATCAAGCCTCCTTAGTCGCCTCTTACGACATGCATGGTAGGCTACAGTGTTGCTATTCTTTGCTTCCCTTATGGGCCCCGGCAACACACGGGAGGGAAGAGAGAGAGAGAGAGAGAGAGAGAGAGAGAGAGAGAGAGAGAGAGAGAGAGAGAGAGAGAGAGAGAGAGAGATGAGCGGAAGCATATCATTATGCCATTTTTTTTCTGTATCCTCATCTTTCATATTAGCATTTTTACTGCCAATTGAATTTAACATGTACTGCTTATTTCATCATGTTTATGTCAATTCCAGGAATTATCTTACTGGATTGGACCACTATTTATTTTTACATTTCACATTGTATACCATATATTCATCACCAATTTCCATATTTTCCATGTTTTCCCATTGTTTCCCAATTTTGAATGTTCTTGTGAGGATGATCACGATAGTCGACAGTGTGTACATGTGAAAAGTGTGGGAGTTTATTCATATTAGAGTCACACACAGATACACACATGTACACACATATACACCCATCCAGACATGCACACATACATCACACTTCTCATGCACTCTCTCATTCAACCACGCTCTCTCTCTTTTACACACTCACTCGCTCTCACACTTGAGAGAGAGAGAGAGAGAGAGAGAGAGAGAGAGAGAGAGAGAGAGAGAGAGAGAGAGAGAGAGAGAGAGAGAGAGTTGAGTGCACGGATGTCATCTAACATGCTATTCCATATTATTTGTATTCTCATTTTATAATTATCACTTTGAATGCCACTTGATTTTAACATGCATAAAATTGACACATGTAAATTACTGTAGAGTGAGTAGGAGAGTTAGTGAGTGTGAGTAAGAGAGAGAGAGAGAGAGAGAGAGAGAGAGAGAGAGTGAATGAGTGTGAGAGTGTGTGTATGTACCAAAATCAAAGAGAGAGAGAGGGAGAGAGAGAGAGAGAGAGAGAGAGAGAGAGAGAGAGAGAGAGAGTTGAGCGCACGCATGTCATGTAACATGCTATTCCATATTATTTTTGCATTCTCATCTTTCATATTACGAGGTATCATTTTGTATGCCACATGATTGTCCTGTAACATGCCATCCCATATTTTTTTTTGTATTCTCATCTTTCATATTATCATTTTGTATGCCACTTGATTTTATCATGTATAATATAACATTACTGTGATGTTAGTGAGAGAGTTAGTGAGTGGGGGGGGGGGGGGGGGAGAGAGAGAGAGAGAGAGAGAGAGAGAGAGAGAGAGAGAGAGAGAGAGAGAGAGAGAGAGAGAGAGAGAGAGAGAGAGAGAGAGAGAGAGAGAGAGAGAGAGAGTTAAACTGCATCACTAATTTTTACGCTACACAATGTGTATGTACAATTTTTTCTTCACTTCCTACAATTTGTTCGAGAATGCTCACGACAATCATCAGTGTCTCAACTGTATGTAAAGAGTGGGAGTTTGTTCTTAGTAGTTTCAGTGATCATGTATGTGTGTAGATGTGAGGATATTTGTGTGGGTGTGTATGTGAGGGATGTGTGTGGGGGTTGGGGAATGTATGTGTGGAGGGGTTGTGTGTGGGGGATGTGTATGGGTTGATGGGTGATGTGTGGATGGGTGAAGGGATGTGTAGTCGTTGGGGGATGTATGTGTGTTTGAGGGATGTGTGTGTGTGTGAGGGGAGGGGGTATTTGGGAGGATAATTGGAAGTATGTGGGTGTTGGTGGGTTGGGGGGTGTGGGTAGGGAATCGGTATTTGGGTGGGTGAATGGGTATGTAGGAGATTGTGTGGGTTGGGGATGGGTGTGGGGATGAGTGTGGGGGTGTCTGTGAATGGGATATGTCTGTGTGGGTGGGAGTGTGTGAGTGTGGATGGGGTAAATGTGAGTAGGTGGAGGATGTATGTGTGCGTGTGAGGATGTTTGTAGGTGGGGGATGTGTGGGTGGGTGGGGACATGTGTGTGTGTGGGTGAGAGATGTGTGGGCGGGGATGTGTATGAGGAATGTATGTGGGGGATGTGTGTGTGTGTGTGTGGGGGGGGGGGAAATGTGTTATTGTGTGGATTTGTGTGTGGGATGGGAGATGTGTGAGAGGTGGGGGAGGTGTGGGATGTGCAGGTGGATGACGGATGTATGTGAGGATGGGGGATGTGTGTTTGGTTGGGTGGTTTGGGTGTGTGTGGGTGGGAGGGTAGATGAGAGATGCATGTGTTGATGGGCGGGTGGGTGATGTGTGGGTGTGAATGGTTGATGGATGAGTACGTGATTGGGTGGATGTGTGTGAGAGATGAGTGTACGATTGGAGGATGTGTGTGTTTGTGGGAAGATGTGTGTGAGCGACTGATGTGTGTGGGTGGGGTATATGTGGGTGGTGGGGTGTGTGTGGGTTGGATGTGTGTGTTTTTGGGTGTTTATGTGTGGGGGATATGTGTGGCAGGTGGGGAGATGTGTTTGTGGGTGGGGATGTGTGTATAAGTGGGGGATGTTTAGTTGAGAGGTGGCGGATATTGGGTGGGTGAGTGGGTGTAGGTTGCATGATGTATGTGTGGGTCAATCAATCAATCAATCATGTGCCATGCCGGAAAGCGTGGGCGGTCATGATTCGCCATTTCACTCGATCACCAGAGTCGTGGATCAGCTCAGTGTTCCTGTCTCGTCCATGCCATGTGGCCAAGCCATCCAGGTATTTTCCTCTCGGTCTTCCTCTTGGTCTGTTCCCCTCGATCTTGCCAGCTGTCACCAAGTTCTCCAGTCCATTTCTTCTCATAACATGTCCAAAAAATTTTGACTGTCTACGTCTAATTTCTCTAATCAATCTACGATTTTCATTTGTCTCTTGTAGTACTTGGTCATTGGTTTTTCTATCTGTCCATGGTATTCTTTGCATTTTCCTCAGAAACCACATTTCTGCAGCCATCAGATGTTTTTCAGCTTGACTGCACATTGTCCAAGTTTCACATCCATACAAAAGAACAGGCTCTATGTATCCCCTCAACACTCTTTTTCTCGTTTCAATTGACATCATTTTATTGGTCAGAATGTTTTTCGTTATGTGTGGGTGGGTGGGGAAAATTGTAAGGGTTCGGGATGTATGCACGGATAGGAGCGGGATGTGTGGTTTGATGGGGGTATGTGTGTGTGGTTTTGTGATGTGTGTTTTGCTGGGTGGTTGCGGGGGTGTGGATGGATGGGGGAGAATATGTGGGTGGGTGTGTGCGTGTCGGTTATGGGATGGGTGGGGGATGTATGTGGGGTGGGGAAATGTGTGTAGGTGGGGGAACAATGGGTGGGTGGCGGCATGTATGTTTGCCTGAGTCTGTGTGAGTGCGTGGAATTATGTGTGGGTGGGTGGAGTTGTGGTGGGTGGGGGATGTGTGGGTGGCTGAGGGATGTGTAGGTGGCTGCGGGGTGTGAGGGTGGATGGGGGATGTGTCTCACAACATTGCAATATGCACTTTGTTTGCATATGTTTTTTTTTTTTTTTTTTGGGCCATGTGAATGTACCATGCGTAATATGCATTGTTAATGCTTACAAAATCCATTTGACAATGTTTTTTCCCTATGTAAATGTAACATGCACATTTGATGAATGAAAGATGAGTGATCGAAAGGGCCGAATGTAAGACGTGCCCAATTTGTTACCCTTTTAAAATAAAGTTCGTTGGTTGGTTCGTTCATTCGTTCTTTCGTTCACTTGAGTAAAGCTCCAAATAGTGCTCTACCCATCTGTCCATCTGCTGTTTCTTATCAGTTATGCTTTCTCCAGTCAAGGTTTTCAATGGTGCACTTCTTTTGATCATTGGACCACAGGCTTTCTTTATTCCTTCATACATGTTTCTGATGTTTCCATTATCACTTGCGATTTGAATGGACTCACATAACTTGATCCATTAATCATTTGCACACTGCCTGGCAGCCTTTTGCACATCCTTCCTAGCTTGCTTTAGCTCACTCAGAGTGTTACGCGTTGGTCTTTCCTTTTTTCTTAAGAGAGCTATCTTCTTCTTCTTATCAATAAAGGGCTGCAGAGTCTCACTTTTTGCCGCTAACCAGTCCTGCCTCTTATGATCCACAGTGCCGTAAACCCCTACGGCTGTTTTATAAAGAGTTTCCTTAAGTTTACCCAACTTTTCATTTGCTGTACAATTTTCTGGTGTATCAGTGAAAGCATCTTCAAATTGCTGTTAAAACTGAAAGCACTTTCCAGGATCGTGAGTGTTAATAATATTGATCCTGGGGCTAGATTTGTGTTTAGCTGTGTAGATTCTCTTTGGTCTCAGTCTAACCCTTGCAACAACCAAAGAATGATCCGTATCACAGTCAGCACTGTGGTAACTTCGAGTCAATGATATATGGTTCAGATGTTGTCTCCGTGTTATGATGAAGTCCAGCTGGTGCCAATGGCCGGATCTTGGATGTTTCCATGTGACCTTATGCAGCTCTTTTGTTTTAAAAAAGGGGTTTGTAATACATAGGTCATTTCTGATGCAATGCTCCAGCAGCCTTTGCACATTTTCATTCATGCGACCGATGTTGTATTTTCCAAGGCGCACTGGCCATGAACTCGAGTCCTTGTCCACACGAGCAATGAAATCACCGAGCATTTAACTGTAGTCGGATTTTGGAACTGCCTTGATCACGCAGTCTAACTCCTCATAGAACGAATCCTTCACATTATCAGAGCAATGGAGTGTCGGTGCATATGCAGTGATAATGGTGGCAAAACCACAAGAGGTTGCCAAGCGCAGGGATAATAATATTTCATTTCCTCCTGTTGGAATTTCAATCATTCCCAGTAGCGAATTCTTCACTGTAAAGCCGACACCGTGTTGCCTTTTTTCTGCCTGCCCTCTACCTTTCCAAAAAAGGTGTAATTGTTTTCCCTGAGTCTCCTGCAGGCCAGCAATATCAATGTTAAGACGATTGAGTTCGGCATCAATCACAGCCGTTTTTCTAACATAATCAATGTTGGTCAAGTCAGTGGAAAATCCTGGACACATGGTTCTCACGTTCCAGGTTGCAAGCCGTAGTTTGAAGTTTCTATTTATCTTTTTATTAGTACCTGATGCATTGGTTTTACAGCCTGCGATTCGGATTTTGTCCTATCGCCAAGCACCCATTGAAGCGGGCAGGCTGTGGCGAATCAGCACCCAATTGGATGGGGGCTGCCCAGCTTGAGGGGGCGGTAGCTGGTCAGTGACACCTGTAGGTGTCTCCCACCGCCAGAGGC
This sequence comes from Cepaea nemoralis, assembly GCA_014155875.1. Lineage (NCBI taxonomy): Eukaryota > Metazoa > Mollusca > Gastropoda > Stylommatophora > Helicidae > Cepaea > Cepaea nemoralis. Next base: position 203,369 of record JACEFZ010013715.1, read on the forward strand.
AACTCGTGGCACCCCATGTCTACGCCAATTGACAGGGACTTATAACCCGTAACAGTTGCCTCTCGCTTTGATTCCGAGACCAGTTAAGACCAGGGATGGAGTTATTGCCTCTCCATAGCACAAAGCCTGGGCTAAAATATAGAGATCATGTGTTGCCCATGCAGCATGATCCCTCTCTCGGCCTGCCTTGTTCACTCCAGAGGAAAGGTAATACCCCTACATCTGGAACAAGACAAGCTGCAGAAGCTGCCGGATCAGCAAAGCAATGCTCTAACTGTCCGCCTGTCGGAGCTTCGATCCTAGACCAGCCCCAACCAAGGCTTAGGGCCTGGTCTGCCCTGCCATGACATTTTGTCTTTAGGTTGCATTTCCTCGCACCAAGGTAGGGCTTGTACCCTCCCGATTTCGCTCTTTCGTTGGCACAATGTGTGGTGTCGGGTTTGGTAAGCGTTGCCCAACGTTCGGCGCTAACAGAAAGCAGGTAGTACCGTCTACTGCTATACGGTAGCTCGGTCATATCTGACTAAGACCTAACACACGATGAGGAACGACACACCTTGGGGATCGTTGACTGAAAAACAGATTCTAGAGGCTGTAAAAACTGACACATTTTGCTGGTTGGTTAATGTGATATTGAAACCCCGGCTGATTTACAAGACGTCTTTGCCGAGATACCCCCTATTTTCAAGAACACGGAAGTGTCAAGAGACGACATTGGGGAATTTATGAAAGAATACGCCATACAAAATGAACTACTGACTACTCCACGACGGACTGTAATCGGTTGTTGTTTCGGGAAGAAAATTATTTTTTTTAGCCACCCCACTTTTAAACTGGTATCTAGCTCAAGGATAGGTAGTTACTCACATCTACCAGACAATAGAGTATCGACCGGTTAGCTGTCTTAAACAATTTGGGGAAACAGTCTCTAACGCCCTCCGCCAAGGGGGTAAAGATCCTGCTGAGACTATTACAGCCGACACTATGAAATTGTTATGTAACGCCGCTTACGGCAAAACACTAACCAATAAAGCCATACATACCGATGTCTCCTCTTGTCAGGGATAATATACTACCAAACTAATGAATAACCCCAGGTTCAAAAGCATGACTGGTATTACAGATGATCTTGTCAAAGTTGAAATGCTAAAGAAGAAAACTGTCTGGTATCTACCTCTACAGATTGGGTTCTTTGTGTACCAGTATGAGAAGATGCGCATGCTAGCTTTCTACTATGGCTTTTTCGACAAATGTGTCTATAAAGAAGACTACCAACTCACTGAAATTGACACTGACTCTCTCTATTTGGCTCTTAGCGCCGATTCACTCTCTGAGGTGGTTAGACCACACCTACGAGAAGAATATGATAGAGTCTACAATCAGTGGTTCCCGTCTGAAGTCTGCCCTGTTCATAGAGTTAGTACTACTATCTGTCATGACATCAAAGCGTATGAAAAGAGAACCTCTGGTCTTTTTAAATTAGAGTATGAAGGGAGGTGACGGTCTCCTTATGCAGTAAGACGTAGATTTGTGTCGAAGATTATAATAAAATTAGTACCAAAGATCTGACCAAGAACCACAACGTTATGGACAAAGAAAATTTCTTGAATTTCCTCACCACACAAAAGGCGGGTGGGGTAACCAATATGGGATTTAAGACCCACGGGACGGGTGTCTACACCTATCAACAACATCCCGCTTCCTTGTCATATTTGTACATAAAACTACCAGTACAATCTGCTAATATGTCAACCTTACCTATCCTCATTTAACTATGAATTGTTTGTTTGTCTATATATGTTTTATTAAAATTGTATATACCTTCATTGACTCGTTTGTTTGTTATTTTGAATAATGTACACTAGACGTACCTATAATTTATGGGGTCACGAGACTATCACGCACACCACCTTTTTACCTCTTGACCACACTCACTTCTTTAAAAAGCAAGGAGTTATCGCCCTTTGTGGATCAGGATCAATAAATGGTGTATATATAAGATCTTCAACTTTGAGAATCAGGATCGATAAATAGTAATAATATATAAAGAGGATCAGTATCTATATATGATGGAAATATATAAGATCCTCAAAAAACAGCATGCTTTAGCCCGCCTTATACTACTCATGGGTTGTAGTTATTGTGATTTTTGAAACACAATGTAATAAACTACCGTTTGTCAAGACGGCAAGGTGCCAATCATAAAATATAATTATGATTATAAACATATGCCAGATCATTTTATCTTCAATTTCCTAATTGTTTTTCTCAATTAAACTATACTCCTCACTATGCTCTCTATTTATAATAAAATGTACACTAAGAGAAATAAACTAATAAACCAATGATTCCATTATTCACAAAAAGCCTATCAGAGTTTCCCTGGGCATTAGGTTCGAGTCTGTTGACAAAGAAATCCGTTGGAAAAACATTAATAACTTAGGCCTAATTCAACCAGTCTGTATGTGATTTGCTAAATCGTAATCTGGTTACTTTCGATATGCGTCTTCTTACATGTGAAGTTCCAACACTAGTCTTGCACACCCCACTGGTTTCTTAGCTTGGGAATGGACAGGAGAGCTCTACAACACATTCCCTGATACCAAACTAGGAGAAACGTGCCTAAACCAACCTCACTCCGATAGATGTAGTATACCAGGCTGGGAGAAACGTGCCTACACCAACCTCACTCCGATAGATGTAGTATACCAGGCTGGGAGAAACGTGCCTACACCAACCTCACTCCGATAGATGTAGTATACCAGGCTGGGAGAAACGTGCCTACACCAACCTCACTCCGATAGATGTAGTATACCAAGCTGGGAGAAACGTCCCTACACTAACCTCACTCCGATAGATGTAGTATACCAGGCTGGGAGAAACGTCCCTACACTAACCTCACTCCGGTAGATGTAGTATACCAGGCTGGGAGAAACGTCCCTACACCAACCTCACTCCGATAGATGTAGTATACCAGGCTGGGAGAAACGTCCCTACACTAACCTCACTCCGGTAGATGTAGTATACCAGGCTGGGAGAAACGTCCCTACACCAACCTCACTCCGATAGATGTAGTATACCAGGCTGGGAGAAACGTCCCTACACTAACCTCACTCCGGTAGATGTAGTATACCAGGCTGGGAGAAACGTCCCTACACCAACCTCACCCCGGTAGATGTGGTATACCAAGCTAGGAGAAACGTCCCTACACCAACCTCACTCCGGTAGATGTAGTATACCAGGCTGGGAGAAACGTGCCTAAACCAACCTCACTCCGGTAGATGTAATATACCAGGCTGGGAGAAACGTCCCTACACCAACCTCACTCCGGTAGATGTGGTATACCAAGCTGGGAGAAACGTGCCTAAACCAACCTCACTCCGGTAGATGTGGTATACCAAGCTGGGAGAAACGTGCCTACACCAACCTCACTCCGGTAGATGTAGTATACCAAGCTAGGAGAAACGTCCCTACACCAACCTCACTCCGGTAGATGTAGTATACCAAGCTAGGAGAAACGTCCCTACACCAACCTCACTCCGGTAGATGTAGTATACCAAGCTAGGAGAAACGTCCCTACACCAACCTCACTCCGGTAGATGTAGTATACCAGGCTGGGAGAAACGTGCCTACACCAACCTCACTCCGGTAGATGTAGTATACCAAGCTAGGAGAAACGTCCCTACACCAACCTCACTCCGGTAGATGTAGTATACCAGGCTAGGAGAAACGTCCCTACACCAACCTCACTCCGGTAGATGTAGTATACCAAGCTAGGAGAAACGTCCCTACACCAACCTCACTCCGGTAGATGTAGTATACCAGGCTGGGAGAAACGTGCCTACACCAGCCTCACTCGGATAGACGCAAGTCCTGTCTGGGGCTCCAGCAACTGGGCCGCAAATAAACTGGACATGAGAGTTAAAACTCAGTCTTCAAGAGGTTTCACAAACAACAATAAACAAGCCTCACAAAAAACAATGAACAAGCCTCACAAATAACAATGAGCAAGCCTCACAAACATCAATGAGCAAGCCTCATAGACTACAATAAACAAGCCTCACAAATAGCATTGAGCAAGCCTCATAAACTACAATAACTAGCCTCATAAACTACAATAACTAGCCTCACAAATAACATTGAGCAAGCCTCACAAGCAACAATGAACAAGCCTCACAAACAACGAACAAGCCTCACAAACAACAATGAACAAGCCTCACAAACAACAAAGAGTAAGCCTAACAAACAACAATGAAAAAGCATACCAGAGATGTATAACATCACACATGACCAATAATTTACAATAACTCACCATTTTTAGGCTTACATATGACTTATCCATCTTTCTGCTGGTACCATTAGTTATTTCTGCAAACAGTCGTATTGCTTCCCCTGGTACATATCCAGTTCTGTCAATATGGAAAGTGGCTTGGATTGGTCCTGATTTACAGCACCAGCAGCACAGTGTTTTTTGGTTTGATCTTTGAATTCCTTGCTAAACAAATAAAGAAATGCATTGATCATTTAAGACGTATTCAGCAACAACAAGGATACAGAAGTAACCTTCGTATTTTCATGTACTTGTGTCAGTTTGTGTTTGTTTGCTCTGTGCTGACGAACGCTTTATCCGCAATGCCCATTGTGTTTCTTGTAATTGAGTTCTAGTAAAGCTCACAATCTACTTCTCGTTTTGCAGTGATTCATTCATCGACTAAACAAATAAAGTGAAGTTACTGGAGGGAACACGACACATTGTAACAGATCTATAATTGAATCACTAGTTGGAGCTAATTTACAATGATTCTAAACAAAGTATCATCCTCTGTATACTTTTGTGAATATGTATGTGTGGGTGTATAATCATCATGAAGTGCTTGCAATTGATGTGCGCGATCATCGTTTGTCACTGCTCCTATTCTGCAGAATGGTACAAAGTACTAACATTCTTTCACGCCATGATGAAAAGATATAAACAATCTTCTCTCTTTTTAATATTTATCTCACCAGTTGTATTTCCCTTTTCCTATAATGTGGCCAAATTAAATCCAGTGATTAGGGTAGAGAAGTATTTATTTCTGGAAAATTAAGGCACAAGCAACGGCATATACATCTTGAGAACACAAACACAGATATAAAGGACTCAGAGGTGTTTCCAAGGCACCAGGGCCGGGTTATATACTGGCCAAGATCTATTGACGCGTCCTCGTCTAGCGTCCTGGGCAACAGGTCCCTTCGGGGTCCTGGCTAAAGTCAGTAGGATCGCCGATTCCTCCGAAGTCGGAGATTATCTGCCTGTAAGGCGAGGAACCACCAGTCTGCACACCAATAAGCCAGACATGGGAGAACGGATACTCACGCAAACCTCAGTCCTGTATGACATCACTCTGATGTTGGATAACAGGATGCCTTCATCCGACATACAGGACTTCGCGTTGGAGCTCAAGCCAACGAACACAAGCAAGCAACACAGATATAAATAATGTGCAGCCAATCATTTCTACTGATATTCCTCCATGCCATGATGTCAAACTGTCCAGAATCCTCTCTTGATTATTTTATGTTTGCAAAGATTGATTACTGTGGATGTTATATATATATATAGTCAATATCAGCATCCTCTTTGGAATATACTTTTCACTTCTACTGAAATATATGGTGGTATATACATTCACTAACGCTCTGATGGCGGTCTCTACACTACTTAGAGATTGAAGGCCAAGACCAAAATTAGGAGTTGCTTTTTGCAGATGATGCTGCAGTTACGACCCACTCTGAGGAAGAATTACAACCTCTACTATCTGCATTCTCCAATGCTTGTTCTGAATTTGGTTTAACAATTAGCACAAAGAAGTCACAGATTATGTCACAAGGTGCACATGGGGTACCATCAATCTTTATTGACGACGCCGAACTAGAGATGGTAGACCATTTTACATATCTAGGATCAGTGGTAAATAGCAAATTATCCCTAGATCAGGAAATCAACATCCGGATTGGTAAGGCAGCAACAACAATGAACAGGTTAAGAAAAAGAGTCTGGGAGAACAGGAAGATTACTGCCAAAACAAAGGTCATTGTCTATCAAGCATGTGTCCTTAGTACGCTTCTTTATGGCAGTGAAATCTGGACAACTTACTCACACCAAGAGAAACATTTAGACAGCTTTCATATGCGGTTTCTACGAAGAATACTTGGTATTAAGTGGCAAGACAAAATTACAAATACTGAAGTATTGGAAAGATCAGGTTGTGTGACGGTTTATTCCATGCTCAGTCTTCGTAGACTTAGACGGATAGACGTGTTAGGAGGATGGATAATGGTAGAATACCAAAGGACATCTTTTTTGGTGAATTACAGATGGATAAAAGATCTCAGGGTCGGCCGCTACTGCGATACAAAAATTTGTGTAAGCGGGACATGATTGATACAGACATTGATAATGCACATTGGGAGCAAGTCGCCGCTGAATGTCTTGCATAGAGGGCAAATATCAGAAATGGAATAAAGACAAAGGAGAAAATCATTGCAGATAAGTCACACACCGAGCGTGTGAGACGCAAGATGGTGCATGATGGTGGAAATTACCGTGTGTTCACACTGTGGACGAACATTTTCAGCGCGAATTGGCCTTATCAGCCACATTCGCTACCGCCATGAGTAGTAGTTATTATGCCTTTCTGAAGCACAAACTATCGTCTGTCAAAACGACAAGGTGTCAATGTATTATGTTTGCCCACAGTAGGTGCATGTGAAAACATGGTCACTTCCACCATTTTGCACCATCTTACGTTTCTCACGCTCTGTGTGAGCTTTATCTGCAATCATTTTCTCCTTTGTCTTTATTCCATTTCTGATAGTTGCCCTCCATGCAACACGTTCAGCGGCGACGTGCTCCCATTGTGCATTATCAATGCCTGTATCAATCATGTCCCGCTTACACACATCGTTGTATCGTAGTAGAGGCCGACCCTGAGATCTCCTACCCGTCTGTAATTCACCAAAAAAGATGTCCTTTGGTATTCTACCATCATCCATCCTCCTAACGTGTCCTATCCATCTAAGTCTACGAAGACTGAGCATGGAATACACCGTCACACAACCTGATCTTTCCAATACTTCAGTATTTGTGATTTTGTCTTGCCACTTAATACCAAGTATTCTTCGCAGACACCGCATATGAAAGCTGTTTAAACGTTTCTCTTCGCGTGAGTAAGTTGTCCAGGTTTCACTGCCATAAAGAAGAGTACTAAGGACACAGGCTTGGTAGACGAGGACTTTTGTTTTGGCAGTAAGCTTCCTGTTCTCCCAGACTCTTTTTGCTAACATGTTCATTGTTGTTGCTGCCTTGCCAATCCTGATGTTGATTTCCTGATCGAGGGATAATTTGCTATTTACCTCTGATCCTAGATATGTGAAATGGTCTACTATCTCCAGTTCGGCGTCGTCAATTAAGATTGATGGTACATCATGTGCACCTTGTGACATAATCTGTGTCTTCTTTTTGTTAATTGTTAAACCAAATTCAGAACAAGCATTGGAGAATGATGATAGTAGATGTTGTAATTCTTCCTCAGAGTGGGTCGTAATCGCAGCATCATCCGCAAAAAGCAACTCTCTGATTAGTACCCTGCTAATTTTGGTCTTGGCCTTCAATCTCTGAGCATTATAGAGGCCACCATCTGAGCGTGAGTGAATGTATATACCGTCATCCTGATCACGAAAGGCATATTTCAGTAGAAGTGAAAAGTATATCCCAAAGAGGGTGGGGGATAGTACACAACCTTGCTTAACTCAACTCTTGATTTCAAACTCTTCTGAAGTTGAGCCATCAAACTTGATTATACCCTTCATGCCTGTGTGGAACGATTCCACAATGGACAGAAGAGTTGGTGGGCAGCCAATCTTCTTTAGTGCTTTGAACAGACCCTCACGACTGACCAAATCGAATGCCTTTGTGAGGTCGATGAAGACAATAAACAGTGGCTGATTTTGTTCCCAGCATTTTTCTTGCATCTGTCGCAATGAGAATATCATATCAATGGTAGACCGGTTCTGACGAAAGCCGCACTGTGATTCGGGGTAGACTTGATCTCCTAGGACTTGAAGTATGTGCAAGACAATTCTGGCAAATACTTTCCCAACAATACACAGAAGTGAGATACCCATATAATTGTTACAGTCGCTCCGATCTCCCTTGTTCTTGTACAGCGTTATGATGTTTGAATCTTTGACATCCTGTGGGACTTGTCCTTCTCGCCAGCATAGCTCTATTAGCAGGTGGATCTGTACAGCGAGTGTGTCTTGCCAACTCCTAATCATCTCTATTTAAATCCCATCATTACCTGGAGCCTTGCCAGATGCAAGCTCATTTATAGCACACTTAACTTCTGTTATAGTGGGAAGTGTGTCCAGGTGGTTAAGAGTTGGCAGGGCCTCTATGGCGTTGAGGGCATCATCCGCTAGCTTGGTCTCACTTGAGTAAAGCTCTAAATAGTGCTCGGCCCATCTATCCATCTGCTGTTTCTTATCAGTGATGATTTCTCCAGTCAAGGTTTTCAGCGGTGCACTTCTTTTGATCATTGGACCACAGGCTTTCTTTATCCCTTCATACATGCTTCTGATGTTTCCCTTATCACTTGCGATTTGAATGGACTCACATAACTTGATCCAATAGTCATTCGCACACTGCCTGGCAGCCTTTTGTACATCCTTCCTTGCTTGCTTCAGCTCACTCAGAGTGTTACGCGTCGGTCTTTCCTTGTTTCTTAAGAGAGCTATCTTCTTTTTATCAATCAAGGGCTGCAGTATCTGGTTGTTTGTCGCAAACCAGTCCTGCCTCTTATGATCCACAGTGCCGTAAACCCCTACCGCTGTTTTATAAATAGTTTCCTTTAGTTTACTCCATTTATCATTTACTATACAATTTTCTGATGTATCATTGAAAGCGTCTTCAAGTTGCTGTTGAAATTCAAAGCACTTTCCAGGATCTTTAGTGTTAGTAATATTAATCCTGGGGCTAAACTTGTGTTTAGCTGTGCAGATTCTCTTTGGTCTCAGTCTAACCCTTGCAACAACCAAAGAATGATCTGTATCACAGTCAGCACTGTGGTAACTTCGAGTTAATGATGTATGGTTCAGATGTTGTCTCCGTGTGATAATGAAGTCCAGCTGATGCCAATTGCTGGATCTTGGATGTTTCAATGTGACCTTATGCATCTCTTTTGTTTTAAAAAAGGAGTTTGTAATACATAGGTCATTTCTAGTGCAATGCTCCAGCAGCCTTTGCCCATTATCATTCATGCGACCGATGTTGTATTTTCCAAGGCACACTGGCCATGAACTCGAGTCCTTGCCCACACGAGCATTGAAATCACCGAGCATATAAATGTAGTCGGATTTTAGAACTGCCTTGATCGCAGAGTCTAGCTGCTCATAGAACGTATCCTTCACATCATCAGAGGAAGCGAGTGTCGGTGCATATGCAGTGTGAATGGTGGCAAATCCACAAGAGGTTGCCATGCGCAGCGATAATAATCTTTCATTACCTCCAGCTGGGATATCAATCATTCCCAGTAGCGAATTCTTCCACTGCAAAGCCCACACCATGTTGCCTTTTTTCTGCCTGCCCTCTTCCCTTCCAAAAAAGGTGTAATTGTTTTCCCTGAGTGACCCTTCCTCAGCGAGGCGAGTCTCCTGCAGGCCAGCAATATCAATGTTAAGACGATTGAGTTCAGCATCAATCACAGCCGTTTTTCTCACATCGTCAATATTTGTCAAGTCAGTGGAAACTCCTGGACACATGGTTCTCACGTTCTAGGTTGCAAGCCGTAGCTTGAGGTTTCTATTCTTTTTATTAGTACCTAGTGCATTGGTTTTATAGCCTGCGATTCAGATTTTGTCCTAGCCCCAAGCACCCATTGAAGCAGGCAGGCTGTGGCGGATTAGCACCCAATTGGCTGGGGGCTGCCCAGCTTGAGGCGGGCGGTAGCTGATCAGTGACACCTGTAGGTGTCTCCCACCGTCAGAGGCAGCGCGTGGCGCCCCATGTCTACGCCAACTGACAAGGACTTATAACCCGTAACAGGTGCCTCTCGCTTTGATTCCGAGACCAGTTAAGACCAGGGATGGAGTTATTGCCTCTCCATATCACAAAGCCTGGGCTAAAATAAAGAAATCATGTGTTGCCCATGCAGCATGATCCCTCTCTAGGCCTGCCTAGTTTTCTCCAGAGGAAAGTTGACACCTATAATCTGGAACAAGACAAGCTGCAGAAGCTGCCAGATCAGCAAAGCAATGCTCTAACTGTCCGCCTGTCGGAGCTTCGATCCTAGACCAGCTGCCAACCAAGGCTTAGGGCCTGGTCTGCCCTGCCATGACTTATTTTGTCTTTGGGTTGCATTTCCTCGCACCAGGATAAGGCTAGTATCCTCCCAATTGCGCTCTTCCGCCCGAAGCCGTTGGCACAATGTGGGGTGTCGGGTTTGGTAAGCGCCGCCCAACATTCGGCGCTGGCAGAAAGCAGGTAGTACCGTCTACTGTCATACGGTAGCTCAGTCATATCTGACTAAGACCTGACTCACATATATATATATATATATATATATATATATATATATATATATATATATATATATATATATATATATATATATATATATATATATATATATATATATATATATATATATAGTCAATATCAGCATGATTATAAGTTTAAATATAGGTTTCAGTTTTCGTAGTTAAAATTAATACCTTTTATTTATTCCAGTTTCAAAACAGATGTGTCAAATCTACTGTAAATGTCATATAGCTACAGGAGTCACACCACTAGTCATGTCTACGTTAAGTAGCTAAGTAAAGGACTCGTTTACACGCTTTAAGGTGCATTGGGCAAAATGGTGCTAGACCTGTATTTTATATACCAATCAGCAATCATTGGGTCATGTGGTCAATATAATGCTATCCACCTTTATTTGCCAACAGATTTCCTGATACATATTTTCGGCTGGGTCAGTTTTATAAATCCACCTTGATGAGGGTTCGAACTCACGCTAATCTACTAAAAAATACTCAGCAGAGGAGCACAATTTCTTTAAATTTCTCAACTTCGCTAAATAGAGAGAGAGGTAACATTCTTTTATTTTCCAGTGAACTCATATTTCTGTGAAAACTGCCCACTGTAAGAAATGAGTTACACAGACAATAAAAATACATATTGTATGTACTTACCAAGCAGTTTGGCTGTTGATTTAAATCCAGTGTGCTGATAATGGTGAATGGCCGCTTTGTGGTATGATCAAATTCCCAAGGGTTATCTAATGTGCTTTTAACCGTATATCTGACATAACCGAACATACCCTCAAACGATGAAGGAAGTCTAGGTGGAATGCTGAACTGAAATGGGAACACATATCGTCCCTGGGCTAATTCATAGATATTGCTGCCTGGGTTTGAAACTGAAGAGAATAATATGTACGGTGAAGAAACATCCAGTAAAATTTCATTAACAATTCATAAATGAAAGAATCCATCCATCATGTGTCATGCCGATAAGCGTGGGCAGTCATGTTTTGCCATCTCGCTCGATCACCAGAGTTGTGGATCAGTTCCATGTTTCTGTCTCGACCATGCAATTGGCCAAGCCATCCAGGTATTTAATTATCGGTCTTCCCCTCGGTCTCTTCCCTTCGATCTTGCCAGTTGTCACCAAGTACTCCAATTCATTTCTTCTCATAACATGTCCATAAAGTTTTGACTGTCTACGCCTAATGACTCTAATCAGTTTACGATTTTCATTTGTTTCTTGAAGGACTTGTTCATTGGTTTTTCTGTCTGTCCATGGTATTCTTTGCATTTTCCTCAGAAACCACATTTCCACAGCCATCAGATGTTTTCCAGCTTGACGGCTCATATTTCTCTCTTCACACCCATACAAAAGTATAGGTTCTATGTAGCACTTCAACACTCTTTTTCACGTTTCAATTGATATCTTTTTATTGGTCAGTATGTTTTTCATCTTGCAAAAGACTACTTTCGCAATGACAATTCTTGTTCTAATCTCTTCAAGGCATCTCCCATCAGATGTTATGACTGTTCCGAGATAACTGTATCGATTCACTTGCTTAAGAATATGCCCATTTACACTTTTATCACATTGTGGTATTTCCTTCTTCCCAGTGACGACCATAATCTGTGTCTTCTTATTATTCAATTCTAACCCTAGTTGTTCACTGTGTGCAACAACCGCATCTACTAAATGTTGCAGGTCCTTTTCATTGTCTGCAATCAAGACTGTATCATCTGCATATCTAATGTTATTGATGTATCTTCCCCCAAAGTTGATTCCTTCCATATCTTCTACATGAGGTCTTAGTCAGATATGGCTGAGCTACCCTATGACAGTAGACGATTCTACATGCTTTTTGTCAGCACCGAATTTTGGGCGGCACTTTCTAAACCCGACACCCCAAATTGTGCCAACAGCTTCGGGCGGAAGAGCACAATTTGGAGGGTACAAGCCTTATCCTGGTGCGTAAAACTGCAACCCAAAGACAAAATGTCATGGCAGGGCAGACCAGGCCCTAAGCCTTGGTTGACAGCTGGTCTAGGATCGAAGCTCCGATAGGCAGACAGCTAGAGCATGGCTTTGCTGATCCGGCAGCTTCTGCATCTTGTCTTGTTCCAGATGTATAGGTGTTACCTTTCCTCTGGAGTGAACTAGGCAGGCCGAGAGAGGGATCATACTGCATGTACAACACATGATCTCTATATTTTAGCCCAGGCTTTGTGCTATGGAGAGGTATTAACTCCATCTCTGGTCTTAACCGGTCTCGGAATCAAAGCAAGAGGTAACTGTTAAGGGTTATAAGTCCTTGTCAATTGGCGTAGACATGGGGTGCCACACGTTGCCTCTGACCGTGGGAGACACCTACAGGTGTTACTGATCAGCTACCGCCCCCTTAAGCTAGGCAGCCCCAGACCAATTAGGTGCTGATCCGCCAAAGCCTGCCTGCTTCAATGAGTGCTTGAGGCTAGGATAACATCTGGATCGCAGGCTGTAAAAGCAATGCACAAGGTACTAATAAAAAGAAAAATAGAAACCTCAAACTATGGCTTGCAACTTGGAACGTAAGAACCATGTGTCCAGGATTTTCCACTGACTTGACAAATATTGACGATGTGAGAAAACCCGGCTGTGATTGATGCCGAACTCAATCGTCATAACATTGATATTGCTGACCTGCAGGAGACTCGTCAAGCTCAGGAAGGGTCACTCAGGGAAAACAATTACACCCTATTTTTTAGAAGGGTAGAGGGCAGGCAGAAAAGAGGCAACATGGTGTGGGCTTTGCAGTGAAGAATTCGCTACTGAGAATGATTGATATCCCAGCTGGAGGTAATGAAAAACTATTATCTCTGCGCTTGGCAACCTCTTGTGGTTTTGCCACAAGTATCACTGCATATGCACCGACACTTGCTTCCTCTGATGATGTGAAGGATTCGTTCTATGAGGAGCTAGACTCTGTGATCATCCATCCATCCTTCATGTGCCATGCCGATAAGCATGGGCGCTAATGTACTGTCATGCCATTCAATCACCAGAGTCGTGGATCAGCTCTGTGGTCCTGTCTCGACCATGCCACGTGGCCAAGCCATCCAGGTATTTACTTCTCGGTCTTCCCCTTGGTCTCTTCCCTTCGATCTTGCTAGTCGTCATCAAGTTCTCTAATTCATTTCTTCTCATAACATGCCCAAAAAATTTTGACTGTCTGCGTCCAATGTCTCTAATCAGTTTACAATCTTCATTTGTTTCTTGAAGGACTTGTTCATTATCTTTTCTGTCTGTCCATTGTATCCTTTTCATTTTTCTCAGAAACCACATTTCCACAGCCATCAGCTTCTGTGATCAAGGCAGTTCCAAAATCCGACTACATTTACATGCTCGGTGATCTCAATGTTCGTGTGCGCAAGGACTCGAATTCATGGCCAGTGTGCCTTGGAAAATACAACATCGGTCTCATGAATGAAAATGGGCAAAGGCTGCTGAAGCATTACACCAGAAATGACCTATGTATTACAAAATCCTTTTTTTTTAAACTAAAGAGCTGCATAAGGTCACATGGAAACATCCAAGATCCGGCCATTGGCATCAGCTGGACTTCACTATAACACGGAGACAACATCTGAACCATACACCATTAACTCGACGTTACCACAATGCTGACTGTGATACGGATCATTCTATGGTTGTTGCAAGGGTTAGACTGAGACCAAAGAGAATCTACGCAGCTAAACACAAATCTAGCCCCAGGATTAATAGTATTAACACTCATGATCCTGGAAAGTGCTTTGAGTTTCAACAGCAACTTGAAGATGCTTTCACTGATACGTCAGACAATTGTACAGTAAGTGAAAAGTGGAGTAAGCTTAAGGAAACTATTTATAAAACAGCGGTAGAGGATTACTGCACTGTGGATCACAAGAGGCAAGACTGGTTTGTGCAAACAGCCAGATACTGCAGCCCTTGATTGATAAAAAGAAGATAGCTCTCTTAAGAAACAAGGAAAGAACAACGCGTAACACTCTCAGTGAGCTGAAGCAAGCTAGGAAGGATGTGCAAAATGCTGCCAGGCAGTGTGCGAATGACTATTGGATCAAGTTATGTGAGTCCATTTAAATCGCAAGTGATAAGAGAAACATCAGAAGCATGTATGAAGGGATAAAGAAAGTCAATAATCAAAAGAAGTGCACCACTGAAAACCTTGACTGGAGACATCATCACGGATAAGAAACAGCAGATGGATAGATGGGTAGAGCACTATTTAGAGCTTTACTCAAGTGAGACCAAGCTAGCGGATGATGCCCTCAACGCCATAGAGGCCCTGCCACCTCTTGACCACCTGGACACACTTCCCACCATAACAGAAGTTAAGTGTGCTATAAATGAACTTGCATCTGGCACGGCTCCAGGTAAGGATTGGATTCCAATAGTGGTAATCAGGAGTGGGAAAGACACACCCACTCTACAGATCCACCAGCTAATAGAGCTATGCTGGCGAGAAGGACAAGTCCCACAGGATTTCAAAGATTCAAGCATCATAACACTGTACAAGAACAGGGGAGATCGGAGCGACTGTAACAACCATAGGGGTATCTCACTTCTGTGTATTATTGGGAAAGTATTTGCCAGAATTGTTCTGCGCAGACTTTAAGTCCTAGGAGATCATGTGTACCCCGAATCACAGTGAGGCATCTGACAGAACCGGTCTACCATTGATATGATATTCTCATTGCGACAAATGCAAGAAAAATGCCGTGAACAAAATCAGCCACTGTTTATTGCCTTCATCGACCTCACAAAGGCATTTGATTTGGTCAGTCGTGAGGGTCCGTTCAATGCACTAAAGAAGATTGGCTGCCCACCAACTCTTCTGTCCATTGTGGAATCGTTCAACACAGGCATGACGGGTATAATCAAGTTTGTTGGTGCAACTTCATAAGAGTTTGAAATCAAGAGTGGAGTTCAGCAAGGTTGAGTACTATCCCCCACCCTCTTTTGGATATACTTTTCACTTCTACTGAAATATGCCTTTCATGATCAGGATGCCGCTATATACATTCCCTCACGCTCAGATGGCGGCCTCTATAATGCTCAGGGATTGAAGGCCAAGACCAAAATTCGGAGGGTACTAATCAGAGAGTTGCTTTTTGCGGATGTTGCTGCAATTACGACCCACTCTGAGGCAGAATTACATCTAATATTTGCATTCTCCAATGCTTGTTCTAAATGTGTTTAACAAAAAGAAAAAGAAGACACAGAAAGAAAAAAACTACAGTCACAAGGTGCACATGGGGTACCATCAATCTTTATTGACGACGCCGAACTGGAGATAGTTGACCATTTTACATATCTAGGAATAGAGGTAAATAGCAAATTATCCCTAGATCAGGAAATCAACATCAGGATTGGCAAGGCAGCAACAACAATGAACATGTTAGCAAAAAGAGTCTGGGAGAACAGGAAGCTTACTGCCAAAACAAAAGTCCTCGTCTACCAGCCTGTGTCCTTAGTACTCTTCTTTATGGCAGTAAAACCTGGACAACTTACTCACACCAAGAGAAACGTTTAAACAGGTTTCATATGCGATGTCTGCGAAGAATACTTGGTATTAAGTGGCAAGACAAAATTACAAATACTTAAGTATTGGAAAGATCAGGTTGATATTGACCTACATCATTATCAATTCTGATGGCAGCTTGTTGCTTCCAATATGTTTTTTACAAGTCTAAGGTCTTTTCCATCAATTTGTAGATCTTCAAGCATCAATATCATGTCAACATGTCTCATTTTATCGAAAGCCTTTGTGTAGTCAATAAAGCAAAGATATAGATCTTTGTGTACTTCTATAGAACGCTCAATTACTGCTCTCTGTATATACACAGCTTTTACTGTACCCTTACCTTCTACAAACCCACATTGTTCTTCTCCTATTTCAGATCGTATTTTCTTCCTAACTCTTTGCAAGATAATTTTCAGCAAGATCTTCGTGATGTGGCTCATTATACTAATTGTTCGATGCTGATCGCATTCCGAGGCTCCTGATTTCTTCGGGATTGCAATAAATATAGAATTACATAATTCAGGAGGTATATCTCCAGTAAGGGCTTGCGAACACGATTTGTATGCCCGTATACCCGGGTTCGAAACTCAACGGTGTTGGTTTTTTTCGAGAAAAGGTATAGGAGCTGGTCGTTTTGAATCTTCAGTATCATATATTCCGTTCAGCAGTCTGGTGATTTGATCTGTTCCATATTCTTCTAAGGCACTGATCATTTCTATTGTGATGTTATCTGTACCAGGGGTTTTGCCAGTTTTAATTTGGTTAAGAGCATTCTGAACCTCCAACTTCAAAATTGATTGTCCTTCATTATTATTCCGATGATAATATTGTTCTTCTCTTGTATCATCATAAGGCTCTTTCACATAATCTGATCAACCACGCATGTAAAATCTGATCTTTTTCTATTATTATGTTGCCATCTTTGATTTTTAGGCAACCCATTGATGTGTGTATTCTTTTGTTAGTGAAGTCATTAATTCTTTTGTGCATTAATTGGGTATTCAAGGTGATGTGTTGGTTTTCAATTTCCTTGCAATTTTCCTCAAGCCATGCTTCTTTTGCCTCTTTGCATAACTTTCTAATTTTCCTGTGAATCTATTCATATTTTTCCTTGTTATTTTTGTTATTTCTTCTTATTTCTATGAGTTTTAAGATGTCTTCAGTCATCCACTTCTTGCGTCCTATCATCTTTATTTTTGGGATGGTTGTTTCTGCAGCTTGGTTGACTGATTTCTTTAATATGTCCATTGGTCGCTGTCATCTTGAAATAATGTATATATATATATATATATATATATATATATATATATATATATATATATATATATATATATATATATATATATATATATATATATATATATATATATATATATAAAATACTGAAAGAATACAAATTATTATGTTTATAGTTTGTTGATTACTGTTGATCTTTATAGCTTTAAAAAAAAAAGATATATACTAATATTTTAGAAACTCTTTAGATTCAAATCTTTTCTGCTGCATGCATGAGTGAATCAAATTGTGCTTACGGAACAGTTATTCTTCTGTTCCTCAGCAGTTTGTGTCTTAATCAAAAAAGGGAAAAGATTCAACTGTGACTATCCAAAAAAAAAATGTGACTAAAATAAGAAATATAGACGAATAAATTCTAAAAAATGTCACCAATGTTGAAATCTGTGCAATCATATATCCCAGGATGTTGTATATACTTTAAAAGCAATGGAAGCACTGTCCTTGATTTTGATAGATTATTTTGTAAAGGTGAAAAAGGGACGTAATGCAGAAGCAGCTCTATGACTATCACCTATGTGTAAACTACCCTACAAAAACATTCTTATACAATATATTTATACTTTATAGCTTCCGGTCCCCAGCATGGCGGTTAGGCATTGAACCGCTACGGCCTTTGGAGTATTTATCCTTGTGGCTGCGATTTGCATTCGCATTTTTCTCATGCTGGACTGGTAGTATATGGTTCCGTCGCACTGCTACCGAGGAAGTGCGTGGCGCGACTATGTGAGCTGTGAGAGTCCTGTGGAATGCTTTTACATGTGTCCTCTTTTGTTTGTGCAGTGAACAGAATGTTCGGAACAATGGCTACAGGCTGTTGCTGAATTGACTGATTTGCCTTTTCTGTTCAAGGGTGCATTTTTCAGGAGACTCCTGGGAGTCAACGCTGGAGCTACGGAGTTCGTGCTTTGTGTGGCGCTTTCAGCGGGTCGCCCTGTGGAAAGAGACCGAGCCATTTGAGAAAACCCGGGTCAATGAGGTCTTTCTGGTGACTACCGGTTCCATCGACGATGAACTGTAGTTTTCGTGGAGGACTTTTGTGTTGGCATTCTGGCGGCGGTATTATGCACAGTGTACATGTGCGGGCTGTTGGATTGCCGAGACTCCTGTCTGTTCCACTTTTCACATTAGACAGTGAGGAGCATTTTGTGTGATATTCACTGGCACAGGAACGGAGCATAATGGGGATGACCCGTTGCAGTGACGTTGGAACCTCGACTAGCTAACTAACTATAGTTATAACTCACTTTTTGAAACGATAACAACAAGACATGTGCCGTCCCATCTATAAATTGCATATAT
This sequence comes from Cepaea nemoralis, assembly GCA_014155875.1. Taxonomy (NCBI): domain Eukaryota; kingdom Metazoa; phylum Mollusca; class Gastropoda; order Stylommatophora; family Helicidae; genus Cepaea; species Cepaea nemoralis. Next base: position 222,085 of record JACEFZ010013715.1, read on the forward strand.
TCCCATGGACACCACGTATAGCTATATAATAGGACAATTTACCTTTTAAATTACCATAAATGATTTGAATAAAATTAGTAGAACTGCGATAAAGCTGTGGAAGTGTAAACAATATAAAATAACACAAAGTAAAGCAGCTTTACAGAACAGAATTATGAAAAATACAGGATGTTGGTACGACTAGCCTTCAGCAGCAAACAAATACATCTTTCCATTCTTCTCATCCTGTTCTTATGCCTTCATGTAGTCACTGGAATGACTTCTCTGTGATTATATGTTGTGTTTTGTGAATGCATTTGTTTGCTGATGAAGGCTAGTCACCGCAACGTCCAAGTCCTGTATTTTTCATAATTATGTTCTGTAAAGCTGCATTACTTTGTGTTATTTTATATTGTTTACGTAAATGATTTGGTGATTTTAATCACAGGCATGAGTGAAAGTTAAGGCTGCTGTATTGCGTATTTGGAGCTATTAACTATTTCTGTCACCTCGGCCGTTCGGCTACGATCAAAATGTAGTCATCTACACTTTGATCTAACATTGGCCAATAGCAGAGGCGGTCATCCGAATGACGTACCTGGACAGGGAACCCCATGGGGAAGCTCTGGCCCCTGGAGAACCTTGAGCATTAAAAAATTTTAATAAAAAAAGTACCATCAAATAGGACCGGGAACACCACACATAATACAATAACCGGATCATTGGCCACCAACACTAGCAAACGGGCCTCGGAGAACCATACTGGCAGAGAGTCTCACATGTGGGACTAAAAAGCCCAGGGAACAAGCAGTGCACCATGTCTGATCAAATACTCTCCTTGTGTAACAAGCATCGTGTGTTATATTATTACATCTTTTATGTTTGGTCTGAGCTTACTAAAGAAATCTGGCAAGATATTTTAACATGCAGCACAATTCATGTATCCTTGAAAGTAATGCACTAGTGATTTTTCATGGTGAATATGATTGCCTGGCATATGCTGCGAAATCTTCTGGAACTGAAGGAGTTGCATATGTTTTCTTTTATCACTTATATATTCTAAGGTCTGATTCTGTCACTCCAGAGGTATTCCCAGATAGTCTGACGGTGAAGGTGTTAATGCCACCAAGCCATGTTATTCTCACAGTTCTATTAGGTTTACAATTGAAAGTCATTTAATTAAGATTATGAGCTGTGTTAATACAGGAGGGATTGATACTTTTGTTGATGCTACAGTTTAACATAATTGCTACACCTTTCCGGTACAAGATTTTCCGAAATATTGATTACCCCTGTACAGTTGATAGATCATAAAAATCCATGCGCGGTCATCCCTCAACAACCTGCTAAATTGCGGTAAAAAAATTAACAAGGCAAAGGCATTTTTTTTTTATTGAATGCTTGTTTAAATTCATGTAACAGTAAAGGGCCAGTAAAGGGAGTAGCTTAGGAGTAAGGAGTTAAGGAATGCTGCGCATTCCTTGACTAGTGGGAAAACCATAGCTAGTGAACGTGTGTGCACGAATGAAGAAGTGTATCTAGGCTGACACACACGTCACTTGGGGGTCAGCCAGCAAGCAAGAAGGTAAACATCGGATTCTGAGTAGACTAACTTTATGCTGTAGTGGAACGAGTCGACAAATAAAGAATGTTATAACCAGCGAAGACTTGTGTCCTATACGATCATGTGCCTTATAACCTGTGTGTAACATCTCTACACTATAATACAGGTTGATTTGGTGCCTTTGACCTTAAAGAACAACATGGGATGTTGAGGAGAGAGTTACCGCCATGGAAGATTGTTGTGTCTGGGCGTCTGGAGAAGGAAGTTTTTTAAGTAAATAATAATAAGAAACGCAACAGCTAAAAGCCCGCCCAGGGGTAGTTGTTGTGGGTTCTCAGTGTATTTCTGTTTGGGAAGGAGATCGATTTCTCAGGACAGTCAGAAGGTTTGATTGATAAACTTATTTTTTTGAAAGACTGATGTTTTTATCTGATAAATAGTCTGAAATAACTTGATCACTGACCAACGCTAATTGCATAATGAAGATCAAGTAATGCCGTTTTGCCTCAAAAATTAGTACACAAGGTTATCAGAATGAACTCGCTGATTACATGTTACAACTTATGAAATTTTGAAGTACCAGAAATGATTTGATTTCAACAGAACGTTAAACTGATCCAAATAAAACTTCAAGTAAAACAAAGAATGGTGAAAATTATGAGTTTTAACTCATTGGACTGTTGAAGGTGAAGTCAAGGTTATATTACAAATTACATAGTTATTGAGTCGAGATCCTCAATATTCCCTACAGTTACTTCACTTAAATGAAAGCATTGATGAAAATTATCTCAAGTCAAAAATGTGGTATGCTCAATTTAAACTGACAGTTGTTGAGATGCCACGTAACAAATAAGAGAGTGGATAGCGTCAGGTTTAAATCCAATTGTTGTTGACGGGATCATTTTTACGCTGAAACGTATGAAAATGCCAGTTTGCTGTTGGAAAGTAATTTTTGCTGAAACCATGAGCAGTTGTCGGTTGCGTGAAGGTGACCTTGCTTGACGGAAATTAAAGTCCAACGCATACAGTTAATCGAGCAAATAATCAAGCAGTCTTATAGCGAGCGTTATATCGAGCACAATCAACGTCAGGAAAATAACTGGAAAGAACTGACTTCGACTTCGATTAAATTAAGAAATCCAGAGGCTCTTCTTTGTTCTGCTCATTTCAACGGTGTCGATTAGAGTCCTTTTTTTTGTGGTGTTGGTATTTCGGCATCAGGATTTCATCTAAATTCTTTTATTAGGATTCGGGATTGCAACAGAAAATTTTCTTCGTCAGGATCTTCGATTGGAGGCTTTAGTTAGTATAGTTAGATAATATTAGAGTAATTAATTGAACAGATTATATATTGTTGCTGAATTTGAAATTAATATTGTTTAAAATATTTGTATATTGCTTGATAATTTCCAGTACAGATTTTAGGATGCAACCCCAAGATTTTTCACAGGTACTGACTGGAGTTGGGGGGGCAATAGCAAGGTTGGATGCAGTATTAAGACAACGTAGTCGAGGTTTCCAATCGAATGGCCAGTATGATACCATTACGCCAAGGCCACATCAAAGCTCAACCTGCTTTAGAAAACAACCGCTTTATAACAACGACAGAAACTGTCACAGATGGAATGTAAACGACGTGACGAGAACACGAAGGTATGAAGAGAGACAACATGGCAAGCCAGAGGACAATAGTTGGCAGAGACAGAATTTTTATAAGAAAAAATGGAACTGGCCATCTAATAGTGAGGAGCAGAAAACATTACGAAATCAATGGTTTGAAATCAGAAGATTGAGATATGCACTCGCAAAGTCAAACAAAGGAGAAAATCAGCATCAGACTAATAGAACCTTAGCTGATGATCGACAGGTATTTTCAATTTTTAGGGGTAGACAGGAAAGAGAGACACAGACGCAGATGATTGAAGTGGTAGAACGGAACACACAGACACAAGTTGATACAGTAGGAAAGAAAACCCAGATACAACCAAACAACAAGATAACGAAGGGAAGTCAAACCGAGTTGGTAGAAACTCAATCAAAGCCAACTGACTTGAAAGTGACGAAGAGAAACACCGTTGCATTAAAGAGAGACACAGGTACAAAAGTTAGACAACCCAAGACAGAAGACAGCAGAAAGAAAATTAGAAAGAGTGTTAGGGTTAGAAATGAAAAAACTTTGCTCATGTATAATCGTGGATGTGGAACCGAGGAATCTTATGAATCAGAATCTTCAGACCTCACAGATTTTGATATAGAATGTACACCAGACAGAGATTTAAAAGGAATGAATAGGAACGATCCTGACTCGAAGCGAGATGTTTCCTCGTGCGGTATGGTTAGTGGTAGACAAGCAGGCAAATTTTTAGTTAGTGACTCTTCGGAACAAGATAACAGTATATATGGCAGAAAAGTAGCAAAAGCCAGGAGACGAATTCCAAGGATGAGAGTAAATGATACAAAAGATGTTTATCTATTGGAAAGTGGAACACAAAAACAACAAAAGACTGAAGCAGAGTTGCACACTAGAAATCTCATGAAGGCATTAAGACCATGGTTATATGGAAATAACAAATACGTGTAACTGAGCTTGGAATAATTCAGATTCGATGAGAGTTGTAAGGGCCCAGTGTCATATACTATTAAGAATCAAATTTCAGGGCATGTTGCACGTTCACATGTAGAGCACTTAAGGCGGGATAATGAGGAAAGGGATGCAGAGAATAGTAATAATAATTATTGTTCCGAAGAAATATTGTCAGGTGGACAGATGGTCAGACAATCGGTATATCCAATACCTATAGAGAATGGGAAACAAGTGACAACAGCATCTACTACAGCTGAACAAGAAGAAACGGTACCAAAAACAGTCATGACAGAGGAAAATAACATGTATGACGATTATATTAGTGAAGAATCAGTCAAGGAAAATATAGAACCACCATTTATGAATACAAGACAGGCAGTAAAAAGAAAGTTGGATAGACAGAAAGAAAAAGAAATTAAGAGGCAAAGGAAAACTTAGAGTGAATTCTTCAAGTGGTGAAGATATGCCGCTATTTGAAAATTTGTTGAGACGGCAAGACAGGAAAATTAGATTGGATTTAGAAAGGAAGAAATTAGCGGTGGCTAGTAATGGTTATACAGATGGGGAACAAGAGATGGATGAAAAGTCAGAAACTGAAGAAGAAGCTGATATGAAAGATGTTAGCTCTCCTCGGGAGGATAGCGACATTGATGTAGATATTGCACTTATCGAAAAAAATTTGAAGTTATTAAGAAAATGGAGAAGAGGTAGATAAATAGCGTGGTGGAATATTCTGCAGATGGCAGATAGAAGAAGAAGTTAGACACGATATTTTTGTGTTTACAAAGAAGAACTTAAGCAAGAGTTGTTGGGAGGAATACACATAAGACTTATTGGTATATGTTTTATGATCAGGTTGGTTTTTAAGTTATATATGTTTGATTAATGTGTGGGGATAAAAATGATGTCAAAGAATGAGGGGATTGATATGGTTTAGTCAATTGTTTGAACTTCAATTGCGCTTTATGAAATGAATAAGTTAACTTAGTTGCTTATGTTTACAAAACTTTGGTTTTATTGAGTTAACCTGAGTGTGTTTAAATGATTATTAGTTGACGTTCAGTTAGAAGAAATATGAAGTCTTGTTTTTTTTTGGAAACAAATGACTTAAAGTAGTTGAGTCGTTCGCAATGTAATGATTGGATTAAAAATAGGAGCTGGGTTGAACAGCGTTAAATGGGAGAATATGGGGGGAATGCCAGCTTGAGTTTTGGCATGTAATAAATAATATTGGAAGAAGAAGACTGTACTTAACAGTGTATATAATTTGGAGTGTTTTTTTTTTAACTTGACGAGGTGAATAATACAAAAGCTGGTAGTTTTGGATTAACATATTTTTTTGATAATAACAATTATTATTGACGGAAACTGAAGATAAATTTTGAAACTTTATTTTTATAAAGTTTTGAGAATGTATGGGAAGAGAAAGGTGATTACTTCTTACTTTCTTACTTTTTCCTTACTTTTATTATCTTTAGGTGCGCACCTACCAAATCTAACTAACCACTCTAACTATTTTTTTCTGTCTGTCCTAGAATAGTGAGAATGTGAGAATGTGAATAAGGGGAGAATTAAAGGATAAGGGGAATATCTTCAGTTTTGTCAATCATAATTTAGATGGTTAAATTTTAAAAGCGGTTCGCTTATGGAGAGTTTTGTAGGGAGTTTTCTGGAGAACTTTATGGAGAGTTTTGTAGCGAGTTTTCTGGAGAACTTTATGGAGAGTTTTGTAGCGAGTTTTATGGAGAACTTTATGGAGAGTTTTGTAGCGAGTTTTCTGAAGAACTTTATAACGACTTTTGTAGAGAGTTTCGGTATTATTGTCTCTGGTTAGCAATTGGCTATGATGAGATAGGAGAATGAGAATTGAGTTAAGAATTATATGGAATGGTTGTTAAGGTATAGAGATGTAGAGTTAAGGGGTTAAGAGTTGGGGTTGAGATTTTTTCAAGGAAAAATTCTCCTTGAAGAAGGGGAGGTATTGTAACAGTAAAGGGCCAGTAAAGGGAGTAGCTTAGGAGTAAGGAGTTAAGGAATGCTGCGCATTCCTTGACTAGTGGGAAAACCATAGCTAGTGAACGTGTGTGCACGAATGAAGAAGTGTATCTAGGCTGACACACACGTCACTTGGGGGTCAGCCAGCAAGCAAGAAGGTAAACATCGGATTCTGAGTAGACTAACTTTATGCTGTAGTGGAACGAGTCGACAAATAAAGAATGTTATAACCAGCGAAGACTTGTGTCCTATACGATCATGTGCCTTATAACCTGTGTGTAACATCTCTACACTATAATATTCACCAAGGGAATACATTTTTTTTTTAAATTTCTAAACTGTAGCCAGACAAATATATAATTGTTAATAGGTGTAGTTAAGACTGTGTATATTTTCATAATCTCACTTAATTATACACTTACAAATGCGAAGCAACAACCTATTGTGATCAAAGTAAACTTCGCTTGCAGAGTAGTGTCTAATCTCTGTTCGTGTGTTTCTTCCTGAACCAGTTGTGTGTTCTTCAGTCCAATGAACGTAGGCCTTTCCTTCGAATCTCAACTTTATTCCTGAAAACAAAATAATCAAATATCACACAAATATTGATAGGACAACGGCTATACTGTTTTAATACTGTTTTCTGTTGATAGTAGTAGCTCTGTTTTTCTGTTGCTAGTAACTAGTAGGCCTTTCAAACATATAACCCTTTATGAACTCAAGTTTGGCCCGTGACAAGGTCAGTTTTCTAATGACCTGACGCTTGTCTTTTATCGTAAGATTTACTATCAGGATCCAGATAGAAGGTTACAATTCTAGAAGGGTTGGATAACAAAGTGATCTTTGATAGGAACAGGCTATAAAGAACGTAAACAAACAGGGAATCTGGTCAAACAACCTGGGGATGGAGTTGATCACAATGTCTGTAAAGAACAAGGAACATTTTATTATTGTAGGAATAGTAAAAATACTCAAGAGAGATGGCGAAAAACATGCACATAGTGAGAAGGGCAGGAAGGTGTTGAGTTCAGGGAAACAAATATCAGTTTGGTACAAGAGGTCAGCCAGCGACATCTCTGTTTCATTATTACCCGGGATTACCACAAAGATCTGCAACCTCACCTGTGTTATTCAATATTTGTACAAGCTTGCAAGCATATAGGCACCGGGAAATGGAAGCATAATGACATTTGCAGATAATGTCCTTGCGTATTGATAGGGAAAAGAAAGGACTAGTGCATGAACTGCAGGAGACAGTAAACAAAGTGATCGACTGGTGTACAGAGATGGTCGGTGTCAACAATCCAGTTAAGCGTGTGTGTAAAGGTGCTCTCTGGACAATAAGATTGTTAAGTCTAATGTCGCAGATCTAAGATGGGAATCGGTGCACTGAAGACTGGGGCAATGGGCATGGAGAAAATAATGTTGTTTAAACTACAACAACATCTCATTTTCTCAGTAAATGAGATGGATTATGACTGCTCGATGTGTCAAAAAGTCAGCTCGTGAAACTAGAGCACATACAGAATTAAGATATGCAGGTTAAAAAAAAACATGTATCTATGAAAATATACATGGACACACACAAATGCAAAACAACATTGTACATATTTTCCAGAATAACTGAAACTCTGATGAAGAGACTATACTTTAATTCTTAATAACAACAATGCTTCTTGAAATACAGAGAACATTAAAAAAATTTATTTAAATAAAATTTAATTCTCACCATGGTGTCAGAGTAATATACATTCTTAGTGTATAAAAAATAGAACTCACAAAATAATCTTTTATACGAGTGCATGTAAATAATCAAAAAGTACCTCTCATCTTCATAGGTTCATTTAGTTCAACAGTGACATGACCTTGTAGGATGTTGCCTGCATAAAAGACACCACTCATGTTGGAGAAGGAGATCTCAAAAATGTTTAACTTCCCCATTGTCTCAAGCTGTTTTTTAACTACAGAGCTGAAAAAGAATCCAAAACTTAACACCATAAGAAAGAAACAAACAAATAGCAAGAAAATGTTCATACAAAATATCATTCTCATCATATTAATCAGCCATAAGACATGTACTGAAGATGTCAGGTCATGTTAGTACACTGCTTCCATTCGCAGCGATTGCCTTCACCTCTACCTAAGCCTGATACCCAATGTTGTTGCATGCCAGTGTGGTGTACTTTCTTGGATGCCCTTATTTCACCGTATCCCAGGATTTTGCGCTGTAGAATTTTCAGTAACTGACATCGATTGCTTGCTTGCTTGTTTTCGCTGGCTTTGAACTCCAGCTCAAGGTCTTGTATGTCAAATGAAGACATTCTGTTGTCCAGCTTCAGTGTGATGTCATACAGGACCTGACGTGTGCGTGAGTATCCGTTGTGCCATGTCTGGCTTATTGGTGTGCAGACAGGTGGTTCCTCGCCGTGCAGGTAGATACTCTCCGACTTCGGAAGAATTAGCGATCCTACTACGTTAGCCAGGACCCCGAAGGGACCTGTTCCCAGGACGCACGACTAGGACGTGTTAGTAGGTCATGGCCAGTATAGAACCTGGCCCTGGTGCCTTGTCAACACCTCTGCGTCCCACTGACCGTGATGTCTCATACTGTGACCAAACTAAGACAGACTACTGAATAAAATATATTTTTCAACAGTCGTAAATTTGAGACTACATGTTTAGGACCAGTTTTAACATACCGCTGGGAATCCTAGACAATTAGTAAATAGGCGAAAAAATCCATAGAAGCCTTGAAGGTGTAGTTTCACACAATGCTGAAAATTAATTGAACAGCCAAACTGAGCAATCTGTACATTTTGAGGGAAGCTAAGCCACAAAGACACATTATCACAAACAGAAAGAAGTAGTCATCACTTTTGGTCACATCATGGGAAGACAAAAACTGGAACATGTTGTAACAACCGGAAAGATTTGTGGAAAGATAGAGGAAGACAGCGTGAGAAAATTCTTGTCACTCTTGTGCCATATCGTGGAAGGGAGTTAACACAAAATTGATCTATGCTGTCGGAGATCGCAATACATGTCCACATATCTTAGTACCATGTGTTCTGATTTAACGTTACTGGTGATATTCTTCCATTCCACTATTCCAGTCTACCCATCATCATTTCCCTATCAAATTAGGCTTTATAGAAACATAAGAAACTAAATACTTCTTAGTTTTTCTATGAGCAGAATGAAGATCACCTACCGGCTTGCTATGCCAGTCGCAGGTTTAGGACAAAAATCTGACCATAGGGAGTCCATCCGCTATGGCGAGCAATAACCTCGTTAGCCCATGACCTCGCGGTTATGGTTTCCCGGTCTATACCACGTGGAAATAGGGGATTGACTTGTGTAGTCTGCGGGTCCATCAGCAGATTACTAATTTTCATTTTTCACCCCTCCTGGGAGAGGCTACAGAAGAAAAGGAGGACACAGAAGAAGAACCATCTGCAAATTACACCATTAGAGAATTCCTGTTTGCGGACGAACAAGCACTAATAGCAAAATCAGAAGCTGAATTACAAGACCACATGGATAATCTAAACGAAATGAGTAGGGAACGAAACATGAAAATTAGCACAAGTACAACAGAGGTAATGATTATATCTCAATCAATCATGTGCCATGCCGGAAAGCGTGAGCGGTCATGACACGCCATTTCACTCGATCACCAGAGTCGTGGATCAGCTCAGTGTTCCTGTCTCATCCATGCCATGTGACCAAGCCATCCAGATATTTTCCTCTCGGTCTTCCTCTTGGTCTGTTCTCTGCGATCTTGCCAGTTGTCACTAAGTTCTCCAATCCATTTCTTCTCATAACATGTCCAAAAAAATTTGACTGTCTATGTCTAATTTATCTAGTCAACTTACGATTTTCATTTGCCTCCTGTAGTACTTGGTCATTTATTTTTCTGTCTGTCCATGGTATTCTTTGCATTTTCCTCAGAAACCACATTTCTGCAGCCATCAGATGTTTTTCAGCCTGACTGCTCATTGTCCAAGTTTCACATCCATACAAAATAGCAGGCTCTATGTATCCCCTCAACACTCTTTTTCTCGTTTCAATTGACATCTTTTTATTGGTCAGACTGTTTTTCATCTTGATAAAGGCTACTTTCGCCATGGCGATTCTTGTTCTAATCTCTTCAAGGCATCTCCCATCAGATGTTATGACTGTTCCGAGATAATTGTATCGATTCACTTGTTGAAGAATATTCCCATTTACTTGTATATTACATTGTGGTATTTCGTTCTTCCTAGTGACGACCATAACCTGTGTCTTTTTACAATTTAATTCTAACCCCAGTTGCTCACTGTGTACAACAACCGCATCTACTAATTGTTGCAGATCCTGCTCATTGTCTGCAATCAATACTGTATCATCTGCATATCTAATGTTATTGATGTTTCGTCCTCCAATGCTGATTCCATTTATATCTTCTACATTTCTGAAAATATTTTCACTGTATAGGGAAAAAAGATCTGGAGACATTACACATCCCTGCCTAACACCTCTCTTAATAGGCTGATATTGTCCCACTTCATTATCAATCCTTATGGCAGCTAGTTGTTTTCAATATATGTTTTTTATAAGTCTAATGTCTTTCCCATCAATTTGTAGATCTGCAAGCATATCCACCATGTTGGCATGTCTAACTCTGTCAAAAGCCTTTGTGTAGTCAATAAAGCAAAGATGTATATCCTTGTTTACTTCTATAGCACGTTCAATAACTGTTCGCAGCATATACACAGCATTTACTGTACCCTTTCCTTCTACAAACCCACATTGTTCTTCCCCTATTTCAGGTTGTATTTTCTTCCTCACTCTTTGCATGATAATTCGTAGCAAAATCTTTGTGATGTGACTCATTATACTAATTGTTCTATGTTGATCACATTCCAAGGCTCCCGATTTCTTTGGGATTGCAATAAATGCAGTTACATAATTCAGAAGGTAATCTCCAGTATCATATAATGTGTTCAGCAGTCTGGTGACTTGATCTATTCCATATTCTTCTAAAGCTTTAATCATTTCTGTTGTGATGTTATCTGTACCGGGGGCCTTGCCAGCTTTCATATGCTTAAGAACATTTCGAACCTCCATCTTCAAAATTGGCGGTCCTTCATTATTAAATCTAATATCATACTGTCCCTCTCTGTTATCATCATAAAGGTTTTTCACATATTCTCTCTATACATGTAGAATCTGATCTTTTTCTATTATGATTTTGCCATCTTTAGTTTTTAGACAGCCTGCTGATGTACTTGTTCTTTTATTAGCAAGTTCCTGAATTCTTTTGTGCACTAATTTGGTATTTTGACTGTTGTGTTGTTTTTCAATTTCTAAGCACTTTTCCTCAAGCCATGCTTCTTTTGCCTCCTTACATAATATTCTGACTTGTCTGTGAATTTCTTCATATTTGGCAGAATTATTTTTGTTGAGTCTTCTTGTTTCCATTAGGTGTAAAATTTCTTCAGTCATCCATTTCTTACGACCCACCTTCTTTAATTTTGGAATAGTTGTTTCTGCAGCCAAACTGATTGAATTCTTCAACATTTCCCATTGATCATCCACATCCTGGAATAGGATCTCTAGATCAGACAATATATCAAATCTGTTCTGTACTTCTATGTTGAATTTGTTTTTTATTTCCTTGTCATTACTCAATGTACACAAATCATATTTAGTGTTTCCTGTTATATACTTGACTTTCTTCAAAGTTATCCTCAATGTTCCTGTAAGTAATCTGTGGTCACTATAACAATCAGCACTGGGAACTGTTTTTGCTATTGTTAAGCGCATTTCTAAATCTTCTGCTAATCAGAATGTAATCAATCTGGTTTCTAATCCTGCTATCAGGCCTCTTCCATGTCCATAATCTTCTAGGGTGTTGCTTAAACCAGGTGTTTCCTACAATCATTTCCTGCTCTTTTGCCCACTCTACAAGTCTGTATCCTCTTTCATTTCTCTCTCCTAAACCATAGTTTCCTACTGTGTATCTATCACCTTGATTTCCTACTTTTGCATTGAAGTCCCTTATTATGATGTTTATTTCTGAATTTTTACATTTCTTTAAAGCAGACTCTATGTCATTATAAAATTCATCTACACTATCTTCACTGGATTCTCTTGTTGGGGCATATGCTTGAATAACGTTTATGCTAAAAGGTATGCCACTTAATTTAACTAGTAGAACTCTGTCTGACACGGCCCAATATCCTTGAACAGATTGTGATGTTTGCCGGTCCAAAAAATTTGCTACCCTCCTTTGTCTATATTCTCCTCCAGAATAAATAATCTTAACATCTTCATCTATCTTGATGCCTGCTCCTGTCCATCTCGTTTCGCACATCCCTAAAATATTAAATTTTTTTTCTCTTTCCATTTCTTGTTTTATGTTATCTAATTTTTCGTCGTCGTTTAACGTCCTAACATTCCACGTTGCTAATTTTAATGTCTCTGTCCTTGTCTTGCGATGATCAGTCGTTAGGTGAATCATAATGTACTAGGCACTTTAAAAGAGGTAGTTTGCTGGTGCTTTCCTCTGTGGCAGTGACCATACTGGCCGGGTGACCGCAGTCATTGACTCTTGAAAGAGCTCCTCTGCCTGCCGTCGCGAAACTTGAGACCATAACCAACACATATATGTCGGCTGCCCTCAAAATTTCATCCACCACCTGCCTTCCGTGGCTTCTTTTTAACACTTCCAATAAACGAATACGCTTTTTAAAAAAAAGGAATACGAAAACGAATACGAAATAACACCACATAATCCACATGAAAACACTTAACAGCGTCTCCCCGAAGAATTAAACGCGTTACGTCGTCGCCATTTGTAAGAAGAAAAAACAACAACAACTCATTTAAACAAACATCTCATGAAACAAGTAAAGAGTTGCAAGTACCTAGGAAGTATAATATCATCAAATGGCAAATCAGAAGACGAGATCGGAAATAGATGCGATAAGGACATAAGGCAAACCAACTCACTGGACAAATGGCACCAATACTAAAGAACAAACATGTATCAATAACTACCAAGAAAGCACTTTACAACACAATCTGCCTACCAAATCTATGTTACCAATGCTAAAAGCGGACAATGACAGAAAAAGAGAAAAGAAAAATCGCAACAACAGAATTGAGATTCCTGAGAAGAGTACACAATGTATCAAGAAGAGATAAGATAACAAATGAAGAAATCAGGACTAAAGTGAGGGATATAACTGCACTAGATTTTATTAGAAGGCAGCAAGTCAAATGGTTTGGCCATGCAAGTAGGTTACCAATTAACACTATACCGCAACAAGCAATGTTGTACAGACCAGAGGGAAACAGAGGAAGAGGCCGACCACGTAAACGATGGACGCAAAGAATAACAGTCCATGGGAATATCGATACATGAAGCCCATAAGCGGGAATTCTCCTGCTGTTTATACTTCACCTCGACACCGCAAGGTACAAGAGGAACATGATGATATGAGATGATGCAGAAACTAAATTATTGCCACTTGTTGCTTAATATATTAATCCGTCTGCAGTAATTGTCCTTTTCAAAATGTTTTGTTTATCACTGCTACACGTGCACTAAGAAATATATAATTTTTAGTTGTAGTATTTTATGATTCACTTAATGATTTTTCAGTGGATCGTACTTTGTTTAGATACAACAAAAGTATGTTTAAGTGAACACAGAGTATAAATATTGCAATGCCTTTTAGTATACAGGTTTAATAACTGTCTTTTTAGAAGATCATTGCTGGTCAATTTTGGATCATGACTGGTATCCGTTATTGGAACTGTATTTCACAGTGGTGAGTGTAAGACATATTGGAACATATATTTTACTTGTTCTTAACCATTACAAGATGTTATTGTTTGTCCATCAAAAATGATGATGACCATTCATTTCATTCAGTGGGGTTGAAAGTATGGAGCCGTGAGTTCTAAGATGGCTGATAAGGCCTATTTTCGCTCGAAATGTTGGGAAGCAGAGGTGTTTCCAAGGCACCAGGGCCAGGTTATATACTGGACAAGACCTACTGACACGTCCTAGTCGTGCGTCCTGGGCAACAGGTCCCTTCGGAGTCCTGGCTAACGTAGTAGGATCGCTGATTCTTCCGAAATCGGAGAGTATCTGCCTGCACGGCGAGGAACCACCAGTCTGCACACCAATAAGCCAGACATGGGACAACGGATACTCACGCAAACCTCAGGTCCTGTATAACATCACACTGATGTTGGACAACAGGATGTCTCCATCCGACATACAGGACTTCGCGCTGGAGTTCACAGCCAGCGAACACAAGCAAGCAAGCTCGAAATGTTCTTTGATAATGACCATTACAAGAAGTGTCACACAGAATGTTAATAGTTCAGAAGTAACATGGAAGAGATCGGAAACATTCTTTGACTCTTCAACATAAAACCTCATGTCCTGTTTTAACAAATTTGCCACCTTATTCAAATATTGTCTTATTGAACTTAAAATATTTCAGGTTTTTTTCTTAGATTATATTTGTGATGGTTATACAATATAGGCCGGTCTCTTTGGCTGAGGGGTTACAACACTTCCTCCGTAATCCCGTTTATCACGCAGAGTCTCGTAGCGGGAGAGAACTGGGAGCGGTTCGACCCCCGCTGGTGACTTGCGGGATAACTGAGCCGGCCGCTCAGAAAGCAATGGCAAACTACTGAGCGTAATCTTGCCAAGAAATCAACAGACAGCTGAAAGATGCTGCTGTTGGCAGCGATGTCCTGTAAAGGATATGCGAAAGAAAAAAAAATTCAATATAGAGCTCATTGAGGATTATAATCAATTCAGACAGTTGTATTATTTATGAGGTAACCTCAGAGAATACTTGAAATAACTGCAATATTCAAGCAGTATTTTGTGTCTAGACGTAGACAGTCATAAATGTTTTGGTCACTTTATGAGAAGAAATAAATTGGAGAACTTGGTAACATCTGGCAAGATCGAGGGGAAGAAAACAAGGGGAGGACAGAGAAGTAAATACCTGGATGGCTTGGCCACGTTGTATGGTCGAGACAAGAACAGAGCTGACCCACGACTCTGGTGATCGAGTGAGATGACGAAACATGATCGCTCACGCTTACCGGCATGGCACACGATGATGATGAGAGTCAAGTTAAGGGCCGACAAACAAGCCTTTACATTTATTGGGAGGTTGTTATCCCCCATAGTTGTTTGTTTCTTTTTGACGAACGTGCTTGAGCTCGATGGATATCGTGATCGTGATCAATAATTGTTTTTTTTTTTTTTTTTTGCACATCCTATGGGTATTTACAGGACATTGCAGTCAACACCAGCATTTTTCAGCTGCCGTTGATGTCTTGGCAAGTTTTACGTTCAGTAGTTTGTCATTACTTTCACATACCCTCCGTAAGTAACCAACGCGACGCGATCTCACGCAGCTATGTTTCGTACGTGAGTATACGGGATTACGAACAGCGTCCTTAATGCCTTCGCCAGGGAGACCGACTGATAAATATTACGACGGTTATAATCCTTCGTAAAATAATTTCTGGTAACCTGTGCATGATGGGTAAACCTGGTACCCCAGGTCGATTTAATAATTTTTAAAAAAAATGGGACTCTCCATGGCGAAGTGGTCAAGCCATCTGCCTCGCGCTCCGAAGGTTGTGGGTTCGATTCCGGGCCGTATCCTTCGGTTCACGAGTGCATTTTTTCGGAATCTCCTGTTGGTCGTCGCTGGAGCTACGGAGTTCGTGCTTTGTGCGACACTTTTCGCGCTGCGGAAAGAGACTGAGCCATATGGGATAAACCCGGTGCAATGAAGTCGACCCTGTCGACTTTTAAGCACCTTTATAAAAAGTATATGGTCTCAATAGGCATTCGAACACATGACCACAAGGCCACAAACATGCGTACTAGCCACTGCGCTACCTCGGGTGCCCGCAATAAACAGTGCTCTTGCAATACTCGTCAAGGGATTTGATTCTCTAAGTTAACACTTTCATTTAAGCTCATAAGCGCTTTTGTATAACGAAAATCCAGCAGTAATACTCACAAAGCAATTGATAAATGGTAAGAAACTCCACGACAAAAATCGTATGCCGTACTGTAATATACACGAGTATTTTCAAAACGTATTAATATTAGTTTCTCAGTGTGAAGCTACCCATTCAAACCACTCCGAAGAGGTTAACGGTGAAATGAATGTAGGGCGAAGTATAAGTTGAAAGAAAAGCAAAGTTCTTGTAGTTAAAATTATGTAACCTATACTCAAATTCTCATACTCAAAAATTAAACATGTACTTCTCACAAAATTTTGCTCAAATAACTACAAGTATTTCCTAGTCATCATTTAAATAGGTTATAGTTTTAAAAAACACATGAATAATTAGCAAAGCACACATTTGGAATCTCACCTTGACTATTAAGACGTCTAAACGGATGCTGCCCTCTGTTCCACATATAGGTCAGAAGCTTATCTACGCATGCACGTGTAACAGAAGTAGAGTAGTAGGTGGGAAAAGGCTACGGCACGATTGAGCATCGGGGGAGAATGGGAAGAGAGATGCTCAAGTCGTGACGTAGTTGGTTGTCAGGGGGCAGTCAAGATCAGGGCCTGGAACTGGAAGGACGCCATGTTTATAGTACTTGCCATCAAATGTAAATAAACCTTATTTATATGAAACCAACAGTCTTTCTTAGTCCTTCACGCTGTTATACACGTTCACGGCGGGCTGTAGCAGACTCAACATGTGCGTTCTACTGAATAACATATTTACTGCATTTTTGAATTACCAACAAAGACTGTACCCATGGTAAGGCAATAGGTGCTATACAGATAAAAATAGCAAAAATCCAGAAACGGATGTGAACATGTGTCGCACTCAGTGAGGATCTCGAATGCCAGTAATCAGTCGGTACTGTCTGCTTTCTGTTAGCGCCGAATTTTTATTTATTTATTTATTTATTTATTTATTTATTTATTTTTTGCGCTCGCTAGCTCTGTATAACAAACAATTTCTATAAACATAAACACTCACAAGTAACACCTGGTATAAGTGGAACGATCTAGATACTAAAAGCCCAATTGATTTTATATTAATGTAGCAGAATGAATATCATATCTGTACTAGCTTAGGGGTGCAAGACTACAGCACGCTTGAGCATCCATATAGAACAGTAAGGAGGATGCTCAAGTTGTGACGTAGCTTGTTGTGGGTAGTTACCACTGTGATCTGAACATGTCAACATCCTTGGTATTCTGAGATCATCATACTACATACTTTATAATTGTGGACTTATTATAAATAAAACCCTTGTGAAAATATCATCGGGACTTTGTGTAGATATTTCGTCTAACCGTTTACTCTACAACAGAGTAAAAATGGTGCCGCTCAACCAGGATTTGGACTTAGATGTCGCGGACACAATGCAGAAGTACTAACAAAAGACGCAGCACAACGAAAAACTTTCAGTGAACGCTTTTTCTCGGCTTGCTGCGACGACAACAATGTATGTAGTTACCAAGTAAATTTAAATCGTATCAAAAGCAATGCTCAAAGGATGATCCAGACCACACCACCTTACGAAAGTGTGTAACTTGAGATAGAATGATCACAAAGCGTTTTTTTTTCGGCTACTCGATTGGAGCGCCGCCATATATAGTTGAACGAACTAATAGATCTTAACATAATAAGCTGTTTATCAAGATCGGAAGCTGTTTGTCATCATGGACTGGAATGACCTGACTGTCGTCTCTATGATGTGAGTTTTATCCAACCGTTATTGCAGCCGTTGGTTGACCTTGCTTGTCTGAAGGTCACTGACTTACTTGAACTGCCCAAGATCGAAATTTTTCAACTTTCAAAAGTAAAACAGCTACAACCAACTTAGAAAATACAGATTTTCGAGATGTCAAGAAGAAGGCGAATTACTTGCCTTGGTCTTTTTGGATACGGGAAGGCATAGTGGGTTGCCGACCTGTTGAAAAAGAGAACCTACTGTAATCGCTTCTCTTAAACTGTTTCAAGTCGACGCCTTGAAGAGCCCTGTCAGGGTGAAAAGAAACTGCAAGTCTGGTAGGGGCCCGACCAGGGGCTGAAAGTGAAAGTAACGAAACCTGAGACGCTGGAAGAAGGATATCACTGAAGTCACGTTTGGATGGTTACTAAATAATACGAACTCCAGACGTTTGAGTTATACATGAACCGTGACAAGGGATATTTTTTAAAGAACGTACGGGAATTCACGCTTCTCTGGGATCAAGGAAAGACACGCTTGACGGTAATTAATTAGAGTATAACTTCTAGGAGAACATTTTTTAATGTGATTTTTAATAAGATCATTTAGATAAATTGTTATAAATGTGAATTTGCTTGTATAAGTGTATAGTGAGATATTTCAGCATGGCGGAAGAGCAGGGTATGGCAACAGGCGGAACCATCACAGCACAGTAGAGAAACGGGCAAAATTGAAAATTATTTCAGCTAAGCTCAAGACGAGTTTTTTTTCAGGTAACAAGAAATATACAGAGGGACAAGTAGGCATATTATTTTAAGCTTGATAGAAATTACAAAGTAATTAATATGAATTACCTACATATGGAACTAAAAAGTATTAGTACATGGTTGAGAGAGTTAAAAGTGGCAGTTAATGAAGTAGAAAATTTTGTAGAAACGTTGCAGAACAGAACGACTAGACAAGAGCCTTATAGATTTATGGTAGACTGCAATAGAGTAGGAAAGAATAACAGGAGACAGCCACTACTTAATAAAAACAGAAGACAATATGGTTCTGATTATGCGGTTAGTTATGACGAACCAAGGCCTGATGGTTATAGGGTAAAAGACGGTGAGAACAGACGTAATGGTGAAGGGTCGGACTGGTATAGGTGTTATAGATACAAGAATGGTCCTGAGAGAGACCTTTCCAATAAATTATGGAAATGGCCATCTCATAGCAAGACTGCTAGGAAAAAACGTGACGACTGGTTTGAACAAAGACGGAGGCAGTATCTGAGGTCAGGGTCAAAGAACAGAGTAGAAAACGTAAGTAAGAATTCAACTACTAAGCTGGTTGCAAATCTGACTCTTAGACAAGAAAAGAAGAAAATAGACCAAGATACTCAGACACAGGTGATCGAAGTGGTAGAACAGAACACACAAACACAGATTGATACAATAGAGAAAAAGGTCCAGGTACAACCAACCAGCAAGATAATAAAGGGAAGTCAAACCGAGTTAGTAGAGACTCAGTCAAAACCAACTCACTTGACTAAGGGAGACACGATTGAAATTGGGAAAGATAAACAGACGAGAACCAAAGATGAAAAGAGACCAAAGAGGAAAAGTATTGGGGAAAGAAATATTAACAGTCTGATGGTCAATAACGGTACGACGAATGGTATGTCAAGTTCCTCAGGTATAGACATTAAATTAATCCCTAAATGGTGTAGGAATGTTAGGTGTGAGAGTTCAAGTTATGGAGAGAATATGTCAGGTAAAGATATGGGAGTTGTACAGAAGCAGAGCATGAGGAATAGAAGTAAGAAGAAAGTCAGACGTTCTAAAGCCGACTATGAGAATAGGATCGACGTGTCTGCAGTAAACTACTACTATGAGTCTGATGAAGGAACTATTATCAGTGTGTCATCTGAAGACGAGATGGGGAGATGTAAACGTTATGTAAGGTATACAAAAAACAGTGAGCAAACCGACGCAAATAAAGGAAATAGAAAGAAAGCATTTAAGAATAATAATAATAGACAGATAGCAGAAAATTACTCCTCGGCAACAGAAAATAACATAAGAAAACTCAGAGAATTAAGACCTGAGTACTTTAACAACGGATTAACAACGGATAGTGAAGATGACCTAATTGAAGAGAGACGCACATCAGTACTAAGAGACAATGAAATATTTGGCTTAGATGAGCTCTATGGCTGTTAAAATTCATTGGGTGAAGAAGGGCATATGGCATTGTTTTAGCTTATGAGAGGAATTGCGGTTTGAGCATATACATATGAGCTGTCTAAAATAGGCAGATGAATTTTTTTTTTTTGGTGTGGCATCACATGGTACAGGGTAGGCAATGGTGCAATAGTGTTGTTGAGGATAGAGAATCACGACAACTGATATTCGACGTGGATACGTTAGAAAGAATATCTTGTGTTTGGTTGCAGTATAGGGAGAGTAAACAAGGTAGAAATTGAAATGTCCCTTGTCCAGAATGGCTAGTTAGAGAGAGTTGATCACGTTGAGTGATGTATAACTGGTTTGATTAAAGTAGGGTAGATTCAGCACAGAATTAGCAGAGAGAGAGATAAACTAAGTATGAATGCTCGTACTAGAAATGGTTCGATGAAGGGCTATGACGTGATGTCTGAGATAGTTTCGCTTGGTAGTTTGAGAAGTAGGTATAGTAGCATTGGCAAAAGAACCGAGAGTGTCTGATGAGGAGATATAGGTTGAGGAAGAATTGAGTATCCTGTGTAAAATAGCCAGTCGAGCGCAAGAGTATTAAGAGTAAAAGACTGTGGAAGCTGATGCTTGAAGAATACAAGTTCTTGGTGAGGGAGATGACGTAATTACATGATGCTTGTGGAAAAAGAAGAGGTGATTAAATCTGAGAAAGTAGTTGTGTGGAGAAGTTTAGAATGATAGTTACGAGGTTAGTGACTCGTCGGAGTGAGGTTTGTTCTGAGAGATCGTTGATAGTGCTAGTTAGTGTGTAAAAGAGATATAGTTTGCGAGAGATAATGTATAGCTTCTGACCTTTGAAAACGAGTGAATGATTGAGAAAAGTAGAAATAAGGAAGCAGTGAATTGTGGAAGTCCTGTTGAGTAATTCATCTGGTTATGCGTTGTCCGTACGTGAAGTATAACTGTAGACAAACAGGAGTTCGTCGCAGTGAGTGAAGTAGGAGTAAGGTTTTGAGACGCCGTCTAAGTGAAGTACATGGATAAAATGTAATAGTTGCGCGTTTGATATATCTTGTGTCAATGTGTGTGGAGGAGATCGACACGCTTAGACTGTGGTGAGTGATTGCTGGAATGTTGAATTGACGTCTAAATTGTTTGGACACGTCAGGATGTCGCGATGATAGAGTAGTCGTGAGTTGAGAACAAGGTTGGGTATCACTGTCTGAGCAAACATAAAATACGAATGCCGTGAGAATATGCGAAGACTGGATGATGAGTGAAAGGGGTGATTTTGGACGGAATTAATGAAAATTGTATGACAGGCTGACGGAAAGAGAGTTAACATTCTGAATGACGTTTCATAAAATAGATTTAGTATTGTTGGTAGGGACATGTCGAAGCATGAATGCCTGATACTGAGAAATGAGAGAAGATGGTTTGCTCAATCGGAATGAGGTCTGTCGTTAGTAATATGTGGTGTTGTTTGCTGTTTCTGAAAGAGTCCCGATAAATAGGAGGAGGAGTGAAAGATAGTGAGGTAAACAAGATTAGCTAAATGAACGTCGGAGCATTATATATAGAGCACTATAGAAGGTGTTCCAATAAGTGTGACTGGTTTGACTATCGTCACGATGTGAGAATGCTAGGAGAGACTTGAGGATAGCTTAGAGTTGTTCTGGTGAGATATAGAAAGTACTGATACAGGAGAATGAAATATTAGTTGCGTCGGGTAGAAGAGAGACTTAAAAGTAGAATTAGTTGTTGCTACAGTAGATAGAAGCATGGGTGAGGTCTAAAGTAAATAGACAAGTTTTTTTTTGCTGGTGATAACATGGTGGAGATACCGTAGTTAACGGTAATGATTAAGAAGTTGTAGTAATTCTTGGTGCAAATCTAGGGGAAACACTAGTACTGGATAAAATGATTTGACCTGTAGTTTACAGTGGTTGTTTAGATTTATATTCCAAATAGTGGGATGTGTTAGGATTTAGTCTGCAAAAGATAGAATGTTGAGAGGGGAAATAATCAATGCTTAACTTCCAGAAAAAGTACAGTCATTTGTTAATTAATGACTTTTGGTGAGAGAACAGATAGTGTTCTATAAGAATAGTCTGTAGGTAACACATATATATATATATATATATATATATATATATATATATATATATATATATATATATATATATATATATATATATATATATATATATATATATATATATATATATATATATATATATATATATATATATAGCACTGAGTTGTTTTTTTCTCTGTTATGAGAATAACGGAATAGGCATATATTTCATTGGTTAGTATAAGAGACCAATGTTGATTGAATATGTGTGGTAGGTTATATTATTTTTTTGATTGACTTGGTTTTATAAAATGATTATTACCATTTGATTTTAGAATAGGATTGTTGTGTTTTTAGTCTTTTGCGTATAAACTACTGGTCCGTAAAAGAGACCAGTAGTGTTAGATAATATTAGATATTTTTCTTTTAATTGATGCATGATTCATTTTTGTGGGGATATATGAAAACATAGTTGAATATCAAAAAGGAGGGGGGGGGGTGATATTGTTGTTCTATTCTTGATCTGTCTTGACTCTTGTTATTAGTGAATTGTGAGTTTAATTAGCTTATTTTGGTTAAATATTAGCATGTTACTTTGGTTGCCAGTTTTCATTTACAAAATGATGTTATTTATTGAGTTACCCTGACTATGTTTAAATTAGTTTTCGTTTGACGTTCAGTAATGGGGAGTTAGAAAATTTAAACAAGTCCATATTAAAAAGGGAGTTTTGGATGCAGAATTACGTTCAGAAAAGGGTTAATAAACTACTGAGGACTAGAAGAGAGACACATTCTCTTTATGAATAATAAGTTCATAAGTATTCTGTTGGTAAGATTGCTGTGATAATCAGCGTTAATGTTTTCGGATGGAGAGGTTGATAATATGGTGGCTTTGAGGTGTTGGAATATATATGGATTGGAAGCCATATTGGGGAAGAAAAGATTGACGTGACTAACGTCTATGGCAATGGGGTAAATGTGGAGAAGGTTTAAAACATAGTTTCTATGGGGTCGGAAGTGAACATGGATTTAGAGCCATGATGTACTTTCATAAGAGACACGAGATTGCTGGCTTATAGAAGAAGAAGTGGGTAACGTGCTACGCCAGACAGTGTGAAGACAAATAGTAAAACATGAATTGAATCCATGTTTTTATATATTCTGGATACAATAGAAAAAGGGGGGGGGGGTAAGTACGTTAATGAGAAATGAACATTGTCAGTGAACATGGATAAAATGCCAGGAGGTTTTAGGGGTCCGTGATATATGGACTGAGATAGAATAACGTTAATTGCAAACAGTGAGGGGTTAGAAGGTCACAGACATGAGTTCAAGGGCAGTATATGGTTGCTGTTGATAACGGCATAAATTGACAAGTAGAGGTTTTAGTATATATGCCCATAATAAATGGACATTAGTAGATTGCTGAAGTTTTAGGCGAGATTAATAAGGAACTCTGAGAGAGGTATAGGGGAAGATTAGTTATGTGAGGTGATGTGTATAATGTTGGAAGAGGTTTAATTGTGTACTGTCTTTAATATATAGACATTTGGGAGTGAATAATATTTTTGATGGTTGGTGTTTGATGCTGTAGATAGCAGCGTAAACTGTTGCCATAATAAGAGGTATAAGTGAACTGTAGAAGATATAATTGTGTTAGACTTTATTACATAAAGTCTCAAATGACATAGGGGGGTAAAGGTGTGTGTGGTTTAGGTGAGTATGGTTTTTGTGAGAAAGAGTTCTATTTCTTTGAATCTCCGGTGCGCACCGATTCTTTGTCTTCCTATCGTGTGAGCGTGATTTCAGGTTGGTTGAAAGTGGAGAAGTGGTAATGTGGAGGTAATAATGTTGGTGATGACAATTGGGAGTTGGTATCAAAAGAGTACGGCGTTTTGAAATTTTGAGATCGTTATAAGAGGGTTTAAGCGGATTGCTTATGAAGAGAAGAAGAATTATTTCAAAAAGGTACACATATATGGTAGGATGTGTGGTATAAAACTGAGATTTAAATATTATGAGGTATAATAGATACCTATACAAGAGTTTTTGTGATGGGATATGTAAATAATATATGTTATGTTATGTTTTTTTAAGAGTCAGAAACGAAGAAGAAGTTCATAGTGGTTTGCTATGTGACATGGGGAAGAGTTGCAAATAGAATGAAATATTTACTTGAGGTAGAGTTAGTTTGGGGCGGCTTAAAGAAAGTATGGGAGGTAAGGAGAGAAGGTGTATGATAAAGGGGTTAGGAGTTAAGACTTGTGAAGAAGAAAAGTCTTTTAAAAGACAGGGAGGTGTAGCAGAATGAATATCATATCTGTACTAGCTTAGGGGTGCAAGACTACAGCACGCTTGAGCATCCATATAGAACAGTAAGGAGGATGCTCAAGTTGTGACGTAGCTTGTTGTGGGTAGTTACCACTGGGATCTGAACATGTCAACATCCTTGATATTCTGAGATCATCATACTACATACTTTATAATTGTGGACTTATTATAAATAAAACCCTTGTGAAAATATCATCGGGACTTTGTGTAGATATTTCGTCTAACCGTTTACTCTACAACATTAACTAGAAATAACAGAAAGAGAAATATATTAGATGTACGGGCAGTGCCCAATTTAAGTATAAACACAGATCATAAAGCAGTCGTTTCCACAATAAGAATCATCATCAGAAGAAAGCAAAGAGCAGGAATATGCATGCCATACAAATCAGTAAACTTAAAAAACCTTAAAGACGAGGCAGTAAGGGAAAATTATGAGAAAGAACTAACTGAATTCTTTGTAAAAATTACCTATAGTAAGAAAAACAGTGGAAGAAGAATGGGAGATGTTCAAATCAAGCATTTTAAATACTGCAAAAATAACATGTGGAAACACGAGAAACCGCAAACCACGGATAAAAAAAAATAGCAGGTTGGTGGAACGCAGAGGTAAAGAAAGCGGTAAAAGACAAAAAGAAAAAATATAAAAAGTGGTTGAAGAGCAAACAGGAATGTGATTACATAGAATACAGAATAGCGAGAAGACATATGAATAGAATAGTAAAGAGGGAAAAACAAAATAACTGAGAAGAGTATGGAGAAACCCTAAATAGAAACTACACGGAGGCCATTAGAAACTTCTACAAAAAGATAAGTGCCGTGCGAACCAGCGGAGAACCCTTTGGCCCAACTGAAATAATTAACAGCGAAAATGGAGAGCCAATAAGTGAACACAAACAAATCCTAATAAGATGGAAGCAGTATTTCGAACAACTTCTCAGCATCCCATCAGATGTCACAGGACTTCAAGAAACCTACACAGATGCCATTGAAGAACTAGAACCAGACATACTAAAAGAAGAAATTATAGAAACCATCAGATTAGCCCCACTGAACAAATCACCGGGACAAGATCAAATACCAAATGAACTAATTAAAGCAGCAAGAGAAGTAGGAACAGCATGGCTACATAGACTATTTAACCATGTTTGGGTAGAACAACAGACACCACGAGACTGGGGAAACCCATAATTATCCCAGTTTTGAAAAACAAAGGCAGCAAAAGAGATTGCACACAATACAGAGGCATTTCACTGTTGAGTCATACTAGGAAAATATTTTGCGAAATTCTTGAGAAAAGACTGCGAACTACTATAGAACCCCAGCTAAGCGAAATACAGCTTTGATTTGGAAAAGCAAAAGATGCACATATGCCATTTTTGCTCTTAGACAACTTATAGAAAAATCAATCGAATTCAATTAAACACTCTACTTAGCCTTTGTCGACCAAGAAAGGGCATTTGATAGAGCAGATAGAAACAAGCTGTGGGAAATCCTTAAACAATATGGAGTGAATTCACATCTAACATACCTATGTAGACGTTTATACAACAACAGTGATTGCATAGTGAGAGCGACTGGAGGACACTCAGAACCCTTCACCATAAGATCTGGAGTACGACAAGGTTGTGTCCTGTCCCCTCTCTAGTTCATAACATTTATACATAACATATGTAAAGAAACCAGCAAAATAGAGGCCGCAGAGAATACAGAAGAAGAACCATCTACAAATTACACCATTAGAGAACTCCTGTTTGCAGACGACCAAACACTAATAGCAAAATCAGAAGCTGAATTACAAGACCACATAGTCTAAACGAAATTGTAGGGAACATAACATGAAAATTAGCACAAGCAAAACAGAAGTAATGACTATAACTAAAGAAGAACAAACAACAATTTGCCTAAACGAAAATCCCTTGAAACATGTAAAGAGTTTCAAGTACCCAGGAAGTATAATATCATCAAATGGCAGATCAGAAGACGAGATCGAAAATAGATGCAATAAGGCAAACCAGCTCATTGGACAAATGGTACCAACACTAAAGAACAAACATGTATCAATAACTACTAAGAAAGCACTTTACAATACAATCTTCCTACCAACTCTATGCTACCAATGCCAAACCTGGACAATGACAGAATAAGAGAAAAGAAAAATCACAACAACAGAAATGAGATTTCTGAGAAGAATACTCAATGTATCAAGAAGAGATAAGATCAGAAATGAAGAAATCAGGACTAAAGTGGGGGTTATAGCAGCACTAGATTTTATTAGAAAACAGCTAGTCAAATGGTTTGGCCATGTAAGTAGGTTACCATTCAACAGCACACCACAACAAGCAATGATGTACAGACCAGATGGAAACAAAGGAAGAGGCCGACCACGTAATCGTTGGACGGAGGGAATAGCAGAGCCTATGGGAATATCGATACATGAAGCCCATAAGCTTGCACTCTCACGATGTTTATACTTCGCCTCGACACCGCAAGGTACAAGAGGAACATGATGAGATGAGATGAGATGAGATGAGCGAACCCACTCCGACTTCAGAAGTACTTGTAATTTACGTCACCAAGTCAAGGACAAGCTCTAAAATTGGGCGGCGTTCACCAAACTCAACACCCCACATTGTGCCTATGGATTCGGCGGAGGAACGCAATTGGGAGGATACGATCTTTGTGCAAGGAAATGCAACCCAAAGACTAAATATTATGGTTGGACAGACCAGGCTCAAAACCTTGGTAGAGAACTGATCTTGGGTCGAGGCTCCGACAGGCAGGCAGTTAGAGCATTGCTTTGCTGATCCGGCAGCTTCTTCAGCTTGTCTTGTTTCAAATGTATTGGTGTTACCTTTCCTCTGGAGTAAACTAGGCAGGTCGAGAGAAGGATCATGCTGCATGGGCAACCCATGGCCTCTATAAGTATAATTCAACCCAGACTTTGTAAAATGTAGAGGTTATTATGCCCTTTTTGTGAAGCACATCGTCAGAAACTATCATCTGTCAAGACGGCAAGGTGCCAATGAGTGAGAGTCAATAACTGAACTTTACGTTGGAGGTTTGCAGTTTCTGTGAAAACATGTTGAAGTCCCTTGTCCTTACATGTTATAGCTGTGAGATGTTCGTCACTTTAATTTTAGTCTTACTCATTATCATCATCATGTGCCATGCCGATACGCGTGGGTAGGTATATTTCGCAATCTCACTTGATCACCAGAGTCGTGGATAGTCTTACTATCTTCGATAAATAGATCTTCTGGCTTGAGGCGCAAAAATAATTGAACAGCGGGGTTATCATATTCTTTCTCTTCTCCTTTACCTCCACTGGAGAATAGGACCTAAACCAATTCACACCACGCCGTCATATCTTCTGCTAACGTCTGCAGCTCTCTCCATATTTTCCCGACATTATTAAACTATCTCTCGTCGCTTCTCCGAGTTTTGCGTCCCTTTTATATCTTTATTTCATGGGTTTCAGAGAGAGGACTTTCTAGTTATGGTTTTATCGTGTATCCCAATTTTCGTTCCTTACTCCAAGTCCATGTTTCCCACATGATCTCTTCATAACCCGTGTTATCCGCTGTCATAGGCTGACGTATTTTTCCACACAAAAGAATACATGAAGCAAAGTGGGCATCAGCATCATCATCAAGCGTCTTGCCGACTGGAGTGAGTAATCAGGCTGCCCCACATCTTGCTATATCCAACGGCATACATTTACGTGCAGACATCCTTCTGTGTCATGATACAAGACTCAACAATTTTCTCTGGTTGTCTTTCTCTGTCTCTCTTTCCACTAATCTCTCCAGTTATCACAACACATTACAGATTTTATCTTCTCATAATGTGACCAACAAACGAAGACTCTCTTTTTCTGAAGCTTGTGATAAGTTCTCTTTGCGACTTAGCCACCCTCAAAATGTCCAAACAATTTCTTCATTCAGTATTGTTTAGTCATCAGTTTCATCCCTAGTGTAGGGATAGTTATTTCTCAAGCAGGTTTTAGGAATTCTCAAATATTGTCTCTCTCTCTGTCTCTCTGTCTCTCTGTCTCTCTGTCTCTCTGTCTCTCTCTCTCTCTCTCTCTCTGTGTGTGTGTGTGTGTGTGTGTGTGTGTGTGTGTGTGTGTGTGTGTGTGTGTGTGTGTGTGTGTGTGTGTGTGTGTGTGTGTGGCATGACTATGGAAGTCATGGTAGTAAGTAAAGCAGTAACATGGCTCGAGACACAGGCCTTCACTCGGGCATGTTTCCTTAGTGACTCAGTGAGTATGCACATGAAAATAGAGTTGGGGTTGGTCCGAAGAGAGTGGTTGCTGTCTCTGGAGCGGTCTCGGCTGATAAAGATTAATTTCATTTTCGTGCCAGGGGATGCGGATGTACAAGGAAATGAGCAGGCTGACAGGCCTGCAGCTGAGGCTACTGTGGAAGGCGGACGAGCCATGGACCAGGTTGATATTCTGAATGCTCTAAGAAAATAAAATCGTTTGCGCGAACTAAGTGATGACTGTGAATCTACAACCATGGTCTGGCTGCGAGAACAACAAGTAAAAATAGATGTGGCCAAACAAGAACACGACGCAAGAAGCCAAAGAAGATTAATAAACCAACACAGAACTGGTGTAGTTAGCCGCTACACGCTGCGGGATTTACTGAGGAAGGGATCCGAGCACTTATGGACTGAATGTTTCGATGTGCAATGAGAATGATCTGTCGACTAACTACCATGTTACACTAATGGGAGATGTATTAAAGAGATTAGAACAAGAGTTGCATGGCGAAGGTAGCCTTTTTCAAGATGAAAAACATACTGACCAATAAAAAGATATCAACTGACATGAGAAAAAGAGTGTTGAAGTGCTACATAGAACCTGTACTTTTATATGGATGTGAAGCGTGGATAATGAGCAGACAAACTTAAAAATCTTATGGCTGTGGAAATGTGGTTTCTGAGAAAGATGCAAAGAATACTATGGACAGAGAAAAACTAATGAACAAGTCCTTCAAGAGACAAATGAATATCATAAACTGATTAGACACATTAGAAGTAGACAGTCAACATTTTTTTTGGCATGTTATGAGAAGAAATGAAGTGGAGAACTTTGTGACAACTGGCAAGATCGAAGGGAACAGACCAAAGGGAAGACCAAGAATTAAATACCTGGATGGCTTGGCCACATGGCATGGTCGAGACAGAAACACGGACCTGATCCATGACTCTGGTGATCGACTGAGATGGCACAACATGACCGCCCACGCTTATCGGCATGGTACATAATGGATGGATAGTTGGCATGGTGCTATTTGCTTAGATCTCTACTGTTCTTTCTGTGGTTGGTGTTATGTTGAAAAATAGTCTGTATGTTACCTCTTTAGGATATTTTTATTAAAGCATGAGAGGTTACAATCGCACAATAGTTAAATTATCATGAATTAAAACATTGTCATTTACATCATCATCAAGTACCCTGCCTGCCGGCGTGAGCGTTCATCTCTCTCCACATATCTCGATCTTTGGTATTCTAGATCAACTCTGCTGATGATATTCCTCCATGCCACCGTCTCAATCCATCCGGCATCATTTCTCTTGGTCGACCTCTGCCTCTTTCCTCTTCGATCTTTCCAGTCGTCACGATGTTTGTAGTGCCTCTCTTCTCATCACATGACCAAAGACAGTTTATTTTCTCTTTAATCTCATTCTTAATTGTGTATATAATGGTCTAGATTTATTAGTCTCTTTCAAGCAATCGTCGTTAGTTGATTGATTGATTGATTGATTGATTGATTGATTTAGGAATCGACATCACAGCATTCGGGGCATTCCCATAAGCGCTCCGTCCCCATCCTCAGCAGCCAGCGAAGAGTTCCAACACTAATAGTACCAGTAGCAATCTGATTGTATGTCCGTCTCGCCTTTCCTCTGAGCGTTGAGCGTCGGCCAGATCCCCTCGTCACTCCTCCATTCTTGCCAGACCATGGTAATCCATTTGCTCCTCCGAGGTGTGCACGTGCTCCCACAAGGCCGCAACCACGTCTGCCTTATCATGCATCAATGCTCCACCAAGTTCTGCAGAGCCAGCCAATCTGTCCGCCTGTTCATTTCCCAGCACACCGACATGCCCCGGAGAAAAGATCCAGGCGATGCTTGTCACCCGTGACCTCCGAAGCGAAGCAAGCCACTCCGCAGTATGCTTTCTGAGTCAGTTACAATCACGATTTGTGTGTGTGTCGTATTCTCCATCCAGCGGAGAGCCGCAGTGACCGCCTCCACCTCCATTCTTAAGCTGGATGTTGTGGTATCATATGCCAGGCTCTCCTGCCCCAAACGTCGACCATTAGCTTTGGCTATGAACCCCCAGCCACTTCTCTCACCTCTTGACACCGAACCATCTGTGTAGATAATCACATCACCCGAGTGAGCATTGTCCTGAATTAGTTGCTGGATTTCCACTTCCGTGGCCCCTGCTGGCCATTCCCTGCACTCCCGGCTTAATGTGATTATAACTCTGCACAAGTCTGTCTGCTCCGCTGGCACTCTGACCCACTCCTCTCCACGCCTAATGTTCTCCAAGGGGCACACCTGTATGATCGTATCCTCCGCCTGAGCCATCCATGATTTCCCTCTTATCAGTCGCTGACCCTTAACTGCGTCCAGCGTCGTTAGTTGCTCTGACAGTCCAAGGAATTCGCAATATTCGTCTTGGGACCCCATCTCTGTTGTTTCTAAATTCTTCCTAATTCGTTCAATAACATTACAAGATTAACTGCCATACAGCAAAACATGTTATACATAACACTTTAGCATTCTCTTTCTTACATTCAATGATAACGACTTGCATAAGACACTTTTCATTTTCTGAAATGCGGGTTTTGTTTGCTATTCTGCTCTTAATCTCTGCTGTGCACCTTCCATCTGATGTTATAAATGCCCCTAGGTACTTAAAATTATCCATTTGGTTAAGAATTTTCCCGTCTATTTTCATTTCACATATTGGCGTCACATTTTTCTTTGATATCACTATTTTAATTAACAACAAAAATGCATCAAACATACATCAAGTTAGAAGTTATAGAGGAGCTGAGTGCCACAGCGACCACTTCCTCGTTGGAACAAAATTTTACATAAAACTTAAGGGAGCTTTCTATGCTAAACTACAAAGGTTACGCCCAACATATAATGGAGAACTACAAGAAAGTACTGTCAAAGAGAAATTTGCAGATGAAATAAAATGTAAACTTGAAATTCTACAAAACCCGTTGGAGGAAAGCGTTGACCAAACTTGGTTGAACATCAAGAATACAATTCAAACTACCGCAGAAGAATGTCTGGGTGTGTTAACCACGCATAGATGATGGTTCAATCAAAAATGTGAAGAAGCAGCCAATAGGAAAAAGAATGTCAGACAGTGGTGGTTAAATGACATCAACAACAGCGATGGTTCCGTCGCCCTGCTACTGAGTGAGTGCGTGGCGCGACACTGTGAGCTGTGAGTTTCGTGTGAAATGCTTTTGAATCTGCCCGAGGTTTTTTGGAACGTGACTGCATGTTCGGAGCGATGGTAGATGGCTATGTCCCAGAGTTGACCGGTTTTTGCCTTATGCAGAAATGTGTGGCTGCTGAGCTTCTGGTTGACTGCCACTGCTATCGACGATGAACTGTATTTTCGTGGACTGTGTGGGTGAACATCTAGGAAACATCCAGATGGGGAAATGACTGCCGATTCCATCAGAGATGAACTGGGTGTTTCGTTGGAGACTATTGTGTTGACATTCTGGCGGCGGCATTATGCACAGTGTATCTGTGCGGGCTGTTGTTTGTCGAGACTCCTGTCTTTTCCACTTTTCACATTGGGTAGTGGGGAGTGTTTTGTGCGATATTCACTGGCACAGGAACGGAGAATAATGGGGACAACCCGTTGCTAAGAGGTTGGAACTACGACTAACTAACTAACTACCTAACAACATCCAAAATGAAGAGCAATATAGAATTGAATGTAAAGAGGCTACAAAAATAGTTCAGCAGCAGAAGCGAGAATATATGAGCAATATAATCAAAGATATGGACACTAATAACGAATCCATAAAGTTTTTTTAAAGAACTGAAGTCAATGAAACGAGGGCACCAACACAACACATATGGTTTAAAAGACAAAAATTTGAATATGATAAATACCAATGAGAAAACGTGTAACACATGGAAAGAATACTTTGTTGAATTACAAAATTGTGAAGCTCCAATTAACACTTTCCCACAGGAAGCGGTTCTAACCTGTGAACCACAAATTGAAGAACCTGCTTTTGAAGAAATCCTATATGTAATAACACGACTTAAAAACAATAAGGCAACTGGGGTTGATGGAATTGCTGCTGAATTTATAAAGGCAGGCGGCCATGCATTACATCTAAAGCTATACGAACTAATAATACAAATCTGGAGGACAGAAGAATTACCCCATGACTGGAAAGAGTCATTATTGATACCTATCTTTAAGAAAGGAGACACGTTCCAATGTGAAAACTATAGAGGAATATCACTCCTGTCCATGAGCTATAAGATACTTTCCGCTGTATTACTAAATAGACTAAAACCATATTCAGAATACATATTAGGTGACTACCAGGAGGGTTTCAGACAAAACCGATCAACAATAGATCAGATATTTATCTTACGACAAATAGCACAGAAAAGTTGGGAATATAAATGAGATCTCCATAACATTTTTGTGGATTTTAAAAAGGCTTATGATAGTGTCCATAGGAATAATCCATGGAATGCTATGCAGGAATTTGGAATACCAAAGAAGTTAATCAACATGACCAGACTATGCATGGAAGATACTTGTAATATAGTAACTGTCGTGTGTGTAAAGAATGAATGTCGCAGTAGTTCCTTGTTCTTCTTTACCACTTTAGTGTCGTCCCTGGAGTGAGGGGAATCAACACCCACATTTGTTTTAATTCAATATCTCTATTCTGGAGATATCCAGCAGACTGCGTCCACACACTCCCTCAATCTGAAGACACCTTCCTCTCACTCTTACTCACCCCTGGATCATGCCCCCTCTCATTCTTCCCCAACATAACATACTTGACAACTCTCGCTTCAACAAATAAAAACAAGAAATTTATTAAAGCAAAGAGTATATGTAGGAGAAGTGTATGTGTGTATAAGGTGTAGAATGTGTGACGTGTATTCTAAATCGTCTAAAGACTCAGATCAGTGTTCAAGAGTATAGTCATTCTCATCCCTGTGCTGAAGACACACCAGCACCAGGTATCCCATACAAGTAGCCTCACCCAGGTGATGCTCCTCCGGTCACGTGAAGACTTCCTCCGTTGTCTCTGGAACCACTAGGATGCTTGGACACCCCTGACAAACACTGTCTAATGAGAGTCTGATTCACACTATGAACTTCCTCGGTTATTTAACGGATTGTTAATCAGGAAATTCTAATCCTATTGTCACTGTTATTGGAGAAATCTTAATGGATCTAGAGTCACTGGTTCTAAAGATTCCTCATATTAACACCACAATCTAACTGTTCTGGGTATCAGTATAAATTATGCAATGTTCTGACTGTTCATTGATACATCTATCACTTGGCTAAACCTCAATCTCGTCAGCATGTTCTGCTCAGCAGAAGCCAGGTTCCCGCAAACCAACTTGGGTATAAGCCCTATGTAGCGGCCTCTCAGCAACCTCTGTCTTCAGATTCTGAGCGATCATCTTCTAAATTTGTGTTAGTCCCACCGCTGAAAATCACAGCACACATACGTGGACCTGGAAATTGAACCTGTAGAATAGAGAATACTATGGTGAGGGCAACTCAGTCCTGGCCAGAATTAGGTAAGTGTAGGCCAATAACAGCACTCAGATCTATAACAGAGATCCGATCTCTGTCATACGGCCAAATAACTCAATCATATGATCTGAGACAGGGCAACACCAAGAAAGAATAAAGGAATGGGTAGACACCCAGCAGATGCCCTACTGGAAGATCCTACCATTACCCATACCTCTTCTCCCTCTCAACCATCCTTAATCTCTCTAATTATTATTCCACTACATTGTCCTCAACTTCCCGAGTAAAATGATATATAACACAAGCTAATTGAAGCCACACAATAGAATACTAGTGCCGACGCTCCTATGATACTTTCTAGCACCGCACTTATAGAACATTCTATCACTAATCATAATACATTATATCACTGCACAGTACTGCACTCTATTCCTAATCATACTCTTAAGTTAGATATAATTAATTGCCTACCATATGTCTATTCCTGCTGCTAATCGAAACTAGGCGATCACAGACTGGATCTATGTCCGCCGATAATATCAACAAGTTGACACCCCTAGTTTCTCTCGTGCAACACAACTCGGAATAATCCCCAATCCTAACACTTCAGAATGTTTTTCCTCGACTCCCTCCACCTGTTTACCGCACTGGGTTTTATATGGGTGCTTGAGTGAAGTCACCAGAAAGTCCAGACGCCAATCAGTCCAGAATCTGGCTTTGTCCTCCTGTTTCCTGACTAACCAGAGTCAATTAGCTGTCAAGTTTCCTTTTCATCTGGAGAGTTCTTTGTCTCATCCAACAAATATCCTGGCTGTCTGTAAGCCAGAGACCTTTCCCCCATTACAGAATCCTTCCGACCTCTAGCAGGCATTCTGTCTATCACTTGCAACGGCCAACTCCCGCTTCGTAGACAGATGTCGCCAGTACACGTCTCTCAAACAACCTGTCAACAAACTGTCGACCGTGTGTAGACAACTCGACGTGACTCACTTAGATCTCATACACAAATGTCGACCAGGTGCAGACACTTATAACAACGTATTTTTCCCAGTTAGTTCCACATCAAAGGTCAATTGTGTTTGCAAACTAATGTCGGGCCTGGTTGTCATCGATCGACTGTCAAGTTTATTTAACTCGTGACAGTAACATATAAAGGCAGAAAATCAGACCCTTTCCAAATAACATCTGGCTTGAAACAGGGTGATGTACTATCGCCGCTCCTTTTCAATCTGGCTCTAGAGAAAGTTGTAAGGAAGGTACAGGAGGAATGTGCTATTGGAGTAACATCCAAACTGCTTGGTTATGCAGATGATATAGATATTATAGGGCAAAATTAACAAAAGACTTTGGAAATATTGACTCACTTAAAGGAAAAAGCCCAACAAATGGGGCTGGTTATCACCCAAGATAAGACAGAATATATGTTAATTTCAAGAGAAATTAAGTTGCATGTCCTTTACAGGACGTAGCAGTCAACCCCAGCATTTTCGCTGTTCGTGATTCCTGGGCAAATTTTACGTTCAGTAGTGTCAGCGACTTGTGCGCTGCAGATTATCAAGACTCCGCTACTTTCGCACCGCACGAAATAACAACTCATGGCATTTGCGAAAGAAATGCAATTTATTCAGAGCCGACATTTAAATGGCTCTACGAGCGTTGTACTTCATCATCAACATACAACATGAATGTATTGACATGATGATAGATGATGCTAGTATTTCACAATCTAAATGAACAGCCCTATGTTTGCCTATGGCCTAGAAAGCTATCGCATTGGTCAAGGATACGTCTGCTCTCTCTACCGTCTCCAGTCTGTCTGTCCCCACGCTACACATTGCGTGGACAAGCACGGACACTTTACTCTCCGTGCAGTAGCCCTTATTGCGTGCATGGTCTTGCCAGCACGCTGGCTGGTGAGTTCGAGTAACCCGCCATATCACGGTTACTCGCAAGGACCAGCTACCCAATTGCTTGGGGAAAGCCCTCGCTCATCTGTACTCATCGACCTCTGGTCTGACACAAATGTGTCTCCTTGTGAGGCTATTAATAGTACTCGGTGTCTCTCTTCTGTCCGGTGTCTCTCTACTAGCCTAGTGTTAACTCATTACTTCTGTAAGCCCTTATTGGGGATGCTGACAGGGTCCCCTCCTCTTCGCGAAGTGTTACTTCTCTTTTTCTCATGTTTGTAACACTTCTGGTCACAAAAGAAAAATTGGTTGTCCCCAATTTTGTCAGATCTCCAATAAGTATAGAACTTTCTAGTTTGGGGATAGAACAATATCTTCTACCTCCATTCACAGTGTTCTATCTTTTCACTTGGCTAATTCAGTAGCTCATGTTTCAGTATCGTTGGTTCTATAGATATCTTTGGGATAGGTAGTGAACCGGAAACCGTTGTCTTATGACTTATGTCCTGGCTTCTGTCGTTTGACCCTATGTCTTTTGACTTTCACCTATTGACTTCCGTCTTGACCTGTTCCTCCAATTGCCCGAAATGACAACCCACACACAAGTTGACTCTATTATGAGTACAACACATGAGCACCAAGTGTTCATGTTCCCATTAATATCCCCTCCAGCTCTATACACACAGCTCTACTGTTCACCTTCTTGCTTCCGCATGTGAAAAAGTTATATTCACTGTTACATTTAGGTTTTAATAATTTATTGTGTCCCCTTATTTTAGAGTTATCGTTCTTTGGATTTAATGGTGTGTGCATCTTTTCTGTGTTCGTTTTCCTGTTTGTTTGCGTGTTTTCTAATAAACTAAAGTGTACTTAACTATCTAACATGTGTATGCGTTAGTGTACTAAATGTGTGTGTTCCTTCGAGCGCCTCAAATCGGTTTATTGAGGTTACAAACGTTCGTTATTATTATTTGTGACCACAATTCCGCTTTCTGAAGCTCAAAGTACATTCCCTATATACTGTACTAAAGTATGGCTGTAACACACTTATAAAAACTCAACAACACATTGGTTACACAGATGACACAGACAAGTCAAATAAGAAGTCTGCAGCGGTGGGAAAAAAATTTCCGCTGTCTTTCTCTCTCGCTCCCTTTCTTTCAATGTTTACTACGTTTTTGCATTCTCCCCTCGCATTTATTCTTCTTGCATACATCTTTCATTCACTTTCATACTGTTCTTTCACTCAACCATTCTCTCGTCATTAAAAAATGTTTTATAGCATCAAATACATAAACATTATATATATACACAATAAACGATTGGCTGAATTTTAACAGTAATCACGCCAAATGACTGTGCGTTTTGTTTGCACGTGTCATGTCTGTACATAAATATACAAAGTGATGAGGATGGTTTGTTAGCGATCCTGTCATCGTAACTTACTAATAATTTGGTGTGCTGACCTAAATTACCCTAAAGGGAAATAATCTAATACTACTTTCATTTAAGAAAAATGGGTTAATTACCTTAAAGTATTATTTATGAAAAAGATGATATTAATTCCTAAATGGTTGGGTTTAGTTTGGAAATGATATTTTAAATAAATGGATGTATAAATGATTATAATTATATGGTAATAAACTAATATAATATCTAACAATTGTATTTCTATAAATGATGTTCTAATAAATGGATTATTAATTAAATGATGGTGATTTCTAACTACGCAATAAGACAATAAAGTTATATATGCATTTAAACAATTTGCAATAGAATAAATAACCGAAAAATGAAGTTATAGATACTGTTAATAAAATAATAATGTACATATATCACAGTTACATTTCTATATCTAACTACACTAAGACGAAGTCCTCCTCTGCGTTGTGAAGATGGATCAATCCTCTTTGTAGACTATTATAACATAGTTCATTCTGCCAAAGTTTCTTATG
Source organism: Cepaea nemoralis (assembly GCA_014155875.1). Taxonomy (NCBI): domain Eukaryota; kingdom Metazoa; phylum Mollusca; class Gastropoda; order Stylommatophora; family Helicidae; genus Cepaea; species Cepaea nemoralis. The sequence goes on from JACEFZ010013715.1 coordinate 260,199, forward strand.
CTCTCCTAGAAGGATAGTGTATTAATATAGTTGCCTACTACATTATGTAGGTTCGTAGCTAACCCTGTAATGTCATTCGGGGTCTAGCCTGGGTTCACTGTCTTATTGGCTTTGGTTCATATATACTGACCCATGTGTGTACCAGCGCCTGTTGATTCTGCGTCTGTTCGTTACACTTCTTATTGCACTGTTATAATTACACAAATTATATGTCTGGCGATGCTAACGCACTTACGACATGTTTTAATCACCACATACGGCACTGAGTTATGTATCATTACAGTGTCAATGTTTCTGGTGGTGTATGGTCGATCCCTTCCTGCAACTCAGGTATTTCAATGGATGATGGACGAATCAAAATGTCTGCATTCGAATTAATCTCCCTTTTAAGTGCTGATAGTAAAATTGTAATTTTGGAGAATTAAAGCCCACCTGTAAATTCTATCGTTGGTAGGATGTCCAGATTGCATCACAGACAATGGAGAGTTATCGGATTGGATTACAAACTGTGCTCCTGCCAAAAATCGGTGAAACTTTCTCACGCAATAGATCAAACTAAGGCCTTCCAATTCTGATGCTGAGTATCTTTCTTCAGCCGGAGTGATCTTGCGACTTACGTACATTACGGGATGGAACGTCCCGTCGTAGAACTGTCCTAGTATCCCAGATATGGATATGGCACTCGCGTATGTGCGTAAGAAATAAGTGAGTTTTGGATTAGGCATACGAAGGATAGGTGGAACGCTGAAAAAATGTTTCAATTTCGATAACGCACTAATTAATCGTGCATCTTTTACAGATAACTTAGCCGAAGCTTTTAAGATGTTAGAAAAAACACTGGTGATTTCCGCCAGGTTTGGAATGAATTTACTATAGTAGTTCACCACACCTAGTAAACTCCGGACCTGTTTCTTGGTCGTTGGCATTGTTAAATTCAGAATCTTAGTAACGATTCTGTCATCAGTTTTCAATTGGCCCCTGCAGATGGTATGACCCAGGAAGTCAATTTGTTCCATGCCCAACTCTACTTTGGACGGCTTAGCTGTGAGTCCAAACAATCGTAACCTGTCGAAGACTTGTCGAAGACTTGTCGAAGTTTCAGTAGGTGTGTTGTCCAGTCTTCCGTATGGATGCAAATGTCATCTATATAAGTCGAAATATTTGTCGCAGTTGCGTTTACTGTAGGAACTGGTAGTTCCATCTCGTCCAATACTGTTGTGCTACTAGTTGTGTGTGCTGTTGTCTGGCTAAGTGTGTTTGCGTTGTCGCTGTTGTGTGTCTCCCTACCTAGTGAAGTTGAGTTATGTATGTCTGTCGTCTCATTGCTTGGTGTTGGTGCAATCTGTTCGTCTGTCTGTTGTACTTGTTGTGAAACGTATGGTTTCGGGATGTTGATATGAAATATCTCTAAGGGTTCTTTTATCGATATTTCATGGTCCGCATCTGATATTTTGAGTTCAACGTTGAGAGGCCCTTGGTAACATGTTAGTACCATGTTATGTTTATCAGTTAGTTGAATCACAGCCTTTTGGTTTGGTTTAAGGTGAATCGTTTTAGTACACTTGTTTGGATAGTTATAGTTTCCATTACTCGACACCTGCGTTGGGGGTCCAGTAATATCGACCGCTATACTCTCAAGTGGTCTAGATGCTATCACTGACCGTTGCACCTCGGCCTTTACATGCTTTTTCTTTCGTACACGATGTTGACACACAGTACAAGAGCGACAGAAAGATTCTATGTCCGAACAAAATTTCGGCCAGTAAAATTGTGATAGAATTCTGGCTCGCGTTTTATGATAGCCCAAATGTTCAGCAAACGGTGGTGAATGTGCGATTTTAGCACCTTTTGTCGGTATGTTACAGGTAACACCGTCTGCTGAATTTCATGGTTATTATATGTGTAATAACGCATGAGAATTCCGTTAACCTTTTTAAAGTACCTGGAAGAATTTTAGAAACTTTCTTTCGCTCACACAACAAGTTAAAATACGGTGTGAGTGTTTGGTCGGTGCTTTGTGCCTCGCTCAACTTTTGGCGAGTATTGTTGGTATCTGCACCACTTGGTGTTAGTAGCTGTAGTGTTTCATTTTGTAAGTCAGTATAACTCGTTTCTGTATCTGACTTAGTTACAGCGTTGACCATGTGTGTTTCATTCCAGGCTTTTATGTTGTCGTCTGTACATTCTTTCAATGCATCAAGACATCCTAAAATAAGATCTGTACAAGGATCTTGGAGGATAGCGCACGTAAATGTGCCGGTAAGGAACGGGGTATTGATATGCGCTTTTGCCAGTGGATATTTCTCGATGGATCCCGAGAAAGTACAGCATTTGACAAATTCACCCGTATAATCTTCTGTTCTAGCAAGTTCTCTCCTTAACCCCAGTATAGTGCTGCCGCTATCAACTAAGCATTGGCATGGTTGCCCATTGACCAGTGCATCGTAGAACTTAAGGTTACCTCTGGAGGCACATACTGCATTAGTTTCTTCATTTGAACATGATATTATGTGTCCACATTTCAATCTCCCCTCCGCATGAAACTGCTGGCATACTTTACATGTTTTAAAGTCTAAAATATCGGTTACTGATGATACACTCATTCGTTGGCAATACATTGACAAGTTCGGGATCTATGTCACTCTCATCGTCTGAATGATTGTTAGATGATAAGTGAGATGATTAGTCGTATGGCCGTCGATGTCGTCTTGTCTTCGTTGTTTGACTCTGGCGTAACTTCGTTCTAGGCTGCTGTTCGTCGCTAATCTATTTACTGCTTTCGTAGAATGGTGACATTGATGGCTGTATCACATGCAATGTAATGTACACGGTGATTACGATGGTAATGTTCACTGATGATTTTATACATTTCAATTGTTTTTAGTATAACACACTGTAGCGATTCAATTTGCCTCAATTGTGGTTGACATTTCACAAATTGTTCATCGTAAAGTTTATCAGAACAAAAAATTTATTTATGGCATGTATAGAAAGAAATTTGCATTACTTTGAAATATATCACAAAACACTAATGTTGAATCGTGCAATGAACTCATGTTGGTTCAGACTGTTGTACTATCAATCGATAGCTAGCGTTCGTTCAGTGGTTTACAGTACCACTTGCCTGCTGGCGTTAACTGTTCGTTGAATATTACAACAAATGCCTGCTCAGAAGCGTTGCTTCACTGTAATCTGACAGTAATTGTGCTGCTGGCGTTTGTTCACTGTGTTCTGACACCAATTCGGGGTCTACTGGTGTTTATTCCCTGTGTTCTGACACCAATTCGCCGCTGGCGTTGATTCACTGACCATTCTGACACCAATTCGGGGTCTAGCCTGTCAGCGACTTGTGCGCTGCAGATTATCAAGACTCCGCTACTTTCGCACCGCACGAAATAACAACTCGTGGCATTTGCGAAAGGAATGCAATTTATTCAGAGCCGACATTTAAATGGCTCTACGAGCGTTGTACTTCATCATCAACATACAACATGAATGTATTGACATGATGATAGATGATGCTAGTATTTCACAATCTAAATGAACAGCCCTATGTTTGCCTATGGCCTAGAAAGCTATCGCATTGGTCAAGGATACGTCTGCTCTCTCTACCGTCTCCAGTCTGTCTGTCCCCACGCTACACATTGCGTGGACAAGCACGGACACTTTACTCTCCGTGCAGTAGCCCTTATTGCGTGCATGGTCTTGCCAGCACGCTGGCTGGTGAGTTCGAGTAACCCGCCATATCACGGTTACTCGCAAGGACCAGCTACCCAATTGCTTGGGGAAAGCCCTCGCTCATCTGTACTCATCGACCTCTGGTCTGACACAAATGTGTCTCCTTGTGAGGCTATTAATAGTACTCGGTGTCTCTCTTCTGTCCGGTGTCTCCCTAATAGCCTAGTGTTAACTCATTACTTCTGTAAGCCCTTATTGGGGATGCTGACAAGTAGTTTGCCATTGCTTTCTGAACGACCGGCTCCTATTACCTTTTTCGAAAAAATCAGCACCGCTGAGTTTCGAACCCGGGTATACGAGCTCACAAACCGCGTTCGCAAGCCACAGAGACCGACAATTTCAAGAGAAGGAACGGCTAAAACCTCTGGCCACATGCAAATAGATAATATGACCATTAAAAGAACGGAAACATGCACATACCTGGGTACAATCTTCAACTGCTCCAACATAATAAGGGAAGAAATACAAGCTAGAATCAAACTGGAAATAAGATATAATATGCACTACAACATCTGCTAAAATCAAATGTGCTATCTCGTAACACCAAGATCACAATATACAAAACACTGATTAGACCAGTTGTGCTGTATGGCTCTGAAACCTGGAGTGCAACTAAAGGAGACGAAGCCTTGTTACAAACCTTTGAAAACAAATTCTTAAGACGCATCTTTGGGGCCATTAGAGGGATACACAAAGTGGAGAGTGGAAAAGAAGAAGCAACAAAGACATTTATGATCTGTTTAAGTCCCCACTAATCACTGGTATCATGAAGGCTAATAGACTGCTGTGGCTGGGGCATATAGAAAGAATGGAAGATAATAGGGAAACAAATCTCGCTTACACTCAGGAAATAAATGACCGTAGACTCTGAGGTAGACCAAGAAGACGGTGGAGGAATAATATACATACAGACCTACAAGCACTTGGAATCAGCGACTGGCAAGAGAAGGCCAACCAGAGAGACGAATAGAGACGGATTGTATCTGCAGCAAAGAACCTCAATGGCTCGGAACGCTGAAGAAGAAGAAGACTCACTATTGTTACTCTTTCAGGAGATTCCTTTTTTTGAACTCTCAGTTACTACAATGTCCAACAATTGTTGTAGACCTTTTGCATTATCCGCCACCAATACCGTGTCATCTGCATAGGGTGCATTGTTTATATTATAACCACCGATTAGTTTGTTTATATATATATAAATAATATATATATATATATATATATATATATATATATATATATATATATATATATATATATATATATATATATATATATATATAACGTGATTATGATGTACATGGTTAGAGGTGATATATGAATATGAGCAGGCAAATTATAATAATTACACTATTAAAGTATCAATTACATAATAATTACGGCGGTGCTGGTTTTTTCGAAAAAGGTATAGGGGCCGGTCATTCAGAAAGCAATGGCAAACTACTGAACGTAACACTTGCCTAGTACATCAACAGCAGCTGAAAATGCTGGTGTTGACTGCAGCGTCCCGTAAGGGATATGCAACAACAACAAATTTTTTAACATAATAATTACATTGCCATGAATTAATAGTTACACACAATAGGTGCATTGTTATGACTTACATTGTTATGATATACACGGTGAAATGGTTACAATGAGGTCAATTAACATATTATCAACTATATAATAATTACACTATAAAATTATCAATTACATAATAATTATAATGTGATGATCTAAATGAAGAGCGATATCCTGTTTTCTATGTCCCTAACTCGGTGTATTATAATAACAATGTAATAAACTGCTTGTGAGTGTTGGTCTGGATGATCTAAATGATGAGAGTGTTGATGTGGTTACATTGCATATCTTCATTGTTGTCCGTTGTTGTAAATGTTCGTTGCCTTGTACTGATTGCATACATGTTTTGTAGAATTGTTGTTGTGTGCCGTAATAAGGCGGCGTTGTGTTGTTTATTTCCCTAATCCGGTGTATTATAATTGTAATGTATATTGCTTATGTATGTTGGTCTTAGTGAATGATTATGTAGTCTATATGTGCTAAACGGTAACTTGTGGCAAACAATCAAAACATCAGCAACATTCAAACGGTCTAGGGTCGTACACTCTAACAGGTTGCAGAAGTGCAACATTAATTAACGGTGAATAAGGACTCCAACGAATGCCAACGGTTCAAGATTGGACACTTTAATCATATTTACATTGATGTGTTTGATGATTTAACTGCTTGACTGATTTGCATTTTATGCTAATATATGCCATGTTCATTTTGACATGTATGCAGTGCATTTTAATGTTCATTTAGGTAAATATTACTGTGTAGTATATCTGTCACACTTACTTCACTGCGGTCGCCAGATACTACTTGAATATTACTTTCAGTTGTCTTTCACTGCTGAGGTTTAACTCTAAACATTGGTTTTCGTTCTGCTGTCATTGGTTAACTCTTGTCTTTCTAGTTTAGCCCTGATTTTTGATAGATACATAGGAGCTTACCTGGTTATAGTCATGAGCAATTATGGAGTCACGTTACCGGAATCTCGAAGAGGACATGAAGGCGCGTGCAGATTTCCCAGAGACCGCGAGAGGGTGAGGCATAAGAGAAGGCTTAAAGGGGGAGCAACTAGAAACATATATCATAGCAGAGTTAGAATGGTTGGACCAAGAAGAATAAATTATGTTTAAAAGTCATAATGAGTTCTTTGAAGCACAAGAGCGTAGCATAACTGAAGGAGTAGAGATGGCGCAAATGCATATGGAAGCAGTCAATGCGGAGAAGCTAACCTTTCTAGCGGAACATAAGGTAGGAGATACGGATGCTCACCCAACCAAGAAGGAAGGGACATCTTTGCCACCCACCGCGGAATCAGAGGTAGTGGACCGGGAACTACAGGTTCTCATTCGACCCAGTCCTAAACGGAAAAGAGGGAAGAAGAAACGTGCCAAGGGCACTTCAAACAGTCACAAACGTGATAACTGTTTGCACCACAGCAATAGTGGTTTAACAGTAGAGGACCTTCAGGAAAACCACTTGACTGCTACGAGAAATGAATCTCGAGAGAAAGAGGAACTGAAGACAACCTTTAATGAGGTCGCAGGCAGAGACCTAGCCGATTCTCACATTCCCTTCTGTTCAGAGAATCACGAAGTGGAATTACATCTGACTGAAATAGGGAGGAAGGAAGAAACGGAATCCCAGGTGAATTTCATTACTGCAACGCGGGAAGAATCACTAATTATCAGTTCAGATAATTTACCGATTAACAGTTAACCAGAGGACACCTGTTTGCACTACAAGATTAGTGGATTAACTGATTTGTCAGTACAAGATTCCCAGGAATCTAATTTTACTTCAACGAGGGGTGAAACTCAAGAGGAAGATGACCTGAGGACGTCTTATAAAGAGGTCGGAGATGGAAAGGTAACCGACAAGTGTATTCCCTTCAGCTTAGGCAAGCAAGAAGTGGCATTAAATTTGACTGAGATAGGGATGAAGGACGATACGGAACACCTTGTGATCTTTGAGGCTGCAGCTCAGGAAAAGACACTAGACATCAGTTCAAAGGATTTACGGAATGGGATGGATTGCTTTGACAAAAGCCCATCACAGGATTTACCTCAACTGGACTTAGCCCATGAAAGCACGACCAGAGAGGAACATCCAGACAAGGAAACAATTCCAGTTGTTATCTCGGAGTATACCAGTTCGGAGACTCAGAAAACACAGGGAATTGTTATGAGCTAGAAGATGGACTCTGATTTTGTGCAGACAACATTGTCTGTAGTTACTAGCGAAGAAAACTCTTCACACAAGAGAGAGGAAGAAACTACTAGCATCGGTATAGCTGAAGTTATCAGGGAATTCCAGCTATACGAACCTGAAATAACAGAAGTCAAGAGTAGGTTGGAATCAACACTCTTAGGACTAAATCTACCCTTCAGTCAGGTCGATTTGATAGGAGTAGATCAGCTATTTGGGGATACTTTATTCAAAAGTAACTCCACTTTATCGCCCTTGAATAAATATGTTATCTCTCAAGGCAGGACAACTTGGCACAATAAATTTCCAATTTCTAGCACGGTTTTTACAAGAAACTCTAATGCAGAGAAACTCAGCCCGTTAACTGATTATCAGGGGAAGAAACCGCGACACAAAGGAGGGAAGATTGTTACGCCCGACTTTGAAGGAGGAAAGCGCCAGTTGAATTTATATCATGGGACCATGATGTGTAACATTATTCCTTTTAAACGGAAGATATTGATGGATCAGTTAAGGATCTACAAAGGATGGAAGAAAATCACGGAGACAAGCTTTGCTGTGGCCAGCGTATGCAAGACTTCACTATTGGTACATCCTCGGCTGAAAGGATTAAATCACGTGAGGGAGTGGACTAAGACCGTCGCCCAGAGGAGCCTAAGAATCCCGTTGATTGTGATCTTTCCCAGAAGGGTAAAAATACAACCTCCTGACAATTACCGGATTTTACCAAGCTATTGCATGGAATCCCGGCCGAAGACCAGGTACAAGGACCTATCCAGAGTATCCTTGGATTATGGAAATGGGACGTCGTTATGAAGATGCAGGACAACCAACTGCAAAAAGGATTATTGGAAACCATTAGGCAGATAGATCACGGTGAGTGCTTAGGCATTATTCTGGGATGTACGGCGTGCTTTGACAAAAGATTTCTGGCAGAAACTTTTTTTTAAGGAGGAAGCTCTGTCGTGAAATGCAGCCTTTACATCCCAGAACAATTTTCGGTTCACTTGTGATGTGCCATGTAGAGTTACAGAAAGTTACAGAAGAACAAATGCCATTCTCTATAATAAAGAACAATCAGGCCTGCACAAATAGAGGCATACAATTTTGTAGCAAAAGGAACCCATTCAACTGTGAAGTGTCAGAACAGATAGCTGCTGACTACTAAAACAGGATGGTGGGAATTGTAATAAACCCAGAATGAAATCACACAGACAGTCCAGCTTAAAGGTGTTGCATGTCAAACTTTTAATTACACCCCACAGAAGGGCAGACTGTGAAACTGATCTGGGGCTGGCAACTCAACACCATCCAGGTGTGACACTATGGTGATGGTTAGTGGTTCAGAAAGGATTTATGACTGGCAGGGGGAGATAAGTCAGTCTGCATGGGAAAAGAGGCGTGAACTGGCCCAACACTTGAATAGAATTAATTACCTGTAGGAGGTCAGCATGTTTCCGTCATACCAGACAGAAAGGTGCCAAAGAGATAATAGTGTCTCAGACACTGTCTGCTGGACTCAGCTTAAATAAGGCTCCCTAGACTTGTTTCAGGTTAGATACGAAAATCAGTTTGAACAGGTAGGAACTATCTCAATGTTCTGTAGTCATATGCATGATTATTATGTTGGCTTATAGGAAGGATTTCTTAGTAACTATGTAACAGTCTTTTAGACATATGAACTTTCAGTCTATATCTGACCTAGGTTATTTTCAAGAACTATCATTGGCATAGGTTACTTGAGTGTTCTTTCGAAGCTCTGTATTCAATATCATTGTGCTTTAAGTGTTACTCTTCTGAGAAGTAGAAACTTATGGAAGGCAGATCTTGTCTAGATATACTTGAGGTGTCGTGGTAGATGCTTGTTAGTTCTTTGTAAACTAGCCTAGTTGCCTGTTGGTGTGTGCATTTGTTGTCCACTGACTATTTCCTTAATTCTTACCACATCAGTGACTAAGTAGGGACTGCTCTAAGTATTGTTTCTATGTTTCCTATTTATGTAAACAATATTGTTACTAACTTTACATAATGCTATTATGTTAAAGTATTAGAGGTTTGATATATTTGAATTGCTGTATGCATCAGTGTTGTTATACTCTGGATATGCAGTCGGCAAACATTTATTTAGTCTGTAACGTATATGAAAACTATGTTTCCCAGTTTGTTGTAGATAAACATATTACTTACTTTTTTGCATTATACAATGTATGTAAGAATAGCCTTATATGCCATTTTGTATTCGCATACCTTAGGTTTATTTGATGTGATTTGTTATATGGCAACTCACTAAGAATAAATTGGTGTTATGCTATTGTGTGCACATTGGCCATCGATTGCAGTGGAAGCAGAGGTGTAATGGTACAGACATTACCCACAATTGGTATAGGGTATATGGTGCTAAACCTTTTCAGTGTATTGTGGGCGTGCGTCCACGTAATGCATGGAAACCTGGCACAGATACTGGTCACGGCTTGTAAGCCCGGGTGACCCCGTACTATGATAATACCATTGCCGACCCTGTGAGCTGCTAAACCAATTTTGTATGGAGCGGATGTACGACTCAGAATGTCGGTATTAGCGACATGGGACGGCAGAAATGTAATAATTACAGGCGTGTTAGACAATTGAAAATCCCGTCCCAGACTAAGACCGTAGGACAGAGATATGGAGGGAGAAGGAGGATGGTGAACGCAATAGAGCTGGAAGATAAACTTGGCCAGACTGGTCATTGTATATGTGTGTGCTAAGATATGTTTTACTTAGGATTGCACTGATGTAGAACTAGATATAACACATTCTTGACTTTCTTTCAAGCTCTCATAAGAGCACCTATGTATAGATCTCAAGAACTCGAGACGACTAGGTAGTGCCAGGACTGACAGGCGTCAGAATACCAGCAAGCTGTTTTGTTTCTACTGGAGAGAGGGGATCTGGACCACAGGTCCAGATAGTTCAAGTAACAGTAAAGTTACGTAATGTTTCTCATCACAATATGTTATATGATTTCATCATCATCATCTTGAAAACCACCAGATGCCTATGATTATGATTAGTAAATAAATGTTGTAGTATTGTAACTCATAGTTCTGTCATTATATTAATTCCAATTGTGCATACGTGTTGTGTGTGTGCATTGGTGGGGGTTCACTTAGTCACCAAGGAAGGGAGCAGTCAGGGAGAAAAACCTGTACTGGGATATTTGTCAATCATATGTGACTCTGAGTTGATGCACTGTGCGAATAGGGAGTCTTCAGCGGCACAGCCTGGTGTTTCTTAGACTGTATCTCTGCGGTATAGTCAGAAAGAAGCCTGATCCTCTCAAGTTGATGAATCAAGTCTTAACACTTTCATGTCTTTCTTGCGCGTATCTGAATTATAATTCTCTCTCTCTCTCTCTCTCTCTCTCTCTCTCTCTCTCTCTCTCTCTCTCTCTCTCTCTCTCTCTCTCTCTCTCTCTCTCTCTCTCTCTCTCTCTCTCTCTCTCTCTTACATGTATAATTGTGTGGCTACTTCTATAAGAAGAAATGTAAAATAAGAAAACAACAAGAAACATTCATGTGTAAAAAAAAGTATTGTGATAGTTATAACCGCTAAAATAATTTTCTCGTATTTTGCACTGAACCAGTTTTCTTTTAGGAAACTGAAATCTTGAAGACTAGCAAACATATGTATATATTACTTGAAGTCACAAAAATCATGTGATATATATTTTATTGTGATAATAGACCTGAGATATGAATACAAAATGTTACATACAAATAAAAAGCCACAAATGTTTCAGTTTGCATAAAACAGAAAATATGTGGTATCATATTAGTGAACTAAATTCAAACATGCCCGCCAATTTATCACATATCTTTTTACATGTATATAAAAATAGAGGAATTCTATTACATTCATTTATCCAAACCATAAAATGCTTCAAGTAGTACACATTACACATTGTAAGTACTATTATGTCTTCAAATTACAACCAAAAAAAAAACCAAAAAAAAACTATGTATCAATTATAGTAAATTTGTGACAATAGTCGCAATTAGTAATATTTAGAAGATAAACAGCAAAATGAGCTTTTATAGATTTTATGTAGAAACTGCACGGAAGTCAAATTTCCATATAGATTACACATATTACGTACATAAATTGCATATAGTTCCAGACTTAGTTAACGTCAAACCAGTGCTGCTGTATGGATCAGAAACACACACACACGCGCGCGCGCGCACATATACACACACACGCGCACGCGCACACTCACACACACACACACATACAAAACTGTTACTAATAAATTATAAACATTCAATAATTGGTGCTTGCATAGAATAGAAGAAATAAAATAGTAAAACAGAATCACAAGAGGTCAGCATGGCTGAATGGATTAGAGCTCTCTCTTGAACTTCCGGTTTGATGATGTCGAGGTAGTGGGTTCGATCCCTACACCTGTCAGTTGGACTAAAATGCTGACTTCTCGTTATAAACTTTGGGATGTAAATTACAAGTACCCCTGACATCGGAGTTGGTTCGCATAATGGGACACTGGTAATACGGAGAGCTAATCCACACGCAAAAATAAATCAGTGCACTAGAAGTAGTAGCAAGTGTCTGCGCTACTCTTGAGATCAAAGCCAGAGAAGGAGAACCACCAATGTGGAGCTCATGAAGTGAACTAAACAAATTCCAGTCAACCAAGAGGTGAAGAGAAGAAGGTAGTGCTGGACGAGAACCACCAATGTGGAGCTCATGAAGTGAACTAAACAAATTCCAGTCAACCAAGAGGTGAAGAGAAGAAGGTAGTGCTGGACGAGAACCACCAATGTGGAGCTCATGAAGTGAACTAAACACATTCCAGTCAACCAAGAGGTGAAGAGAAGAAGGTAGTGCTGGACGAGAACCACCAATGTGGAGCTCATGAAGTGAACTAAACACATTCCAGTCAACCAAGAGGTGAAGAGAAGAAGCTAGTGCTGGAAATGTGGAGCTCATGAAGTGAACTAAACACATTCCAGTCAACCAAGAGGTGAAGAGAAGAAGCTAGTGCTGGAAATGTGGAGCTCATGAAGTGAACTAAACACATTCCAGTCAACCAAGAGGTGAAGAGAAGAAGCTAGTGCTGGAAATGTGGAGCTCATGAAGTGAACTAAACACATTCCAGTCAACCAAGAGGTGAAGAGAAGAAGCTAGTGCTGGAAATGTGGAGCTCATGAAGTGAACTAAACACATTCCAGTCAACCAAGAGGTGAAGAGAAGAAGCTAGTGCTGGAAATGTGGAGCTCATGAAGTGAACTAAACACATTCCAGTCAACCAAGAGGTGAAGAGAAGAAGCTAGTGCTGGACGAGAACCACCAATGTGGAGCTCATGAAGTGAACTAAACACATTCCAGTCAACCAAGAGGTGAAGAGAAGAAGCTAGTGCTGGACGAGAACCACCAATGTGGAGCTCATGAAGTGAACTAAACACATTCCAGTCAACCAAGAGGTGAAGAGAAGAAGGTAGTGCTGGACGAGAACCACCAATGTGGAGCTCATGAAGTGAACTAAACAAATTCCAGTCAACCAAGAGGTGAAGAGAAGAAGGTAGTGCTGGACGAGAACCACCAATGTGGAGCTCATGAAGTGAACTAAACACATTCCAGTCAACCAAGAGGTGAAGAGAAGAAGGTAGTGCTGGACGAGAACCACCAATGTGGAGCTCATGAAGTGAACTAAACAAATTCCAGTCAACCAAGAGGTGAAGAGAAGAAGGTAGTGCTGGACGAGAACCACCAATGTGGAGCTCATGAAGTGAACTAAACAAATTCCAGTCAACCAAGAGGTGAAGAGAAGAAGCTAGTGCTGGACGAGAACCACCAATGTGGAGCTCATGAAGTGAACTAAACAAATTCCAGTCAACCAAGAGGTGAAGAGAAGAAGGTAGTGCTGGACGAGAACCACCAATGTGGAGCTCATGAAGTGAACTAAACACATTCCAGTCAACCAAGAGGTGAAGAGAAGAAGGTAGTGCTGGACGAGAACCACCAATGTGGAGCTCATGAAGTGAACTAAACAAATTCCAGTCAACCAAGAGGTGAAGAGAAGAAGGTAGTGCTGGACGAGAACCACCAATGTGGAGCTCATGAAGTGAACTAAACACATTCCAGTCAACCAAGAGGTGAAGAGAAGAAGGTAGTGCTGGACGAGAACCACCAATGTGGAGCTCATGAAGTGAACTAAACACATTCCAGTCAACCAAGAGGTGAAGAGAAGAAGCTAGTGCTGGACGAGAACCACCAATGTGGAGCTCATGAAGTGAACTAAACACATTCCAGTCAACCAAGAGGTGAAGAGAAGAAGCTAGTGCTGGACGAGAACCACCAATGTGGAGCTCATGAAGTGAACTAAACAAATTCCAGTCAACCAAGAGGTGAAGAGAAGAAGGTAGTGCTGGACGAGAAACGCCAATGTGGAGCTCATGAAGTGAACTAAACACATTCCAGTCAACCAAGAGGTGAAGAGAAGAAGGTAGTGCTGGACGAGAACCACCAATGTGGAGCTCATGAAGTGAACTAAACACATTCCAGTCAACCAAGAGGTGAAGAGAAGAAGGTAGTGCTGGACGAGAACCACCAATGTGGAGCTCATGAAGTGAACTAAACAAATTCCAGTCAACCAAGAGGTGAAGAGAAGAAGGTAGTGCTGGACGAGAACCACCAATGTGGAGCTCATGAAGTGAACTAAACACATTCCAGTCAACCAAGAGGTGAAGAGAAGAAGGTAGTGCTGGACGAGAACCACCAATGTGGAGCTCATGAAGTGAACTAAACAAATTCCAGTCAACCAAGAGGTGAAGAGAAGAAGGTAGTGCTGGAAATGACACTTATCTAGAAATAGAAAATCTGGAACCCGTAGGGCATATGAAATAGAGGGATACCTAGAAACACACGGAGAAGAGAATTAGAGAGATAATAATTTTGGGAGGACATGGAAGGAGCTGTACGAGACAGCACGGGATGGAAAGGCTTGGCATGACTTGATTGAGTGTCTTTGCTCTGCTGGAGAATACAGAGCAACAGAAGCCGAAGGGTAGCAGGCACGTTGGTGTACTGACTAGGACGTTACACTGACAGTGCCATGAGTATGATCAGACGAGAGTTTAATGCCTGCACTCAGTGCTCGTTTCATGAGTGACAGACTGGACATATTCATCCACGCACTAAGGTATGAAAATTTTGATGACTCTAGCGCTCACATACCCACAGCAGAGCTAAGGAGCGTTTTTTTTTTAAATTTTATTTTTAAAGAAGAAGATGAAGACCTAGTTTTAAAAAAACATAATATTAAAAATTAAAATAAACTGACTAGCAGCATTCTTTGTGATAAAGTTTGATTTCAGTTTGAACAAATTGCTCAGCCTTATAATGCAGTGGTTCTCAACCATTGGGGAATACCCCTCAAGGTGGAATTTTAGGGTTTCGAAGGGAGGTGGGGGGGGGGTGGGATTAAGACCACAGATTGGCAGACTTAACATTGCCTCAGGCACAATATCCTGGTTTTTCATTGAGCATTTTGTTTGATGAAGCACAATTTTCTGGCATGCTGGTGCCGTGTATTAAATGACAATTCTTTGACGTTTTACTACACTATAAAATTAATCTATGCATGTAAAGGTTATGTACACATATGGAAGAAAATAAGGATTTTCAATATTATAGGCATGTTATTTTGAATGCACCTTTTGAGGCTGACAATTTTGAAAAGGGGTGAATTCTTCTTCTTCCGTTCGCTGGAAAGGTGGGAATGACATTTTGACATATAGTGAAAGGTTGAATGAGCCAAAAAAGGTTGAGAACCACTGTTATAATGAGTTTTAATTTCTGTTTCTTATGGGCATTTAATCAGCATAGAACTGGGATATTTGCTAGCCTATGGACAGTAGATATAAGTCAGCCTGCTCTGTCCTCATGACATGTTCAGGATGACACATATAATTACAGAGTGTCTGTAAATCTGCAACTTCTAAAGAAGATACGCTATTCTTAAGAACACAGAATTACTATTAGCTACATATTTTTTTTTACAAATGTTAACATTCACATAAACATAAGAAACAAAACTATGCAAACATAAAAAACATATCAAATACATTACGTATTATTTTTGAAATCAACTCAAAACAGGTAATCGTCAACAAATTAATCTTGTGTTAGGCAATGAAGAGAAATTATCAGGAGGTCTGAATGAGAATCAACTGCGGCGATCAACCAATTCTTTTTAAGAGCTAGTTTAGTTGAGTTGAGCTAAGAACCGACATCACTGCACTCAGGACATTCCCATACGCGCTCCATCCCCTTGTTCAAAAGCCAGCGAAGAGGCCATACTGCTAATCGTTCACAACGCTATCTGATTGAAAGTTCTCCTGGTCTTCCCTCTCAGTGTTTAAATTCTTCCAGAACCCCTTCGGGTCCCCCGCAATCACATTCTTTCCACATAGGGGTTCTCAGTTAGTTAGTTAGTTAGTTAGTTAGTCGACAGATCATCCTCGTTGCACATCGAACCATTCAGTCCATAAGTGCTCGGATCCCCTCCTCAGCAAATCCCGCAGCGTGTAGCGCTAACGACGCCAGTTCTGTGTTGGTTTATCAATCTTCTTTGGCTTCCTGCGTAGTGTTCTTGTTTGGCCACCCCTCTTTTAATTTGCTGCTCTCGCAGTCTGGCCATTGTTGTAGATTCACAGTCATCACTTGGTTCTCGCAAAAGTCTCACTTCTCGTAGAGCATTCAGAATGTCAGCCTGGTCCATGGCGCGTCCGCCCTCCACAGTAGCCTCACCTGCGAGCTTGTCAGCCCGCTCATTTCCATGTACTCCCGCATGCCCTGGCACGAAGATGAAACTAATCTTTGCCAGCCGAGACCGCTTCAGAGGCAGCAACCATTCTCTTCGAATCGACCCCTCCTCTATCCTCTTGATCATGTTCATTGAGTCGCTAAGGAAACAAGCCCTAGTGAATGTCTGTGTCTCGAGCCATGTTATTGCTTTACTTACTGCCATGACTTCCATGGTCAGGCTACTTGTGGTTTCAGTGAAAGCACCAGAGTCCTCCTTCACAATTCTCCCTCCGGCCCGAGCTGTAAAGGCCCATGAGCTTCTCACATGTCGGACGACCGACCCATCTGTGTAGATGACCGCGTCACCGTCTAGCGTCTAGGGTTCTCAGTCTGAGCTCCCACCTTCTCAACCTGGTCCCACAGGCGCTCGACCACCTCTCCCTTTTGCATAGGTAATCTACCACCAAGGGGTGCATTCCCCGCCAGTCTATCAGCCTGTTCATTCCCTGCACTCCCGCTTGGCCAGTGCAACAAAAAAAGCCATACAATTCTCACAATCTGTGAGCTCTGAAGCGTGTGAGACATTCCATACGAAATATTCCTTTCTCCACCTTACTAAGAAAACTCCCTGAGTCCGTAATGAATACAGTGTGTTGCAGTGGTCTCCTCTAACCAACGGAATGCCGCTGTTACTGCTTCCACTTGCATTCTCATACTGGAGGTCGTAGTCTCATATATATATACTTCATAGCACCGGGTTTTATCCCATATGGCTCGCTCTCTTTCCGCAGCACGGAAAGCGTCGCACAAAGCACGAACTCCGTAGCTTTTAGCGACGACCCACAGGATATATATATATATATATATATATATATATATATATATATATATATATATATATATATATATATATATTATATATATATATATATATATATATTGTCAACAACTTAACTGACAGGCATCATCGGGTACTTCTCACACACCCATACAAGACAACTTGCAAGTCGTGTGGGAGGCAAAATGCATGGTCCATTTTATTGCCGTTGGCTCGCTTACAAGCGGTAAACAGTCGCTAATGCAATACACAATATATAGCCACAGAATTATCTAACACAAACTGCTAACCCTATGCTAACTCTATCTACTAGTGAACACAAAACTCCTAACGTTATTCTAAACGATGTGAACGCCCCAAGTCCAGTCTCCCGTCTGCCGGACATCTCTCCCGTGGTTACACACCCCGCGGGGGTGACCTTCTCCTTCGTGCGTGTTACCTCACATCGCACGCTGCTGGCAAAACGTGGCCTGTTGAGTGTCTACTCAACTGTGCTCTGGCTTCATGAGGTGCGGTGGTATCGTGATTAGAGTGCTAACTCTCTGAACACCGCCTGCGTGTATTCTGAGGGAGTGGCTAACCTTCCACGATTCCCTCATCTCCCCTGCTCTTGCCTCGGGCACCGTATCTCCTCCTGGTCCCTCCAGGATTGACCGCTCTCCCTGGCGGAGGGGATGCGGTTGAGTCTTTGACACACACCCGCCCCCTTGTGTTGCGTCATCAACTTTCACTTATTGGTTGTGACGCAAGGAGGTTTCTACACAAAAAATTAGTGTCTCTAATTTTTGTCAAAGACTCTAGATAACCTGGCTCTGGGCTTTCCAATAGACTATTTAACAACTATTGTCACAATGTAGTAAAGCCTCACTTGGCTACTGGCAATCGCCACAAACTTGCCTGGTTGGCGTGAGCCCCTTCTCACATGCTATATTATATTTATCAGAGGTATGTCTGAACCGGACCGTTGTCTTATAAGACCTGCCCTCACATAGTAAATTAACTTACTACCCATACAAAGTTGACTTTATTAGGGTCAACACATGAATTGCTTCATGTCCCCCATATAATATTTAACAACCAATCTACAAGAGTGTGTGCGACAGGCTTTACCTTCTTCGCTTCCGCGCGTAAGACTTCATTTCACTGTTAATTTAGTTCTTCGTTGTCTATTATGTCCCCTGGCCCCAAAGTTATCTGCCTTTGATCTGCAAATAGTGTATGCAATTTATATGTTTGTTTTTCTGGTTGTTTGCGTGTTTGGATGTAATAAATCTACTACTCTAACTTCTATCCTATATTTCTAACTTATCTGTGTATGTATGTTAGTTTTTTGAGTGCCATAATTTTGTTCAATGTGGCCACAAACAGGTGTATAACACTAATTCGTGACTACATTCCATTGTTATGAGACCCAAAATACTGTATTCTAAGTTCTAAACTATATCACAGACAACAAATTCACACCAACGTAATTTCCCTAGCGAAAACCAACATTAGCCAACCAATATTAAAAGTCGTTGCAGGCAGCAGATGAATTTGCTGACTGCTTGCATTCTCTCCCGTCTATCTTCCATTCATTCTCACTTTCACACTTCTGTCATACTCCTTTCACCCTTACCTCTGTCACACATCTATTATCATTCCACACTAATTCTTCTGATCATTTAAAAACCGTTGAGTGACACTGTACAGATTTGGCTCAGTTTGAGAAATTTGAGCTCAATGACTGTGCGAAAATCGCTGCACGAGTCATGTATTTACAATATATTTACACGGGCGAGACAGGGTTGATGGCTTGTCCCTTTGATCTCATCATCTAATATGTTACACTAACCTAAAGTATCATATTTTATATTATAATAGACTATTCTCCTTTTATAACTAAGTATTTAATGTGTTAACTAAGTTCTATTATGTTAATTATATTATCTGTTTATCCTACTCGTTATGTTCATCTAATCTAAGGGGATGTAATGTAACTATTTAAATGTAATTAGTGTGATATGAGTTATGTACCTTAATTACCTGGATGATGTGCACATAAGTTATGTACTTTTCTAATACTATACTATCTATTGTTGTTAGATTGAAAATGAATCATATGATTAATGTTCTTAATCTAAATTATGTAGATGATGTATGTAACATGATAATATTAATTATTGGTAATGTTTGATCGATGGTATGGTTTTCCTTAATATGGAATAAACTAACCTAAACTAAAGCTAAATGAAATGTAACACTCTAAATGGTACTATTTCTATTAAAATTTTACTTTAGCTTGTAATTACCTATTTTTTTACGTCTAACCTAATATTTTAACTTAATTCTTAAGCTAAGTAAATGGTTTAATTAATGTACTAACTATCCTATTAAAATAAATGAGAACTATTATATTAACTAATTCTACCTATAATTATTTATAACTATTTTTTTTAAAAAAAATTATTATTTTACATATCACATTAAGTTTATATACACAGTATTCAGTTCTCTCAGGTTAGTAGTTGCCTTCATGTTTGAATATTGGTTATAGGCACAATATAACTACATAATTTGCCTGGGTATCTGAAATACATTTTACGGTCATAATAATGTTCATCGGTAGTGCACGTGTAGAGATTCGCTGGTGTCGTAGCTTTGGTCTTTATGTGTCTGAAATTAAGCACTGTTCTGACACTGTTTTCTACATTTCACACAAATGATACACCGGCCTGGAGCTTAGTTGGAAATGAGCTGTCCTGATTCACACGGTAGTATCTAAGTTCTGTAGCACAGTTCTTAAGTTAATGTCTACGGACACATGATAGTTCGTTGTACTTGGTACACTCTTAAGCACACCATGGGTGTATATGTAACCTATTTTACATAGCATATTGTACTGTATTCATGTACTAACTATCACTCTACATTATTATGTGGGATTTCAGGTATCATTACCTCAGATGGTCTACTGAGGGTATCAGCCAGAATGTTGTCTTTACCCTTGATATGTTCTATACTAAACGTATAGTTCTGAAGTATCAGAGACCATCTGTATATCCGGTCGTTTCTGTGCACCCCAGTTTGGATGACCGTAATGGGAGAATTATCTGTCTGGACAATGAAGTGTACACCCGCCAGAAATCGATGGAGCTTCCTCACTGAATAGATGACGCTGAGGGCTTCCAGTTCTGCTATCGAATATCTGGACTCGGCAGGTGTGATCTTACGGCTCACGTGACAAATCGGATGGAAGATGCCCTCATAAAATTGGCCTAGTACTGCTGGCATCTGTCATAGAATAATAAACGAGCCTCGGATTAGGCAAGCGGAGGATTGGAATATTTACAGAAAAAATTTTCGATTTTGACAATGCAGAAATTAATAATGCATCTTTCACATATAATTGTAATTTCTGAGTAATTTACTAATCCCAAAAGGTTTCTGACCTGTTTCCTTATGTTAGACATGGTCAGATTCATAATTTTGGTACTACTTTTCAGGTCAGTCTACAGTTGGACTTGAGAAATGACATGACCCAAAAATGAATTTATTTTAGGCATAATTTGACTTTGCTTGGTTTGACAGTGAGACCGAAAAGTCGCACTCTGTCAAAGGCATGTCTCAGTTTCAGTAGGTGTATTGTCCAGTCATCAGTATTCTGATTTATTCATGTGTATTCTATAAGTTCACTACATGTATGCCCCTCGTCGGATTTGCCAGTCTCACTAACTAGTGTAGTTGCGCTATGTATGTCTGTCGTCTGATCACTAGGTGTTGGTGCACTCTGTTCGTCTGTCACTACTTCTGTCTCTTGTCTTGAAAAGTGAGGTTTCCGCATGTTGACATGGAATATCTCTAAGTGTCTGTTTATCGATATTTCATAGTCAACATGTACCATGGTTATGTATCACCTTGAATAGTCGTTGCCATTTCGTTGGCATGGAAGTAGCCTAAATCTGTCTTGATCAAGTTCAAGATCACTGGTTCTTGCACCGTTGTTTGTGTGTTTGTGGTAGAACTGACCCTTCCTCTATCAAATGGCTTGGGAGCCAGTATAGAAGGTTGTACTTCAGTTGTAGGATGTCCACCCTTAACCTTTTGTACCAATTGTTGACAGACATTACACGCAAATACATTATGAAAACATAATTTTATCTTCTTGAAAAAACCTGGTCTGGTGTTGTTGTATGCAAGATGACCAGTCACCGGTGTTTTATGTGCATATTTTGGCATAGTTAACCGGTGTTGTTCAGGTAACACCTGTTCATGGTTACCAGTAGCATGACCTGTAGTTGAAATGCCATTCTTACGTCTAAATAAACAAGATGCATTTTTGGTCACTCTGGCTTTGACCTTTAACAATTTTAAGTATGGAGACACATTAAGAGTAGATTTCTGGTGGTGTAAAAGTTTCTGTTTGTTTGTGTCATCTGTGCTGGTTGTAGAAAGCATCAGTAGTGTCTCATCTTGTAATATGTTATGATGTTTTGAAGTGTCTGTTTTGGCTGTTGTAATAGTTGCCTTTACTTTTTCCCATGCAACTATTTCATCATTCGTACAATGTTTTAGTTGGGGTAAGCACCCCAAAATTAAGTCAGTACAAGGGTTGTTTAGTATTGCACAAGTAAAGGTACCAGAGAGAAAAGGAGAATCAATATGGGCTTTTGCCAAAGGGTAAATTTCAATGTTACCCGAGAAGGTACGGCATTTGACAGTATCACCTGTGTAATCACCCGGATTCACCAGTTCTTTCCGAAGACCAATAAGGGTACTGCCGCTGTCCAGCAAACACTGGCATGCTACATCATTGACCATCGCATTGTGGAACACAAGATTGCCTCTGGAGGCTACTGCTGCGTTTACACTCTCAGATGAGCATAGTACTGTATGTCCACATTCTAGTTTCGCGTCTGTATGGAATTGGTGACATCGTTCACAGCTGTCGAAGCTCAACATATCGTATGCACCACAAACATTTTCTGCTTGGTTATTAGGTAAGTCACTTTCACTCTCAGACTCATTCTCACTACCACCATCTGAAGAGGTGTCAATCAAAATGGCATTACTGGCTTTCATACGCTGCCGGCCAAGGCACTTATTACTATAATGGCCATAACAGGAACAAAAAAAACATTTGATTGCACGCCTGTATGCAGATCTTTTACTTTGCTGTTTCTTGATCACATTTTCAAGATGCGCCGGATAATTTGGCGATTTGTCACACATAGCATAAGTGTCATGTAAAAGGTGACAATGGATACATTTTTCCATTTTCCTATCTTTCTTATCGTATTTCTGATAAGGTTTCCTATTACTTTGGTAGTTTTTAGTTTGGTCTTTGACAAAGGAAACTATTTCAGAGTCATTTGAGGTCTTAAACACATCTCTGTTAGAAGAAAAATATGCTGATCCTTTCTTTTCAAACTGCTCTATGTTTTCAATGTCTGACTGCTGCAAAAATTTGGCAAAAGGAGAAGGAATGGTGGATATAACCTTATCCATAGTAATTAAGTTTTTTAATCTATCAAAGTCTTTTCCTATGTTAGCTGCTTTCAGCCACCTGTCTAGTACACTCTGTACATTTGAAACATAATCAATAAAGGTTTCACTAGGTTTAGGTTTTAGATTTGAGAACTGAACTTGATACCCAGGGGCATCAAGTAAAAAGTGCTGCATAATCCTATCATGGATGTATTGATAGCTAGATCTAAGCTCTGTTGGTATAGTTTCTATTACTTTAAGGGGCTCACCACTGAGATTTTTTGTATAAATTGGGGCCCACATCTCTAATGGAACTTGGTGGTATTTAAATTGATATTCTACATTCTCTGTCCATGCTGATATTGAGTCTTCTTTACAATATGGTTTGATAATATTTTGTATTTATTGAAACTTATTTTCCTCTTGTTGACTTCTTAGTTTAGTGGCAGAGATCTCTGAGTGTGACTCTACGTCCATGCTTTTCATTTTCAACTGTGTCTCTGATTCTACTTGAATCTGTTTTTCTTTTAGTTCTCTGTCCTGATCTAATTGCTTTTGCCTTACTTCTAATTCCTTTAGCTTAATCTCCTTATCATCTTCTAGCTGTTTTTGTTTTGTTATCTCAGCTCGTTCTGCAATGTCCTTCTCTTGTTGTAACTGTTGTTGTTTAACTGTCTTATCGTGTTCTAACTGTTGTTGTTTAATCTCTAATTCTTTTTGTTTTATCTCTTTATCATGTTCTAACTGTTGTTGTTTTAATTGTATTTGATGTTGTCTTTCTTCTTCTCTTTCTCGTGCGCGTTCGTCCCTTTCAGCATCTTTTGCTCCTTTAAATTTTTGATCTGCATATTGTTGTAGCTCTTTTCCTGTTAATTCTAGATCTTTACCTGCTTTTATGAAGTCTGATAAAGTTGCCATCTTAATTTAGTACTTGGCTAACAGTGATAGGCAATGATGACTTTAATCAGTTATTTATCTTTGATATTTTATGTTTGTTCTTATCTGATCACTATCAGTTGTGCTTTCTGTTTATACCCTGCCCAGATTTATCTTGCAGAAAAACAGAGTATACAAATATGTCAATGCGTTACAAGCTGAAAAAGAGATGCACTATTAATCAAATTGCATGCCAAAATATATAAGTGTACTCAGCTTTAACGTTCCCGAGGATCGGGGAACGGAACTCCGTTGCCACAGGTCACCTTGGTACTTTAGGGTGGAGACATGTGTCGTTACCAGCAAACTATATTTGGTACACAGGGCCGTAATCAGGTGTAGTTCGCCCTTTGATATGCAGGGCCGTAGTAATCAGGCCTATTACACGATATGTTAACCCAGACCCCTAAGGACAATGACTTAGACAATGACAGACAGGATTCACGAACAACTAGAATATGTATTAAATAAATTAAATGTCAATGTCCTGTCTTTGCTCTATCAGTTATTGCCTTACTGTTACTAATCTATTTAATTTCTGTACGTGTTGTGCAGGCAAGTATCATCTGCCTGGCCAAAAAATAGTTCCATCGTGACGGTAAACACAGAGAAAATATGACCAAAAATATGCATATCTGCTTTTAAAGAAATAAAAATAACATCATAATGTTTAAATAAATAAATATATTCCTTTAGTAGTTGAAATAAATAAATAATAAATGATATAACGTACCGATTCAGGCGGGCAGCCGTTTAGCAATTCTCTACACACTCGATTGCTGTATGCTAATGAGCCCAGACGACTGTTTGTCAATCATCTGACGTCACAGCACAGCGCGATGAAAAATCGATATTGTCGGCTGGCTTTGTATCGCTCCGCCGTGAATCATTTTTGGTACTCATTTCTCACCAAAAAGGTAAATATATAAATAAATATGAGAAAACAAGAATATTAATACTTACAGCTTTCGATGAATACATACTTTGATTAAATAAATATTTCATAAACACAATTAAACAGTTTAATACGTCACGATAGGCACATTTCTAGCTTGCAAAATTTCTCTCGTCTGCACAAATTATCGTTACTACAAAAATTAAACCCTAGTCTAGCCTCGTGGACGAGTGGAGTAGCTTGAATATTACATTCAAGCTTCACTTCTGACAACCACAATTACCATTTACTGTGGGTATTAGCTTGGCGCTTTCGTCCAAGCACCACTTCTGACACCACAATTACCCTGGCCTGTCAACAACTTAACTGACAGGCATCATCGGGTACTTCTCACACACTCGTACAAGACAACTTGCAAGTCGTGTGGGAGGCAAAATGCATGGTCCATTTTATTGCCGTTGGCTCGCTTACAAGCGGTAAACAGTCGCTAATGCAATACACAATATACAGCCACAGAATTATCTAACACAAACTGCTAACCCTATGCTAACTCTATCTACTAGTGAACACAAAACTCCTAACGTTATTCTAAACGATGTGAACGCCCCAAGTCCAGTCTCCCGTCTGCCGGACATCTCTCCCGTGGTTACACACCCCGCGGGGGTGACCTTCTCCTTCGTGCGTGTTACCTCACATCGCACGCTGCTGGCAAAACGTGGCCTGTTGAGTGTCTACTCAACTGTGCTCTGGCTTCATGAGGTGCGGTGGTATCGTGATTAGAGTGCTAACTCTCTGAACACCGCCTGCGTGTATTCTGAGGGAGTGGCTAACCTTCCACGATTCCCTCATCTCCCCTGCTCTTGCCTCGGGCACCGTATCTCCTCCTGGTCCCTCCAGGATTGACCGCTCTCCCTGGCGGAGGGGATGCGGTTGAGTCTTTGACACACACCCGCCCCCTTGTGTTGCGTCATCAACTTTCACTTATTGGTTGTGACGCAAGGAGGTTTCTACACAAAAAATTAGTGTCTCTAATTTTTGTCAAAGACTCTAGATAACCTGGCTCTGGGCTTTCCAATAGACTATTTAACAACTATTGTCACAATGTAGTAAAGCCTCACTTGGCTACTGGCAATCGCCACAAACTTGCCTGGTTGGCGTGAGCCCCTTCTCACATGCTATATTATATTTATCAGAGGTATGTCTGAACCGGACCGTTGTCTTATAAGACCTGCCCTCACATAGTAAATTAACTTACTACCCATACAAAGTTGACTTTCTTAGGGTCAACACATGAATTGCTTCATGTCCCCCATATAATATTTAACAACCAATCTACAAGAGTGTGTGCGACAGGCTTTACCTTCTTCGCTTCCGCGCGTAAGACTTCATTTCACTGTTAATTTAGTTCTTCGTTGTCTATTATGTCCCCTGGCCCCAAAGTTATCTGCCTTTGATCTGCAAATAGTGTATGCAATTTATATGTTTGTTTTTCTGGTTGTTTGCGTGTTTGGATGTAATAAATCTACTACTCTAACTTCTACCCTATATTTCTAACTTATCTGTGTATGTATGTTAGTTTTTTGAGTGCCATAATTTTGTTCAATGTGGCCACAAACAGGTGTATAACACTAATTCGTGACTACATTCCATTGTTATGAGACCCAAAATACTGTATTCTAAGTTCTAAACTATATCACAGACAACACATTCACACCAACATAATTTCCCTAGCGAAAACCAACATTAGCCAACCAATATTAAAAGTCGTTGCAGGCAGCAGAAGAATTTGCTGACTGCTTGCATTCTCTCCCGTCTATCTTTCATTCATTCTCACTTTCACACTTCTGTCATACTCCTTTCACCCTTACCTCTGTCACACATCTATTATCCTTCCACACTAATTCTTCTGATCATTTAAAAACCGTTGAGTGACACTGTACAGATTTGGCTCAGTTTGAGAAATTTGAGCTCAATGACTGTGCGAAAATCGCTGCACGAGTCATGTATTTACAATATATTTACACGGGCGAGACAGGGTTGATGGCTTGTCCCTTTGATCTCATCATCTAATATGTTACACTAACCTAAAGTATCATATTTTATATTATAATAGACTATTCTCCTTTTATAACTAAGTATTTAATGTGTTAACTAAGTTCTATTATGTTAATTATATTATCTGTTTATCCTACTCGTTATGTTTATCTAATCTAGGGGATGTAATGTAACTATTTAAATGTAATTAGTGTGATATGAGTTATGTACCTTAATTACCTGGATGATGTGCACATAAATTATGTACTTTTCTAATACTATACTATCTATTGTTGTTAGATTGAAAATGAATCATATGATTAATGTTCTTAATCTAAATTATGTAGATGATGTATGTAACATGATAATATTAATTATTGGTAATGTTTGATCGATGGTATGGTTTTCCTTAATATGGAATAAACTAACCTAAACTAAAGCTAAATGAAATGTAACACTCTAAATGGTACTATTTCTATTAAAATTTTACTTTAGCTTGTAATTACCTATTTTTTTACGTCTAACCTAATATTTTAACTTAATTCTTAAGCTAAGTAAATGGTTTAATTAATGTACTAACTATCCTATTCAAATAAATGAGAACTATTATATTACCTAATTCTACCTCTAATTATTTATAACTATTTTTAAAAAAAAAAATATTATTTTACATATCACATTAAGTTTATATACACAGTATTCAGTTCTCTCAGGTTAGTAGTTGCCTTCATGTTTGAATATTGGTATAGGCACAATATAACTACATAATTTGCCTGGGTATCTGAAATACATTTTACGGTCATAATAATGTTCATCGGTAGTGCACGTGTAGAGATTCGCTGGTGTCGTAGCTTAGTCTTTATGTGTCTGAAATTAAGCACTGTTCTGACACTGTTTTCTACATTTCACACAAATGATACACCGGACTGGAGCTTAGTTGGAAATGAGCTGTCCTGATTCACACGGTAGTATCTAAGTTCTGTAGCACAGTTCTTAAGTTAATGTCTACGGACACGTGATAGTTCGTTGTACTTGGTACACTCTTAAGCACACCATGGGTGTATATGTAACCTATTTTACATAGCATATTGTACTGTATTCATGTACTAACTATCACTCTACATTATTATGTGGGATTTCAGGTATTATTACCTCAGATGGTCTACTGAGGGTATCAGCCAGAATGTTGTCCTTACCCTTGATATGTTCTATACTAAACGTATAGTTCTGAAGTATCAGAGACCACCTGTATATCCGGTCGTTTCTGTGCACCCCAGTTTGGATGACCGTAATGGGAGAATTATCTGTCTGGACAATGAAGTGTACACCCGCCAGAAATCGATGGAGCTTCCTCACTGAATAGATGACGCTGAGGGCTTCCAGTTCTGCTATCGAATATCTGGACTCGGCAGGTGTGATCTTACGGCTCACATAACAAATCGGATGGAAGATGCCCTCATAAAATTGGCCTAGGACTGCAGCGATGGAGATCCTGCTGGCATCTGTCCTAAGATAATAAACGAGCCCAGGATTAGGCAAGCGGAGGATGGGAACATTACTAAAAAGAATTTTCAATTTTGACAATGCAGGAATTAATAATGCATCTTTCACATTTCATTTACAGATGCTTTTAAGACATTGGAAATATAATTGTAATTTCTGAGTAATTTACTAATCCCAAAAGGCTTCTGACCTGTTTCTTTCTGTTAGACATGGTCAGATTCATAATTTTGGTACTAATTTTCAGGTCAGTCTATCAGTTGGACTTGAGAAATGACATGACCCAAAAATGAATTTATTTTAGGCATAATTTGACTTTGCTTGGTTTGACAGTGAGACCGAAGAGTCGCACTCTGTCAAAGGCATGTCTCAGTTTCAGTAGGTGTATTGTCCAGTCATCAGTATTCTGATTTATTCATGTGTATTCTATAAGTTCACTACATGTATGCCCCTCGTCGGATTTGCCAGTCTCACTAACTAGTGTAGTTGCGCTATGTATGTCTGTCGTCTGATCACTTAGGTGTTGTTGCAATATGTTCGTCTGTCTACTACTTCTGTCTGTTGTCTTGAAAAGTAAGGTTTACGCATGTTGACATGGAATATCTCTAAGTGTATGTTTATCGATATTTCATAGTCAACATGTACCATGGTTATGTACCACCTTGAATAGTCGTTGCCATTTCGTTGGTATGGAAGTAGCCTAAATCTGTCTTGATCAAGTTCAAGATCACTGGTTCTTGCACCGTTGTTTGTGTGTTTGTGGTAGAACTGACCCTTCCTCTATCAAATGGCTTGGGAGCCAGTATAGAAGGTTGTACTTCAGTTGTAGGATGTCCACCCTTAACCTTTTGTACCAATTGTTGACAGACATTACACGCAAATACATTATGAAAACATAATTTTATCTTCTTGAAAAAACCTGGTCTGGTGTTGTTGTATGCAAGATGACCAGTCACCGGTGTTTTATGTGCATATTTTGGCATAGTTAACCGGTGTTGTTCAGGTAACACCTGTTCATGGTTACCAGTAGCATGACCTGTAGTTGAAATGCCATTCTTACGTCTAAATAAACAAGATGCATTTTTGGTCACTCTGGCTTTGACCTTTAACAATTTTAAGTATGGAGACACATTAAGAGTAGATGTCTGGTGGTGTAAAAGTTTCTGTTTGTTTGTGTCATCTGTGCTGGTTGTAGAAAGCATCAGTAGTGTCTCATCTTGTAATATGTTATGATGTTTTGAAGTGTCTGTTTTGGCTGTTGTAATAGTTGCCTTTACTTTTTCCCATGCAACTATTTCATCAATCGTACAATGTTTTAGTTGGGGTAAGCACCCCAGAATTAAATCAGTACAAGGGTTGTTCAGTATTGCACAGGTAAAGGTACCAGAGAGAAAAGGAGAGTCAATCTGGGCTTTTGCCAAAGGGTAAATTTCAATGTTACCCGAGAAGGTACGGCATTTGACAGTATCACCTGTGTAATCACCCGGATTCACCAGTTCTTTCCGAAGACCAATAAGGGTACTGCCGCTGTCCAGCAAACACTGGCATGCTACATCATTGACCATCGCATTGTGGAACACAAGATTGCCTCTGGAGGCTACTGCTGCGTTTACACTCTCAGATGAGCATAGTACTGTATGTCCACATTCTAGTTTCGCGTCTGTATGGAATTGGTGACATCGTTCACAGCTGTCGAAGCTCAACATATCGTATGCACCACAAACATTTTCTGCTTGGTTATTAGGTAAGTCACTTTCACTCTCAGACTCATTCTCACTACCACCATCTGAAGAGGTGTCAATCAAAATGGCATTACTGGCTTTCATACGCTGCCGGCCAAGGCACTTATTACTATAATGGCCATAACAGGAACAAAAAAAAACATTTGATTGCACGCCTGTATGCAGATCTTTTACTTTGCTGTTTCTTGATCACATTTTCAAGATGCGCCGGATAATTTGGCGATTTGTCACACATAGCATAAGTGTCATGTAAAAGGTGACAATGGATACATTTTTCCATTTTCCTATCTTTCTTATCGTATTTCTGATAAGGTTTCCTATTACTTTGGTAGTTTTTAGTTTGGTCTTTGACAAAGGAAACTATTTCAGAGTCATTTGAGGTCTTAAACACATCTCTGTTAGAAGAAAAATATGCTGATCCTTTCTTTTCAAACTGCTCTATGTTTTCAATGTCTGACTGCTGCAAAAATTTGGCAAAAGGAGAAGGTATGGTAGATATAACCTTAGTCCATAGCAATTAAGTTTTTTAATCTATCAAAGTCTTTTCCTATGTTAGCTGCTTTCAGCCACCTGTCTAGTACACTCTGTACATTTGAAACATAATCAATAAAGGTTTCACTAGGTTTAGGTTTTAGATTTGAGAACTGAACTTGATACCCAGGGGCATCAAGTAAAAAGTGCTGCATAATCCTATCATGGATGTATTGATAGCTAGATCTAAGCTCTGTTGGTATAGTTTCTATTACTTTAAGGGGCTCACCACTGAGATTTTTTGTATAAATTGGGGCCCACATCTCTAATGGAACTTGGTGGTATTTAAATTGATATTCTACATTCTCTGTCCATGCTGATATTGAATCATCTTTACAATATGGTTTGATAATATTCTTGTATTTATTGAAACTTATTTTCCTCTTGTTGACTTCTAAGTTTAGTGGCAGAGATTCTGAGTGTGACTCTACTCCAAGCTCTTTCATCTGTAACTTGTGTCCTCTGATTCCTACTTGGATTGTTTTTTCTTTAGTCTACTTCCTGCTTTAATTTATTTCTTATCTAATTCTTAGCTTAATCTCCTTTATGTTCTAGCTGTTTTGTTTGTATTAACTCGTTTATCATGTCCTACTGTTGTTTGTTGTACTGTTTATCATGCTATTCTCTGTTTGTTGTTTTATCTCTTATCATGTTCTAACTGTTGTTGTTTTAATTGTATTTGATGTTGTCTTTCTTCTTCTCTTTCTCGTGGGCGTTCGTTCCTTTCAGCATCTTTTGCTTCTTTAAATTTCTGATCGCATATTGTTGTAGTTCTTTTCCTGTTATTCTAGTCTTTGCCCTGCTTTTACGAAGTCAGCTAAAGTGGCCATCTTACTTTAGTACTTGGCTAACAGTGATAGGGCAATTGATTAATTTAATCAGTTATTATCTTGATATGTTATGTTTGTTCTTATCTGATCACTATCAGTTGTGCTTTCTGTTTATACCCTGCCCAGATTTATCTTGCAGAAAAACAGAGTATACAAATATGTCAATGCGTTACAAGCTGAAAAAGAGATGCACTATTAATCAAGTTGCATGCCAAAATATATAAGTGTACTCAGCTTTAACGTTCCCGAGGATCGGGGAACGGAACTCCGTTGCCACAGGTCACCTTGGTACTTTAGGGTGGAGACACGTGTCGTTACCAGCAAACTATATTTGGTACACAGGGCCGTAATCAGGTGTAGTTCGCCCTTTGATATGCAGGGCCGTAGTAATCAGGCCTATTACACGATATGTTAACCCAGACCCCTATGGACAATGACTTAGACAATGACAGACAGATTCACGAACAACTAGAATATGTATTAAATAAATTAAATGTCAATGTCCTGTCTTTGCTCTATCAGTTATTGCCTTATGTTACTAATCTATTTAATTTCTGTACGTGTTGTGCAGGCAAGTATCATCTGCCTGGCCAAAAAATAGTTCCATCGTGACGGTAAACACAGAGAAAATATGACCAAAAATATGCATATCTGCTTTTAAAGAAATAAAAATAACCTCATAATGTTTAAATAAATAAATATATTCCTTTAGTAGTTGAAATAAATAACTAATAAATGATATAACGTACCGATTCAGGCGGGCAGCCGTTTAGCAAT
Source organism: Cepaea nemoralis (assembly GCA_014155875.1). Taxonomy (NCBI): domain Eukaryota; kingdom Metazoa; phylum Mollusca; class Gastropoda; order Stylommatophora; family Helicidae; genus Cepaea; species Cepaea nemoralis. The sequence continues at coordinate 292,053 of JACEFZ010013715.1, forward strand.
TCTCTACACACTCGATTGCTGTATGCTAATGAGCCCAGACGACTGTTTGTCAATCATCTGACGTCACAGCACAGCGCGATGAAAAATCGATATTGTCGGCTGGCTTTGTATCGCTCCGCCGTGAATCATTTTTGGTACTCATTTCTCAATAAAAAGGTGAATATATAAATAAATATCAGAAAAATAAGAATAATAATACTTACAGTTTCGAAGAATACATGATTTCATTCAATAAATATATCATAAACACAATTAAACACTATTTTGTCCCGATAGGCATATTTCTAGCTCGCAAATTCTCCTGTCTGCACAAATTATCGTTACTACAAAAATTAAACCCTAGTCTAGCCTCGTGGACGAGTGGAGTAGCTTGAATATTACATTCAAGCTTCACTTCTGACAACCACAATTACCTTGTACTGTGGGTATTAGCTTGGCGCTTTCGTCCAAGCACCACTTCTTGACACCACAATTACCCTGGCCTGTCAACAACTTAACTGACAGGCATCATCGGGTACTTCTCACACACTCGTACAAGACAACTTGCAAGTCGTGTGGGAGGCAAAATGCATGGTCCATTTTATTGCCGTTGGCTCGCTTACAAGCGGTAAACAGTCGCTAATGCAATACACAATATATAGCCACAGAATTATCTAACACAAACTGCTAACCCTATGCTAACTCTATCTACTAGTGAACACACAACTCCTAACGTTACTCTAAACGATGTGAACGCCCCAAGTCCAGTCTCCCGTCTGCCGGACATCTCTCCCCTGGTTACACACCACGCGGGGGTGACCTTCTCCTTCGTGCGTGTTACCTCACATCGCACGCTGCTGGCAAAACGTGGCCTGTTGAGTGTCTACTCAACTGTGCTCTGGCTTCATGAGGTGTGGTGGTATCGTGATTAGAGTGCTAACTCTCTGAACACCGCCTGCGTGTATTCTGAGGGAGTGGCTAACCTTCCACGATTCCCTCATCTCCCCTGCTCTTGCCTCGGGCACCGTATCTCCTCCTGGTCCCTCCAGGATTGACCGCTCTCCCTGGCGGAGGGGATGCGGTTGAGTCTTTGATATATATATATATATATCTGCCTGTGCCATTAATGACCTATCTCGTCTTACTCTGGACCCTTGACCATATCCAATGCTTCATGCAGGGGGTGATCCCTATCTGCAGCAACTCTCAGGTACCATTTGGCTGAAGGACCCAATGCCTATTCGCCATTGTTGGCAGTACCAGGACATGCCTCGTGCATATAATTGGTGAGTCCTTTAGCACCACAGGATCACCCACATGGCCGCATTCTTTATGCGCCCCAACCTTTCAAGATGGCTCTTTGATACTGTCAGCAGCCCCAACCCATACTCAATGACATAAATTATTAACTGCTGAAAGAGCCTTTAAAGCATCCCCTGCTCTACATCGGTTGCTGCCATCGTTCTCGATGCATTGAGTCCCTTACCAGCCTTTACCACTAAAGCCTCCACATGATCCTTAAAAGACATGCACCTGTCAAATGTGATACCCAAGTACTTCAATTTACTCTCTTTCTATACTAAGAGGACATCTATTCATTATAATACTTGGGACATCTGCCTTCACGATCCGGTTTTAAGAGCTAATATCACCCATACTGGAAATCGCTCTTAATGTTTACTTTGCACTTTATTTACGGTTATATTTGATCATTCTTGTATGTATGTCGTTTGAAATCTCGTCTTCTCCTTTCTTATTGAAACGACTCCGGAAAGGGTTATTGTTCACTCCCTACTAAGATTGTATCTTCACTGAAATTGCAATGATAATGATGAAGGTAATATTGTTATTTGCCAGTATAAAACAGAATAGAACCCATGAAATAACATTGAGAACAGATGAGCGACGCTGCAATAATAACACTAACACTTACTTTAGTAAGCCAAAGTGAACAAAAGCTGTACCCTAAAACTGGACATGTGTCTATTCCTTCCCAGACTGCACGGGCAAAGAACCTGGTGTGTGTCCCCAGTTGTAGTAAGTGTAGACATGTGCATAGTCTAAATTTCCTCCAGTGTGTTCATTGTCACCCTCCTCACGAATATTGACGCTGCCAGTGATGCACTCACTGTAAGATGGAGGTGCTACACCAAACAAAGACAAATATTTCAGAACAGAAAACTGATTTCATAGTCAAGTTTCAACATCATTGACTTACATCTCATTTCATCTCATATCGTTCCTCTTGCCCGTTTATGGGCTTCATGTATAGAGATTCTCATGGACACTGCTATTCCCACGGGCAGTCTCACTGGAATGAGCGTGTAGTCAAATTGCTCCATCTACATGCCAGCTTCATTGGTACCACTTCGAAGATAAACCATGCAAGGAGATTGGTAGGTGAGAGCATGCGGCATCGACACTGACTTCCATACACATCATAAATTTACCATGCCCTCAGTGAATAAATAACCAATCTAAAAAGGTTACGGGATCTTCTCCATCAAGGAAGATGGGCAGGCAAGTATGTGAATCCGTTGTCATAGTGCGCCTTTAATTGCCCGTCTGAGAGGCGCGGTTCCAAGAAGTACTGGTCTGGTCGTATAGCACTTATTTCCCCTCATCCTGGTACCTATATCTCTATTTCTCCTATGGTTTCCCGAAGTACATTTTCTAAATATACTATACAAGTAGAACATGTGTCTCCGGTAGAGATGTCCGTCTGGACAACTCCCCATCATTGTCAACATAAACACCTTCATTAACTAATTAATTAATCAATTAAGTAATTATTAAGTTAAATAATAAATTACGCGTTTCTTTTAATATTGACTTCCAGGCAATGTGTTCCTTTTCTGTTCGATAGGCCTACTGTAATAAAATAATATTAAATAAAAATTCACAGTCCTTCGCAAAAGGTAAATATTTCACCAAAATATAAAAACTATGGAAGACAAATACCAGAGACTTTGGAATACTCACATGGGGCAGATAACTGTTGGACACTTAAGCATGACTGTCAGGGCATATCAAATTCCAGGAAGTCCTCGAAAAAATGGCTTTTTGTGTTTTGACTACAGATACAAAAAAAAAGCTAGTGATATAGTTTTAATACTTTTTTCTGGTGTTTTATATGAAGGTAATAAATGCACAGTCATCATCATCATCATCATCATCATAATCATCATCATCATCTTCCACTTCTGCCGTCAAGCGTCGTGGGGAGGAATAATTTGTGCTCTATCGTCCTGTGGGCGGCACTTGATAGTGTCATTTCGTGTGATTTTACAATGTTTTTGATGTCTTCAATCCATTTTCTTCTTGAACGTCCTCTTGGTCTCGTCGCAGATGATCTTTGATGCAAGGCCAGTGATGGTAGTTGCTGATGTTGCATTCTAACGACATGGCCAAACCGCTTGATCTTCTGTCTTTCAATAAATGTCGCACACGGTGTTGATCCAACTGTCTGTCTGATAATATCATTTCTTACTCGATCTCGGATTGTTAAGTTGGCAGCTCTCCTCATGCATCTCATCTCGCAGGTGTTGATATTGCGAGAGTGTGATTTGGATAAAGTCCAAGTTTAAGATTGGTATCATAGGGTTGGTGTGAATAAGTTGTTTATTATCTGTCGTTTTGCGGACATGGGTATATTTGGATGTTTCAGTAAGGGTGATAGTTGATACAAGTATGTAAATGCACTAGCTTTTTGACACCCGATTTCGATTTCTCTGTCCAATCTGCCATCTTCTGTAAACATACTTCCAACATGTTTGAATTCTTTAACTTGTTTCAGAGTTATGCTATTTATCTGTATATTTAGTGGGCCCGGCGTTATGCTAACTTGTATTACTTCGGTTTTGGCTGTATTTATACTCATATTGTATCTGCTACATGTTGAACTCAGATTATTAATATGATTTTGTAGTATGCCCTCATTGCTGTAAAACAGGCACTGTTCGTCTGCAAATAGAAGTTCATTTATTTCCTGTGGATCAGTTGTTTCATCTGGAGTAAAGAGTTCTAAATGTTCTGAATCTGTTCTGTCAAGACTTGCTTCTTTGGATATTCTGTCCATGTAGATATTAAATAACAGAGGAGAGAGCACACATCCCTGTCTTACTCCTGTATTGACTGTGAACATAACTGATATACTTTCTTGTGTTCTTACTGCACTTCGGCTCGAGTGATACATGGCATGGTGTTTTCTAGCAATTGCCCTTGTATCTCATAGTCTTCAAAGATGGTCCATAATTTGTATCTATCTACTCTATCGAAAGCCTTTTCCTGATCTTCAAACACGATATTCTGCTGGTCACTATATTCTATAGTCATTTTCACATATTTGTCTAAGTGTAAATAGTGCATCAGTGCAACTTTTACCTTTCCGAAAACTGAATTATACTTTGCTTGACTGTTCAACTATTTTTCTAGCTCTTTGTTCCAATAGTTTTGCGTACATTTTCCCTATATAGCTCAGGAGTGATATACCTCTGTATGTTTCACACTCTCATATTGCCTTTATTTGCCATATCGGTACTATTATTGCCTGTTGCACAGTAATTAAATACAATATGAATGCAGATTGCAGTCAAAATGCCACAGATGGCACTTAACTCTAGGCGTGTACATAACAATTGCCCTACTGAGAAGGTCACTCTTAGTTATCTCAAAAACTAGCGCAGATAGAAAAACAAATCTGATTGCAAATTTGGAATCAGCAACACAAAATTACAAAAAGAACAGCTATAAAATGTAAGTCAGCAATATTTGTGTAGACCAGTAGTATGTGTGGGCATAGTAGTACTAGGGTAAGTCATTTAGTCACAAAATGAATTAAGACAGTTGAGAAATGGTTGTTGACAGTTTATAAAGGTGTAATTGTGTCGCATATCCATCGAGTGTGGCAGACGATAATTGTCGCATGTCTATGCACATGCACATGAGAAGTTTCCCGCCCAAAGAAGGATATGCAAAGACGAGAAGAGTGCGAGTCTGTTGGTTTATAGTAAACCATGGTGTAGATGTCCAAGAAGTCAACGCAGACTGTTAAATTCAACAAACCAGCCTATGACGAGGAATTAATGAAGGTAAATTTGATGATAAGATAGAAGTTTGAGAAGTAGACGATAATGTTGTGGAGTTCGGGTATGGAAGGCTACCGGTATATTAATCCCACACTTGGTGTTCCAAATAACCCATAAAACGGCAGGCATAAATTAGGACCTATATTTTGTGTCATATCCACCCCGTTCATACTCTGTTAGTCGTACTGAGGCTCTCATCTGCAAACGTTGTGGCATAAAATGCATGGGTGAATCTGGATCACGCTCAGTCGACAGATTTATTCAACATCTCTTTGACTGCTTCGTGGCGAAGGAGTTACGGACGCAGTTCGTAATCCCGCATACCCGCGTTCGAAACACAGCTGCGGGCGATGGTACCAGACCGCCTTGCGTTGGTTTTTTACGAATTGGTATGGATGCCAGTTGTTCAGAAAGCAATGGCAAACGGCTGAACGTAAACTTACCAAGAGATCACAACAGCGAAAAAAAAAATGCCGGTGTTTACTGCGAAGTCCAGTAAAGGATATGGAACTAACTTTGACGCTAACAATGATGCCCATTAGCCGGTGTTTACACATTTCAACAGTAGCAAATCACCGTGACGTGTCTGCTATACAGATCACTCACAGCTGTTACAGCCTATGCATATAATAAAAGAGATTGTAAGTCTCTGGAAAATCATATTTATTCTGAGACGGAATCTATATCGTCGTGCAGCCCCAAAGTCCAACACAGCTTTATTTAACCAAATATTTGTAACATTTTTTTTTTTGCACCCGCTCGCTTTGAACTCAAGCGTAGTCCATACACACTATTTATAGTTGTGATGGACTGAATTTTGCGGGTGGATTAGCTTTCCATATTAACAGTGTTTGTCGCCATCAGGCGAACCCACTCCAACTTCAGAGGTATTCAACATTTTCAATATGATCCACTCCCACCTCTTCGTGTGTCATTGTCACTTTTCTGTGCTTTGTGCCATTCCACTTATGTTTTTCCTATAGAGTTAACCCTTTCTTCCACCCCCCCCCCCCCACACACACACACACACACACACACTTATTCTCGCCTCAGCCTACACTAACCTCACTGCGCCACTTCCTCTACGGAGCTCCTGGCACATAATCTAATTTTTGTGATGTCAGATTTAGTTAACTCCAGGACCTTAGCTGTGTGACTATCGGTATATCTTCGTTTTTGTGTGCCGACGAAGGCTTTCTAGAAGCAACGTCTAGTAATTGTGTTCCTGTAAAACTAACCAGTTCGACTTTCTATTTTCTTGATAAACTCATTGCATTTGTACAGCTTGACTTCATTCAACACATTCCACCTAACATTCACTTGTGCAAGGCCAGGACGCCTCTCTATTGTAATGGGTGTCTTATCTGTCAAGAAACTATCTCTCATCTCCAACTCCCACTCTCTCCCAAAGATTGTTATTTAAGACTATATGTATGCTTGCCAGATTTCATTAACTGACATACTTAAATGGAGCCAAATATTAGGTCAATTTAAATGGGGCTGGATTTTTCTGGCTCATTAGCCTGCGAAGGGGTAAACATATTTGTGATTCGCACTTACTTGCCAAGTTGTTATAATACACGACCCAGTTTATAGGCATTGTTTTGTACTAATAGAAGGCCAAGGCGAATCAGAGAACACGCTAGAGTAGACCAAGCTACGACACGCAGACCAAGCCTAGCACGCGTAATAATTATCAATGGCTCACTCAGTCTCATCCAATCTCATCATGATCCTCTTGTACCTTGCGGTGTCGAGGTGAAGTATAAACAGCGGGAGAGTGCCCGCTTATGGGCTTCATGTATCGATATTCCCATGGACTCTGTTGTTCCCTGCGTCCATCGTTTACGTGGTCGGCCTCTTCCTCTGCTTCCCTCTGGTCTGTACATCATTGCGTGTTGTGGTATACTGTTGGTAACCTACTTGCATTGCCAAATCATTTGACTTGCTGCCTTCTAATAACAGCTAGTGCAGCTATAACCCCCACTTTAGTCCTGATTTCTTCATTTATGATCTTATCTCTTCTTGATACGTTGAGTATTTGTGACGAAACGATGCAGTATCTGTGCTGTGTCGTTTGAAGTTTCGCTTGACCTCGGCGCGTCATCAGGGACTTTCCCAGTTATTAATAGACTGGGGAAAGCCGAGCACGTTTCTACGTCGAGAAAGTTCGCGAAACATCTAGACTTGGCTGACCAGGTAACTCCGTGCAGTCACATTATCACGTGCAAGGAGAAAATAGAGTCTCCAGTGCGGAGAATGCATGGTTCTCGAGAAGTTGGGACACAACATGGTGCACTAAATTCTCGTGCGCGTTGAGACGCACGTAGGAGGGGAATGCGGCAGTAAGAGTCATTCACTGTCGACATTTCGAGGTGTGCAGACGCACAATCCAACTTCAGCGGACTGTCATCTAGAAAGGCGTAATGGCCAGCAGACAGTATTGTTAGCTGACTTGTGGTCCATTCACATGTTCAGGTAAATACTTCTTTAATCATTTTACCCTTGTAATTGAGCGTAAACGCGAGCGTACTGCAATACATTAAATATGCGAACGATTCTGCATAACTAATTAGTTGCCGATCGATAAGCCGTGTCGTAACTAGGACATCGTTCAGCTGTGTACGGAATGTTGACAAAGCTTAGTTGTAACTGTGTGTTGCTTCTATATCGGCCTAACTGTGCTTAATTGTCATTAATTACGTACGGTAAGTATTTGCATATACTATGTTTGCTATGAAATTCTAGGGAATAGTTTATTCTTGTATTTTGTGAACTAGACTTATGTCAGTTAGGATCTGTTGGTAGTAGAGCCTTCGGAATAGACAGTTAAGTTTATAGTGTGCGGAATTCATACAGTGAAGTGCCTAGTTACTTAGGAAATAGAACACGTACTGCTAAGCCATAGGAAGTGATGTAGCTAGTTTGGGTTAACTTACTAGTGATTTCATTTCGTGGAAAGGGGGGATTCTGGTAAGTAGTGATATCATGTTGTGTTAGATTTATATATACGCTATTGTTGTGGTGTGTATATTAGGTCATGTATTGTGATACTAATTGAGCGAAGTACCGACCGCCAAAGTGGTTCGATGCGATCGATATGCGTCACCGTCGCGATGTAATACTGCGTTCTAAATGCTTCTCTTTACTGTCCTGTTCTTTCCATACTGGCATGAGTACGTGAGTGCTAATGCAATGGATGTATGGAAGGATGCATGAAGGATGAAAGCGGCATGGGAACAAATGGGATATGGGTACAGAGTACAGGTTGCTCAAGTATATGACTGGCAAACCAGGCCAGCCGGTAAGTTCAGTCAAGGCCCAAGGCTAATCCGTTTGGGAGATCAGAACTGGAGCGTCACCTGTAAACGTGTAGGAGATAACATGTTTTCGTTTGGATGACTTCTGGCCTCTAGATAAGAGGGACCCAGAAGAGGTTCGCTGCCAGTGGGCAGGAGATCCCACTTGCGAACTGAATTGTGTACATATAATGAATTGAGGTGTTATTAATTAATTTAATACTTTAATTAAGATGATAATCATTATTGTATGTACGATGTAAGGGAGGAGTCCAGGGACCTCCGTTCCTTGTTTAGTTTCTATCTAAATAATAGAACTAGTATAGCTATTAAGTTAGCAACAGCGACTTATGAATAGTGGTAGGAGAGACATCTGATCAGACCCGACTTTCTCGGAACTCAATCTATCCGACGGGCTGTTCTGTGGGCCAACTGACATTGGACTGATATCCATGCTTCTAATCTACGCATATAGAGATGATCCCTAATTAGGTGTAAACTAATTAGCATGTCGGATGGCTGTGTATTCCATGATTTGATGCATGTGCTTCAATGTAGGTGCCGAATACTCTCACCTACCACTCTTTCTTTCAGGTGTTGCCTGTTTGGTGAACTAAGTTGCCTGTTGGTGAACTAGGTTGCCAGTTTATGAACCAGGATGTTGTTTTACGGAAACCACTACGTCTGTAAGGGCGAGTGATTGATCTACACACCTACCACGCCTGACTGCGCAACATCATGCTATAGGGTGAATCATCAAGCTGAATAAGAACCACCTGGTTGGTTCGTGAACCCTGATGTAGCCCTTTGTTTGACAGGTTTGTTCATCTCATCGACAGGTGATAACCACTATTTAGCAAGAGAAATGTTCATCCACCTGAGCAATCATGCCTGTGTATTTTAATTTACAAGTGAAGTACTTTGGAAAAGTGATGGTATGCTCACGCTAGAGAGACTTACCAAGTTGGGGTAGAGTCACAGCTCTAGGAGCACATCAGTTCTACTGACTTTGTTTATCCGCCTAACCGTCGGAGATACCAGGTAGAGATTGGCACGAATCTATGTGCTGTAACTACGTCTGCAATTGTGCCCGGTCAACACTAGACCTACACCAGTTGGGCGTATAAACGTTACTGATATGTTTCAGGTAGACTATGGTCAACTCATCCCTGACCTAATGAACATTGCTGTGTTAAGATCAGACTTAGTGGTGTTACCAAACTTGTTTGCCAGCTGAGTAATGAACATTGCCATTAATATTTTCGGTCACCAAGGTTTACAGAACATGATTAACTTGTGGGACTCGACTCCGAGGGAGTCAGGTCAATTGTGACTGTACAGCTGTGTTCTTACATCTTCTGCCAGAGGTTATATGTCTGCAGTCGTATGAACTGTGGTGAACTTGATATCGCAGAGATCTGTTACCCAACCAGGGGTAATCGACTATATTCCATGAGCATGAGATTGGTCTTTTGTTCATCGATGGAGGTCAAGATTATTTTCCTGGGGACACCTCAGGGTAGAGGGTCTCCCAGCCAGGCTGAATAAGAACTGTCGGTGTGTCATTAGACAGTGACTCATAGGGACAGTGCTGAGTTATAGTTCTTCTAGTCAGCGGAGGTCCGAGTGGTTAAGTCCATTTATTGCCGATCCGAGCTCTTGGGACGGAGTGGTCTCCAAGGTTCCAGTCAACCATACTGGGAGGGAGCCGGGTGAGTGCCGGACCGACTGGACTGAACACACACAGCAAATCTACCTTTCAGCCGATGACGAAGATGGACTCATCTCTGATTCTCTGATTCTGTCTCTACTCTATTCTCTGTATTGTACATAGATTATATTCTATCAGGGTGTTCATTTCCTTCCTTTGTCTTTAGGGTAGAATATGTTGACATATTCTTTTCTACAGTTATTGAGTGTGGTCTCGGACGATGCCTAAGTGTTCATTGTCCCAAGGTAGAGGGTAGATAGTAGAGGTCTAGAATCTGGGAGGGGCGTGTAGACTCATTAAACTTAAACGAGGTCAACAGCGGAGTTAACAGTGTATCTACCTGTCCAGCCCCTGGAGTCAGAATACACGGTGGTGCTAGGGACACCTCGGGGCTTGGGTTCAATCACAACAACCGAGGCGATCCTGTCATAGCATTCTTCTCAGGAATCTCGTTTTTGTCGTTGTGATTTTTCTTTTCTCTTTTTCTGTCATTGTCCAGGTTTGGCATTGGTAACATAGAGTTGGTAAGAAGCTTGTGTTGTAAAGCGCTTTCTTAGTAGTTATTGATATGTGTTTGTTCTTTAGTATTGGTGTCAATAGTCCAATGAGTTGGTTTGCCTTATTGCATCTATTTTCGATCTCGTCTTCTGATTTGCCATTTGATGATATTATACTTCCTAAGTACTTGAAACTCTTTACTTGTTTCAGAGGATGTTCGTTTAGGTGAATTGTTGTTTGTTCTTCTTTAGTTATAGTCAGCACCTCTGTTTTACTTGTGCTAATTTTCATGTTATGTTCCCTACACAATCAGTGAATTGAAATATAGTCTATCAACTCATTTTATAAATTGATTTTTTCAAATAAATAGAAGCAATTAATACTTTTAGATCCGTTCCTGGTGCAATACCTCTTGAAAAAGAAAATTGTTAGACATTAGAGTTACAAATGTGCAATCTGATCCAAACTGAGTCTGTATGAAACAATAATGGCTGACCTTGACGAAGTACTATTTCCTTCCAATCATTCCCCTTTCTACCGACCCCCCGACCCCCTTCCCCAACCACAACTATAGTTCTCTCGACTGTCGCATACTCATGGTAGGACATGGCAATATTTTCCAAATTCCCACCCTGTATATCGCCAGATGTGATCTCGCATGTAAACAGAAGGACAATATATCGCCATACTAGGGTCATCGTGTTATTTGTTTTGTCTCTTGGTATCTTCCGCAATTTTAATGTTTGGTGAACGGGAATTACATTAAAGTATTTGCTCAATTGATTGTGCGCAATGTTTGGTCATCTCCTACTTTTTGTTTCGCACCGAATCAGTTAAGCAATACGGTATCGTAAAATGACGTTAAAAAAATGCACAAGCTTGTTTAAAGACATTTGGGCAAACGAATATGGTTTATACCATAATGGACTTGTTTACATGCTGAGTCACTTTGCAACATTACTGCGGCATACGGCAACAAGTTTGCCGACCTTTGTGCTAGACAAATAAGTTTAACTCGATGCTCAGAATCTTTTCATATTTCTATACTTAATTTGCTTTGTGTCCTTCACTTGCTTCCATTCTTAAGCAGTGTGCGCCCATCAATAATTATAGTGTTATTTAAGTTACTAGTTTGCTCAATTCGCGATTTCTCCAGTGTTCTCAATTGTAGTGTGATGATAGCTGCATGAGTTTGCTGTGGGTTTTAAATGTTTCTCGTAAAGGAAGATTATCACAACTCAGCCTCATTAATACTGCGGTCAACGTAGCGTGATGTCCATAGTATTATATACCCGTTCAGCACAATACACGTTACAGAGTTACTATCACGATTTAACAAACTTCTGCCATCTCAGAACCGGGACACGACCACGACCACGATCTGAACAAAATACGTTGCATGAATTATACAGTGATATTATCTGATTGCAGTTAGCTCCTTTGATACCCTGATTGCACATTATAACACACAACAGGAATGTATACATTAAAGCAGGAGTTGTTAAATATTCAGATGCGCTTGAGCTCTCACCCTTTGAACAACACGCTGTAGTGATGCACTAACTGACTCATCCTGTGACATATTACAGCTGACGCACTCACGGAGAAAGCAGGAAATTGATTATCCGAACACAGTGGCCCATCATCATGTAGGTCCTTTGCTCTCAGTTTTGGCTGCTTGTGATTATTGGGCAAGTTTACGTTCAGTAATTTGCCATTGCTTTCTGAACGACCGGTACTCATACCATTGTGTAGAAATCAATGCAAGGTGGTCTGCTTCCAAATCGCCCGTAGCTGTGTTTCGAGCGCGGTTATGCGGGATTACGAGCTGTATTCAACCTCTTTCGCCATAGAGCCGGCCGTAGTGTTCTCTATTCTTTCCAGCTTCTCTGTCTCGTGCATGTGCCTGACCTGGGTGATTCAAAGACTTGCGTCCATTTTCGTGCAGGTCGATCACCACGTCTTATTCCAGGCACCACTCCTTTCATCCCTGTTCTTTTTCAAACCATTTGGATGTTTAGTGTGGTCAAATTATTGTATTTTCCGAGGCTGTTTATGAGCTAATTGTCTTAATTGTTGAAATCGTGTAGAATGTTAGTGTACTTATTCTTCCTGGTCCACAGTATTCTAACAATGTTTTTTTTTTTCTGTGATAATTAATTTCAAAGCGCCTATATTCCCTCTTTATCTTCTAAAACTGCCCGAGAGAAATGCCACAATGTCCTCATAGCTCATGGAAGGGATCATCTCAACTGCCCCTCCACCATAGTGTGGCAAAATAAGCTCTGTGGATCGAGGATCCACCAGAATCAGTGGATACCTCAGTGGTGCTATTTACTGTTAGCGAGAGAACCACAGAGCCGGATACTCACTTACCCTGGCATTTTATTAGTTTGCTAAAAGCTGAGGACATAATCATCAGACGCGGGGGTGTGGAATTCAAGGGAAAACTATCGTAGTATTCAACCGAAGTCAACACAGCAGCCGAAAGAGAATCATAAAGATCTGATGGTGAGGCTCCCAGGCCGGGTAGATTATTTACGCTTACTTGTGAAGAGAACGATGACATAGCAAGCAAGAGTGGTAGAAAGGATGATACTATGTCAGACAGTGTTTTTCGCATTCTGCACATTCTCGCATATAGGAACATGGCCTTCAACCAGCTCAAGTCAAACTAGCCAATGCCCTCCGCATATATTTTTAACAATATATATCTCTAGTTCTCTTCTCCGTGTGTTTGCAGATCTTCTATTTCGCTTGCCATGTAGTTTCTAGTGGAAGGAATTTTTTGTTACACTATGCTTAGCTTTTCTCGAAGTGCTTCTTATCCAGCGTAAGCGCCTTTCTCTCACCCCTTGAAGCGCCGGAATCTGTGTTGTTTCCCTCCACGTTCCCCCTCCCCCCTTTCCCCCAAAGCCCAGCAGGGGTGACACGGTTGTAGGGCTGTTATTTAACAGAGTATTTTTAACAAGGTGTTGGAGAAAATAGCTGGGAAAACATTGCAAGATCACCTGGCGAAATATAAACTACTTCTAGTGTGACTGGCGAGATATAGACCGAGATAGGACACTGGGAAAATATTGCAAGATCACCTGGCGAAATATAAACTACTTCCAGTGTGACTGGCGAGATATAGACCGAGATAGGACACTGGGAGAATGTGACGGCCTTTGTGTATGCTGTATCGTACGTGATGGCTTTCAAAATTAGTATGAAACTCTGGTGAACGCCTTGGGTCTAGATGATGCCTACAACAGAGTTAAGTATGATCTTTTAATGCACACGGTTATGAATATATAGGACTGTCTCTGGGTCGTGAACAAGGTTGCAGCTGTCCTATATAAATGAAGGTTGCGTTGGTTCTTGGACTCTGGACCACACTAATGCACAAGGGCTCCCATGGAAGGGGCTAAACGTATTCGTGATTCGCACTTACTTACCAAGTTCTAATTACAGATGACCCAGTGAATGGACATTGTTTTGTACTAATAGAATGCGAGGGTGAATCACAGAATTCGCTAGACCAGGGGTGGGCAAACTTTTCGTGCGGAGGGCCGCATTGACACATGTAAAGCTATTAGCGGGCCGCATATATATATATATATATATATATATATATATATATATATATATATATATATATATATATATATATATATATATATATATATATATATATATATATATATATATATATATATCCATTTTGTTTACAGCAACCTATCACAATAAGTAATTATTAATTATTTATAGGTTATTAAGCAGTATAAATAACTAATTATTGCAATTTTATTTTACTTATACACTTATACATTATATTTGACAATATGGACAAAAACTTTTACTAATTTGTTAACACGATTTTACAACTTGTTATTATAACAAATATTCTTTATTATCTATCAATGGCTTTAATTTAGACACACGGCGACCACACTGTTACTACAGTTTTTGATTTCTAATGAGATGTATGTAATTGCCCAATATTTGACAATATTCTTGAAATCTGCAGCAAGTTTAATTGTTGAAATTCGCATGACAGCATGCAAGTTGCAGTCCGACAATAAAGACCTATTCTTAGATTTGTTGATCTTCAAGCAAGAGAATGTTTGTTCGCAAATGTTTGTTGATCCAAATAATGATAAAAGTTTAGCTGCAAAGTTTTTCAAATTGGGAAATGATTCTTGTGATAAAGATCCATAGAAATCCAGCAAATCATCTGTCTTGAATTTCTCTTTCAGGTCATGATCTGCTTGTAAGTCAAACAGTTCCAACTGTATGTCCTCTGTGGCTGTATCAGCTTCTGCACTAAAAGGTGAACTGAGAATATTGAACTATGGCTCTAATTTCTTGAAATCTTGGAATCTCCATCCAAATTCTTCAATCAATGCATCTAACTGGACTTTGTATTTTTCAGTCATTTCACCAGAAATGGTTTCTTGTTTCAGCAAAGGGAAGTGACAAAATCTTTTTTCACTTGCTTGTCTGGATAACAGAGAGAGTTTTGCCTGAAATGATTTTACATATACATACAATTCATGTGCAAA
The DNA here is from genome assembly GCA_014155875.1 of Cepaea nemoralis. Classification (NCBI taxonomy): domain Eukaryota; kingdom Metazoa; phylum Mollusca; class Gastropoda; order Stylommatophora; family Helicidae; genus Cepaea; species Cepaea nemoralis. The sequence continues at coordinate 307,174 of JACEFZ010013715.1, forward strand.
CACACCATTACCCTGATGTTTGACATTCCGTTTATTTAACTTTTCCATAATTTCAATGGCAAACATAAAGTCTAACTTCCACTCTTTATTGACAGTGTTAGTATTAAAGTCACATGCAATGCCCTTCATCTTTAGGAACATCACTATTTCTTCTCTGAGTTCCCACACTCGCCTCAACACCTTGCCGAGACTCAGCCATCGAACATTGGTGTGGTTCAGGACATCGGAATGTTCAGTTTCCAATCGTCAAATAATGACTTGAACTATCTATGATTAAGTCCTCTTGATCTGATGAGGTTGATACACTGACAACTGGGTCAATAACATGCTTGATTTTCAAAACAGTTTTACACAGACTTTCTTGATGAATCACACAGTGAAGTGGTAATAATTTGTAGTCTGGATATTCTGCTTTAATCTTATCACTTATCAACTTTACCAGACCTACATTTTTTCCAGTCAAAGCACGAGCTCCGTCAGTTGTAACACTTGCCATCTTGTTCCAAACCAACCCAGTTCTTTCAATGCAATTAGTAAGAGCATTGAATATATCATGACCTGTGGTTGTGTCTTTGAGTGACTCAGCACTCAGTAACTCTTCAGTGAGTTTGAAAGAAGTGTTTATTCCACGTATAAATAGCAATAATTGGGCAGTATCATGTACATCGGTACTCTCATCCAATGCAAGAGAGTACCACAAAAATTGTTTACTTGCATCTTGAACTTTATGCATCAAATTGTCACTGATCTTGTCAACACGCCTGACTGTGACAAGACCGCCGGGGCTTGGACTGGTTTGCCACGATAGATATTATCCCCAGCCTTTGCTCCAACCACCTCAATAGCACTCTACATCTACCAGGCCCCACACAAGCCGGGACAGCTGGACCTCCCCTCCCTCACCTAGGGTTCCCTACCCCAAGGGGCTTCGGACAAGAAACAGTCATATCACTGCACAAAGTCATAGCTAAGAGAACAAAAATTTAATTCTGAACTAAGTCAACCACAACACTGAGAAGGATGGCTGAAAGCCAGACTAGAAGATACTATGTACAATAGCAGATATGCAGATGAGTATTCTTCATCATGGAGGCGGACAATAGCTCGTGCGGTTGTCGAGTCGTGGTAGCGACTCACCCAGGCTCCTCCAGTGGTCCGGAACTCCAAGGTCTGCTGCCTCTCCAAAGTTCCCTCTTCAACCCAGAGAACCAATCACGGGCTGATCAAGCGCAGTACCACTGCCTGACTGACACTGCAACCGATGAACAAGGATCCTTCCTTGCTGTCGTACTAGTTCACTCGTCACACTCCTGAGGAAGTCTGGGCCGACCCTAGAACATTAGCGGTCTCCCACTTGCAGAAAAAGTACATGTAGCACCGTATCCAAATACACAAGAGCCTTGTCACTCTTCTATCTCATAAGTGACCCACACACTGATATGTCACCTACAGAATGAGCGGTTGCTCCACATGAACACAAAATGTCACTGGCAAAGTCTATCAGGTGACTACTCTTCACCTTATTTCCATGTCCTTGGATCAATAGATCTTCACACAGTATCATGTAACTACCCTGATCGAAGGGTATCAATCACAACCTAGCATACACTGTCAACAGTTCACCACGTTGGCATGAGGTAGCTCCCTACCTTAACAAACATGTCAACAGTTCACCACGTTGGAATGAGGTAGCTCCCTACCTTCACAAACATGTCCCTCTGGTGTTCCCACCACGTATGTAATCAATGTCTTAGGTCACTGGACCACCTGTTGGCTTCAAAAAGGTAAACCAATGTAGAAACACTATTCAAGCATAAATGATGCACGGTGTCCCATGACAACCCAGCCGGGCCGGAAGCACAACAGAGTCCATGATGACCGGTAACAATGATCACTTTGCTTAACTTGAAAGTTCATGACCTTGCCATCACCAAGGTTTACACTGAGTTTGAATTTCACCAGTGCTTCACTGGCTAGAATCACCAGACGTTTCAGTGTTGGATCCTCTCGGGATCGGATGACACTCGTCGGACTCTTGACGGAGGTCCTAACCTAGACCTACCGACAACTTCAGCACTCAGCTCCTTCCAACATTGATCTCGCAGAATCAGAAGACCACTCCCAGTATGGCCTCAATCAACTTCTTGATAGGCACTGGAATGAGTGGGCCCATAGAGCTCATGGTGAAGCTCTTGAATCTTCTTCAGTATAGCAATAACAGATCCTGAAACACGGAGAGGTTGGTGTGAGTACTCAACTACAACAAAGACTACCAGCATCTCCACCATGTCACCTGCCTCTCAGACATTCCTCATGTCTACCAACATGAGTATGAAATCATCACATCATAGATCTACTAGTAATCATAATGTATAGGCATAATGATGTTAGAGAAAGCAATAGCCCACCTGTTCAGTCAAGTAACACTTCTGGGCTACATATAACCCCTAGCACCAGAGTCGACTGTATGACTCTGTCAAAGCATCTTTCGCCTGGTGCCAGTGTCGCGTGATCTACAGCCGTAAAAGGAAACCCTACGGGTAAGGATGTAGATAGAAAAGCTGACCCTTGGTTAGGTCAGTCCACTGTAGGAGAAGAAGACAAAAAGGCTCGTATTGGGTCTAGATAGTATGAATCCTGGTCCCAGATGAGTCTACCTTCCTATCAGTGGCACAGGGAAATGCAAGTAAAGTTGGACACTATACACCGATAGATGATAGCTGACTTAGTTAGCAGTGACACGCTACCCTGTGATGAAGAAAAGCCCCCAGTGCCCTCAAGTATAACATACAGGAGAGACACAACTAGTTCACTCAACTTCTATCCTTACACACTACACTACTATTAATTATTATGAGGTGAAAAAGGCAGTAGGTAAAGTTTTGTGTGATGGTCTACAAATCAGACCGCACAGTTTAATTATAAATGAAAGAAAAGAAAAAAAAAATGTCTCCACTCGGGAGATAAAAGTAAAATGGATTAATGTTAGTTTCTGGCTAATACAGCAAACAAAGCTGTTTCATGTGCTCTTAAATCATAGAAGCACAGCAAAGCATTCGGTGGTGGGTTGAATTCAGATTGATGGTTTGTAACTCAGCTCATATCCAAAGCTCCCACGATAGTTGTCTGCAGCTTTCCTCTCCGGTCCATCAGTTCTCAATTGATGATGACGGCAAAGTGGACTGCACTACTTTGGCTCAGGCAACAAATAGTTATGGGTGAACTCGCTGATGCTGGTTGATGATGAGGGTGCCGCTCGAGGGTGCACCACAACAACTCTGCAAATAAAGTCAAACAGGACATCTGGTAAGCTATGGTCTGGAATCACTCTTCCATCTTTATTCAACCATTTTGCTATAGCTATAGTCTTCTCATAAGGCAAAGGCATCTGTAATTATTAGGACATATTCCTAACTGTTCTTCTGACTGGACATACCGACAAGGTAGCAAGGAAAGGATTGATTTACACTCGTACGTGACAGTGCCTATCTCTATTCATGAGGAGAGTACGGTCTGATCCTGAATGATATATATATATATATATATATATATATATATATATATATATATATATATATATATATATATATATATATATATATATATATATATATATATATATATGAGTGAATGGATCCAATTCCCTTCAGCGAAAAGAAATATTCAAGACAAGTACTGATGATGTGATAGGAAAAGACATGGATCACAAACCTAACAATCACAACTGATGCTCCTAAGTGTGCAAGAGACACAAGGGTGTGTTGTAAAGTAAGGAAATTGTTCCAGATACTAAGGTGTCTGAATATGCTCTCCACTGATATTCAGTCCGAGAGGCCTGAGAATAGTCTCCAATGAATACTGCCTAGGTTGGTTATAATCATCCACGTATCCATCTATATATAAAGAAGAGTCTTCCTCTTGAGAAGGTATTAACTAGAGAAGAGATCTTATCCGTACTTAAGAACTGAGCTAATCTAGAAAAGAACAGTATGGGCGCCCAAGCGGCGTGGGCATGATAACTAGGTCATGCCATGGCGTGGGGCTGGTTTTAGATATAGCGAGGCCATTTTGATGAAATACCTACTATTTGATTTAAACCATTCCATTCAGTACTGTATATTCTAGTCTTAGCAGTAACAGTAATATTAACCTTATTTTAATATATTAACAAAGTATCTCAACCCGAGTATACTTTAAAACTAGCGTGGTTTTGTACTACATTGCAATGTCTCCTTTGTCTGCCAGCGATAATATTCTCTGAATTTATCCAAGATTTAGACGCCGGATTTATACGAATATTGTAGAACGTGACGTGTTTCGTTCTATTAAGAACGAGTTTGTACAACTGAACTCAGTTGTAAATTGAATATTCTATTAATTAATATATATTCTATGGGCAACCATGCCGTTAGTGGAATTGGCTGGCCATCATGTCGTAAACTCACATTCATTGCAAAACTGTTATGAACATAAAAATTATATATAGGAATAATAATCGTTTGATCTTACCTAGTTCCAGAATCAGATTCTCACTACGGATCGGGGCCCTTGTTCAATATAAAATTTTCTCTTTCTTATTTCAGTAATCTAATATTGACTTATTACTTGTTTAAGTAATTTACTATTTAAAAAACGTTGCTTTTTGAACACCACAAATGGGCCCCGACCGCTGTCTGCAATGGCTAGCAGAAGAGTGAGACCGGATATGGAACTAGGATACGCAAGTGGTCGTTTCCGGGCCAGTTGTCAGTTGGTTTGAAGTTGGCCAGGATAAGTCGGCCAAACTAAATTACTCTATAAACCGTAAATATAATGTGATCGTAACATTTATATAACATTTCTAATTATTCTTTATAATACACTGAATAATAAGCAAGAGGAGAGGGTGCAGCCAGGCTTTCGCCACAGATGTCCCCCATAGGGAAAAAAGTACGTGACACGGACTTTTACAATCTGGCTAAGCCCTCTCGTTTGCTAGCTTTCAAGCTAGTGTATGGGAACACTGAGTAGCGTAGCCACAACCTCGTCTTCTGTAGAGCAGTGTCTACTTAGGAAATCTGCTCCAACATTATATTTGCCAGGAATATATTCCACGGTGAAGGTATAAGGTTGCAGTAATAGTGACCACCTCATCAATCTTGTGTTTAATTGTTTGGATGAGGCTAAGAACATCAAAGGCTGGTGGTCGCTTTGTACAATAAACTTGGTTCCATATAGATACGGTTGGAACTTCTGTATAGCCCATACCAGAGCCAAACATTCTTTCTCGATGGTGGAGTAGTTCTTTTCCGCTGTATTTAACTTGCGGCTAGCGTAAGCTACTGGAAACAGCATCTCTCCATCATCTCGACCCTTTTGTAAAAGAGTTGCTCCAATTCCCACATTGCTCGCGTCCGTCCTTAAGGTGAATGGGCACGACAAGTCAGGTAATTGTAAAATAGGCTTCGCTGTTAGTCTGTCCTTCAGCGTAGTATAAGCCTCTTCACACGCTGGCGTCCACTTAACTTGCTCAGGTGCTCCTTTCCTGGTGGCATCTGTTAATGGCGCAGCTAGAACGTTGAAGTTTTTGATAAACTTCTGATAAAATCCACAGAGGGATACGAAGGATCTGACATCTTTCTTGGTCCTGGGCCTGGTAGCCTTGAGTAGTTTATCTACGTTCTTTTGTTCTGGGCGCATGTGTCCTTGAACCACTGTATGCCCCAAAAATTCCAGCTGCCGGAAAGCGATCTGGCATTTTGCTGGTCTGGCGGTGAGCCCTGTCTCTGCCAGCCTCCTTAACAGTCTGTCGATGGACTGCAGGTGTTCCTCGTAAGTGTCCGAGGCGATGAGGATGTCATCCATAAAGTTACTGATACTCGGGTCCTTTAATGGATCTAATAACAATCTCATCATTCGGGTGAACACACCAGGAGCGTTGCTCAGCCCGAATGGGAGCACATTGAATTCGTAATGGCCGTCAGCTGTGCTGAAAGCCAAATACGGTCGGACTTCTTTCTTTACTGGAATCTGGTAGTACCCCTTACTGAGGTCTATCTTGGAAAAATACTTCGCTTTATTCAGTTTCGCGAACAATAATCCTTGATCCGGTAAAGGTTCCGCTTGAAATTCTGTGACTCCATTTAGCTGACGATAGTCGATGCACAATCGATGCTCGCCGCTGGGTTTTCTCAAAAGCACCACGCTTGCACTATAGGGTGACTCCGAGGGCGAAATTATTCCTTCTTTTAATAGGTAATTTATTTCGGCTTGTAAAGCCTCCTGTTTTGCATAGGGGACAGGGTAATACTTTTGGCGGACTGGATCTGCGTTTGTTAATTTCATGTCAAACTCTACAAGCTTAGTCCGACCTGGCCTACCCGTTAGCACCGGGGCGTGAGACATTAGAATTCGCTTTATCTTCTCCAACTCAGACGTCTCCAAGTCAGGGTTGATGACGACATCCTTCATGGTCTCCTGGGGTTTTAGCGGATACTCTACACCTGAGTCCTCTCCACCTTCTACCTCAGTTGCCACCGATAATGCCATCAGATGCACCGGTGGATCTGCTACCCTCTCAGCATACTTTCTAAGTAAGTTGATGTGGAATACTTTCTGTTTTCCTCGAATAGCAATCTTGTAGTTTGTATGGGATACTTTTTCTATGATGGGAAAAGGTCCCTGCCATCCAATTTCCAGCTTATTACTCCCTTGGGGTAAAAGTAATAAGACCTTGTCTCCTACCTCCAGAGAACGGTCCTTGGCTTTCTTATTATAAGATGAGGCATGTTTCTTTCTGGCACGACGCAGGTTGGAATTTGCCAGTTTCCAGCCTGTCTCCAGTTTTTGCTTCAACTCCTCAACATACTGGGAAGCAGTGATGACAGTTTCATCAGCTCCCTCCTCAGTCCAAGTCCTCATTAAGGCCTCCAGCGGTCCTTTTATGGGTCGACCAAATAATAGTGTAGCAGGTGGAAGTCCTGTCGAGGCATGTGGTACTTCCCTGTATGCAAATAATGCCGCAGGGCAGGTACTCATCCCAACATTCTGGCTTCTCCTGTGCTAGCTTACGTAGGATCGACATGAGGGTCCCATTGAAGCGTTCCACCGTCCCATTAGCTTGAGGGTGGTAGGGACTTGTATGGATATGGCGAGTCCGAAAGGTATTGAAGACTTCCTCCATTAACTTCCCCCGGAACTGCGAACCATTGTCTGTCAAAATCTGATTAGGAAAACCTAATCTGGTGAAGATAGTCACTAGGGCATCCGCTACTCGTTTGGAATCTATTCCAGGTAGAGCTATGGCTTCTGACCACATAGTGCATGTATCAACTAGAGTTAGAATAAATGCATTCTTCCTCTTGGAGCGTGGCAGAGGACCGACAATGTCCACGGCAACACGCTCAAACGGAATACTCAAAATTGGCATTTCGCCCAAAGTTACTGGGGCGGTCCAATGTTTAGGTGAGACCCGTTGGCATTCTGGACAGGACTTCACATACCGTTGAATATCGGCAGACATTCCTGGCCAAAAATAGTGGCACGTAATACGCTGAGTAGTGGCACCCACTCCCATATGTCCACTGAAAGATATGGTGTGACCCATATGTAATATCTGATTCCGGAATTTATATGGAACAACAAGTTGCCCGTGGTCGTGATCCTTGGTTCCCGCCCGCCGGTACAAAAGCTTCTCTTTCATATAAAAATCGCCCCCTTTAGGTGGATTCCGTGCTTTAGGTAGTTTACCAAAGCAAGGTTTCAGTGTTGGGTCTTCTGCCTGGGCAGCCCGAATTTCTCGAGGTAGTGGATTATTAAGACGAAGATCAGGCTCACTCGACACTGCTGCCTGACTTCTGGTCTGCACTGCTGCAACAATTATAGGTGATTTTGGTTCGCCCAAGTAGACATACCGACATCCTAACATGAATGGGTACACTGGATCCTCCATCACTGCTGCAGAAATCGTCCCAGTGACATATTTAGATTCCACATCTACCTTTGCAATCTGCACCTCTATTGTCTCAGAGCTCATGGTGGCCCCCTTTATTGTAACGGTCTGTTCTGTTAGCTGGCCGGGTTTGACTAGGTATTTTGCGATAACTGAATCATACTGGAGTCCCGTATCATATAGACATCGCACCTGACTCCCATTTACCATAATAGTTTCAACCACAGGAGGTCTAACATTGCTCCCAGATTTCTTGTTGGGGTGGTCTCCGGTTCCCGTAGCTAGGCACGCCGCATAGTGGGTTTGGGGTTTATTCTTGCAGAACCGTGTGTGGTGATCATGGTTTTTGCAATTTTTGCAGTATGGTTTACCCCATCCACTATGGTTTGTGGGTGGGTTTTGTGCTGGTTGTTGAAACCCATGATGTTGATGAGGACCCACATTTTTCCCAAATTGTCCTCTGCTGTCCTTACCGGAGTTATTTGAATTCTTAGAGAGTTGTGGTTTTTCAACATGAGAACTACTCCCAGCTTTTGTGGTATTCGCTTCGCCATGGGCCATTAGGTATCTTTCCGCCAGAGAGGTTATCTCCGCTAACCGAGTCCCACCATTTTCTGCCACAAAAGTCTGCATCGGCTTGGGCATTGTCTCCCTCATCTGCTCTGCCAAAATCATCTCCTCCAGCCCTGCGTAGGTTGCCTCGTATTCACTCAGTCCCACCCACTTGGTGACATAAGTATGTAACCGTGAGGCAAACTGGGAATACGATTCTCCCTGCAACCGCTTGGCGTTTCGGAACTTCATTCGGTAGGCAGATGAAGTCAACTCATACCTCTTGAGAAGAGCACTTTTCAGAGAGTCGAAATCCCGTTCCTGTCCAGGAGGTAGTTTAGAGAATATATCATACGCTGCGCCGCGGAGTCCTTGTGAAATTTTTAAATTCCATTTGTCCTTGGGCAGGCTATATGCTTCGGCCATCAAAACAAATTTGTCAATCCAGTTGTCCATCTGCTCAGTCTTTTCATCAAATGGCAGCAGAGGAAAACTCATGGATCCCAGAGAACCATTCTGTGCTGGAGGAGTATCTATACTATAGACTGGAGAACTCGCACTACTGAATCTTGAAGCATCTGGGTGTTGTAATTCCAGTCTTCTTAATTCTATCTCCTGCTGTCTCGCCTGTTCGGCTAGTTTTAACTCCTTGTCCTTCTCCAGTTCAGCCTGTTTCATCTGTTTTTCGGATTCTATTTCCGCCATCCGGATTCTTTCTTCCCTTTGTTCTTGCCTCCATTCTCTTTCAGCCTCTCTGATATACTTCCTCAACTCATCACCCTCATATCCCATCAATGTCCCTTTCTCCGTCAACTCCTGGGTAGTGGGTTGCTTGTCAAATGACATGATAGTTGAGCACCTAGATGAGATACCTGAAAAAAATTTTAAGCAATGCTCACCCCCTATCTATTAATCAACTTAATTAAATGCCCTAATATAGTATGTATTTATAGCAATTTATTTAGGACAAACAAACACACTTACCAATCTGTCACCAACCCACTTTGCTTTTGCTGTATATTTTCTTATTCGCGTATAAAAATTGAAATATTTACTCGCAGTCAACTAATACTAGAACCGTCTAGTCTTAGTGTGAGAATTACGTGGAAAGGAAATCCTACCAACCTACACAATCATCTAGTAGACCTATAGTGTTACAGGCAATTTATAAAGTTGACAGTGAACTTATTGAAAAAAAATTATCTCGCAGAGGAGCAGCTCAATCTGTAGGATTGGGTTAAAATTAAATCCCGGAGACGAGACACCAATCTGTCGCGTGATCTACAGCCGTAAAAGAAAACCCTACGGGTAAGGATGTAGATAGAAAAGCTGACCCTTGGTTAGGTCAGTCCACTGTAGGAGAAGAAGACAAAAAGGCTCGTATTGGGTCTAGATAGTATGAATCCTGGTCCCAGATGAGTCTACCTTCCTATCAGTGGCACAGGGAAATGCAAGTAAAGTTGGACACTATACACCGATAGATGATAGCTGACTTAGTTAGCAGTGACACGCTACCCTGTGATGAAGAAAAGCCCCCAGTGCCCTCAAGTATAACATACAGGAGAGACACAACTAGTTCACTCAACTTCTATCCTTACACACTACACTACTATTAATTATTATGAGGTGAAAAAGGCAGTAGGTAAAGTTTTGTGTGATGGTCTACAAATCAGACCGCACAGTTTAATTATAAATGAAAGAAAAGAAAAAAAATGTCTCCACTCGGGAGATAAAAGTAAAATGGATTAATGTTAGTTTCTGGCTAATGCAGCAAACAAAGCTGTTTCATGTGCTCTTAAATCATAGAAGCACAGCAAAGCATTCGGTGGTGGGTTGAATTCAGATTGATGGTTTGTAACTCAGCTCATATACAAAGCTCCCACGATAGTTGTCTGCAGCTTTCCTCTCCGGTCCATCAGTTCTCAATTGATGATGACGGCAAAGTGGACTGCACTACTTTGGCTCAGGCAACAAATAGTTATGGGTGAACTCGCTGATGCTGGTTGATGATGAGGGTGCCGCTCGAGGGTGCACCACAACAACTCTGCAAATAAAGTCAAACAGGACATCTGGTAAGCTATGGTCTGGAATCACTCTTCCATCTTTATTCAACCATTTTGCTATAGCTATAGATCTTCTCATAAGGCAAAGGCATCTGTAATTATTAGGACATATTCCTAACTGTTCTTCTGACTGGACATACCGACAAGGTAGCAAGGAAAGGATTGATTTACACTCGTACGTGACAGTGCCTATCTCTATTCATGAGGAGAGTACGGTCTGATCCTGAATGATATATATATATATATATATATATATATATATATATATATATATATATATATATATATATATATATATATATATATATATATATATATATATATATATATATATATATATATATATATATATGAGTGAATGGGTCCAATTCCCTTCAGCGAAAAGAAATATTCAAGACAAGTACTGATGATGTGATAGGAAAAGACATGGATCACAAACCTAACAATCACAACTGATGCTCCTAAGTGTGCAAGAGACACAAGGGTGTATTGTAACGTAAGGAAATTGTTCCAGATACTAAGGTGTCTGAATATGCTCTCCACTGATATTCATTCCGAGAGGCCTGAGAATAGTCTCCAATGAATGCTGCCTAGGTTGGTGATAGTCATCCACGTATCCATCTATATATAAAGAAGAGTCTTCCTCTTGAGAAAGTATTAACTAGAGAAGTGATCCTATCCATACTTAAGAACTGAGCTAATCTAGAAAAGAACAGTATGGGCGCCCAAGCGGCGTGGGCATGATAACTAGGTCATGCCATGGCGTGGGGCTGGTTTTAGATATAGCGAGGCCATTTTGATGAAATACCTACTATTTGATTTAAACCATTCCATTCAGTACTATATATTCTAGTCTTAGCAGTAACAGTAATATTAACCTTATTTTAATATATTAACAAAGTATCTCAACCCGAGTATACTTTAAAACTAGCGTGGTTTTGTACTACATTGCAATGTCTCCTTTGTCTGCCAGCGATAATATTCTCTGAATGTATCCAAGATTTAGACGCCGGATTTATACGAATATTGTAGAACGTGACGTGTTTCGTTCTATTAAGAACGAGTTTGTACCACTGAACTCAGTTGTAAATTGAATATTCTATTAATTAATATATATTCTATGGGCAACCATGCCGTTAGTGGAATTGGCTGGCCATCATGTCGTAAACTCACATTCATTGCAAAACTGTTATGAACATAAAAATTATATATAGGAATAATAATCGTTTGATCTTACCTAGTTCCAGAATCAGATTCTCACTACGGATCGGGGCCCTTGTTCAATATAAAATTTTCTCTTTCTTATTTCAGTAATCTAATATTGACTTATTACTTGTTTAAGTAATTTACTATTTAAAAAACGTTGCTTTTTGAACACCACAAATGGGCCCCGACCGCTGTCTGCAATGGCTAGCAGAAGAGTGAGACCGGATATGGAACTAGGATACGCAAGTGGTCGTTTCCGGGCCAGTTGTCAGTTGGTTTGAAGTTGGCCAGGATAAGTCGGCCAAACTAAATTACTCTATAAACCGTAAATATAATGTGATCGTACCATTTATATAACATTTCTAATTATTCTTTATAATACACTGAATAATAAGCAAGAGGAGAGGGTGCAGCCAGGCTTTCGCCACAGCCAGTCCCAATCCTGTTTCATCTTCCCTCATCAATCAGCATATACACCTACTTCCCTTTCAGTGTAGTGATTACTTTATCGAGAAGGTGTCCAGCCGGACATCTCCTTCCTGCCAGACTCATCAATTCACCAATCCCTTAACCCATGGACTGATCAATTACACACATTAAGAACTATATGACCATAATAAATTATACTCCTGATAATTCATTACTATAGTATTAACCAAGGAGAACTCATGAATTGTTACTTACATAACAAACTCATATCACAGCCATAGTGTCAGTTCTGGGATCCCTGTCCCAGATCTTGAGTTGCCCTTTTATTCACTGACTATCTTCCAGGTCAGTCATACCTGTGCCGGTCGAGCACAGCTTTGGTGGCCATCCACCATTACACTTTCCCACAGCTACTGTGGGTCCCGTGTACCTTGTCCCGTGACGAATTAAGTCACGTCATCCAATGTAGCCAGCCTCCAGACTCTCCACCACCACACTCTGGCTCCACCTTTTTTTTGGGGGGGGGGGGGGTTTCCCCTCATATACTACTACTTCACGGCAGTACTCCCAGTACTCCATGAACCGAGTCAGGGTTCCAGAAGAGTAGAATATTAGAGACAGAAACGGTTAGGTTCAACTCCTCGATGTATCTAGACCTAACGGCCTCGAATTACGGAGTGCCGCATCACCCTCGATCGGGTATGTTCAACCATCGGATATGCCCGATCGCTTTGGGTCGGACCTGTAACCTAACGGGTTGGGCGTACCGGCCTACCTCCCAGTCGGCTACCTAGACAAACGTAAGACTGGAACACGCACGGTCATTCTAGCGGACGCACATGAAAACCAGCAGTAACAATAGTATCATAAATACTTCCTATCAACTGTTATCCTACCCATGTAACACCATTCTGCTTACGCGGAATACCACTGCTATTTTCATACAGCAAATACACCACGGCCGCTCTCACCTTGATTCCTCGAAAAATCACCACCACTGATAGAACAACTAAGTTACCATTCTAATGTCACGAAGCCCATTACACATCTATAATAATAAGTTCTACCTCATTATTTACAGCGTCTAGCATATCGCTGTAATGACTGACAAACTTCCTGCCTTGCCTGTGTAATTAATAAACCAAACAAGTAACTACTACACACCTTGTAAAGAACCGGGATCACCCTAGCACACCGCAGTAATAATATATATCACTGTCCCTGCCACTCATTTGTAAACAATCAGTTAACAAATATATCTATCTAAACACATGGGATTTTCACCAGTCCTCGAAAGCCCATCGTTCGGCCTATTTTATTTACACACTTCTCGCTGTGGAATAAGGCTTGTTCCGTCAGGTAACACATTACGTCGCCGATAGATAAAGGCTAATTCAATATGCAGACAGCCTGCTGTAAATTGTAACGCTACGCGACTACTCATTTCCGACGGCAATTAATTCGTTCGGGGAGGTCGGCACGGCATAAAGACAACAGTTAAACAATAGAATAAGTATTCAACTAACCTGTGATTGAACAATCACAAACTCGACTGCAGATGTCCGCTCTGGCCGCGCATATTGACATCAAAATTACAGCAGCCCTGTGGCTGTGATCTGTCTACGCTGAGGTCCGGCTGGCGACTGATCACGACCTAAGCTCAGTGCGCCTTCAACTTGCCTACACGGGCCTGCGTGAATTCCATGATTATGGAGAACACCAGAGTCACGATAAGTTCCACCCACCCCGTGCTGCACTGAAGCACTCGTGAATCCTAGAGATCTTGACCACGTACGCACTTGGGGGAACATTCTAGATTTCTCTATAAATAACTAGAATAGCGCCGCCCCGCACTACTTTTCTAGGGAAATCCCCTATTAATTGATATTAATTTCAAGGGAGACCAACGCATCGCACTCCCTTCAAAGGGATATTATGCAGAGATCTGCCGATCTGTAGGCGTTTCGTCACACTGACCACAATTCCCCTTGATACAGTAATGTTGTCAAATTTATTTATTTTTTTTTTTTTTTGTTTTGTTTGTTTGTTCTGGACACATAATGTTTGCTGCATCTAGCAAACATTTCTTGATGAACTCGCCATCAGAAAATGGCTTGTTCTGTTTTACAATTATGTGTGACAGCACAAGACTACCTTCAGTTGCAGCATCTTGAATTGAAGACTGTTTAGTGAAAACAATTTGCTGTTCCTCCAAATTTTTCATCAACTCAAGGCATTTTCTTTCCTTCTCTTCGGTCGTTAAATTGTATCAGAAATTGGAATGTTTTGTTTGATAATGTCTTTTTAAATTGTACTCCTTGAAGACAGCCACTGACTCACGACACAACAAGCAAACTGATTTGCTACCAACTTTTATAAAACAGTACTTAGTTGTCCATTCATCATTAAAAACACGGCATTCATCTTCAATCTTACGTTTGTTATTGACATTCATCATGACGGTAAATGAAATTCTGTAAATTTCAACAAAATAACTCAAAAACGAATTAAACATTTTAATTTCTAAATGCCCTCGCGGGCCGCATAGAATCACTCGGCGGGCCGCATGCGGCCCGCGGGCCGTAGTTTGCCCACCCCTGCGCTAGACCAAGCTTCGGTAACCTACAGCACACGTTCCAAGCCTAGAACAGGCACAGAGAGAGAGAGAGAGAGAGAGAGAGAGAGAGAGAGAGAGAGAGAGAGAGAGAGAAATATTAATTGTACCTTGGTATTCGCATCGTTTAGTTCAATCAATCCTTGTCGGAGATGTGTTCTTGGCAGATCTCCTGTAAACCGAGCTGAAGAGAACTCAATAGCAAGTGATGAAACCACAGGACACCTACACACGCCCAAATGGAGTTTAAGCAATGTTAGTATTCAACACATCTGTTCATTTGATCTTAAATGTTACGGAAAACTTTCCTATTACTATTTTTTGATCAGTTTATATGGTTGGTTACATTTGCCTACTGTTTTCTCTGCGACGCTGTTAAGGTCTCTGGATTTTTCTTTCGCTGCCTGCCTCTTCTGTTCAGTCATCTAAATACTATCTTCTTTTTTTTGGTGGGGGGGGGGGGGGGAGAAAGAGAGAGAGAGTGGGTCCTTATCCGCGTCCTTACCTCTTTATTCCCTGTTGTGTGTTGTCCATGAAGTATGAGTTTACTAGCTCTGTTTTGCTATTCTGTAGAACTACTTTTTCCCTTCCATTGTGAAAATACCCTGGAGGTCAGCATGGCCGAAAGGATAAAGAGCTCTCGCTATTAAACTCCCAATGTTCTGATGCCGAGGTAGCGGGTTCAACCTCTACACCGGTCAGCTGGACTAAAATGTTGACTTTTCGTCCTTGAATTGAGGACGTAAATTACAGTAAGTCAGAGTGGGTTCGCCTGATGATGAGGAACAGTGGTAATATTGACAGTTATCCACACGCAAAATATCAGGCCGGTGCTCTAGATGTAGTTATACGTGTACGGACTACGCTTGGGTTCAAAGCCAGCGATCGGCCCCCCCCCCCCCCCCCCCCACCCCCCAGATATGTTCTGGCCTTGTCCATGATGTATGTTTTTGCTCCCTTTATTTTCTAAGGGTCTATAACATAATTCGTTCCAAATATTTCAAACCTCGTCTACTAATTACTGCGGGGTGCAGCACACTATTTGAGACTGTACCCATAAATTACTCCTTCGTTTCTTGACCTCTGATATATCCAACCTTGCATCGATTTGCCTGTTTATAAGATTTTATGTTTCTCTTGAATTACAGCTTTATTTTACTTATCAACAGATGGTGATTTACATGGGCATATCTATAACCTTCACATCATGTAAAGTTGGTCTACATTTCTCGTTAATGCGGAAGTTATCTATTCGATGTTCTATATTGTGATCTGGTAATACTAACGTTGCTTTTATGTATTCTTGAATGTGGAAAACGCTTTCGCATAAGACATGTTGATTCGCTGTGCTAACACTGATGAATAATTCTTCATGTTCGTCCAACACCCTAGTCCGTGTTTCCCAATGATCTCTTCGTAACCAGTGTTGTTCGATATTATATTGGCATTCAGGTCGCACAATCAAAGGTCAGAAAGAACTACTAATGAAAGCTCTGCCACTGGACTAAAGGAGAAAGTCAGAATGAGAACATGGCATTCTAGAAACCTTTACTAGGGAAAAGTGATTATGATTAGTAAGGATTTATTGAGAATATATATTTTAAATACCTACGAGCAATTATAACATCATACTGAAGATGCACAGCAGAGATTAAGGACAGAATTGGGCAAGCAAAGGCTGCATTTCAGAAAATGAAAAGTATATGATGCAATAAGTCACTATCATTGAATATAAGAAAGAGAGTGCTGAAGTGCTATATAGAACCTGTTTTGCTATATGGCGGTGAATCTTGGAATGTAAATGAACATATTAGGAAAAATTGGTAAGCAACAGAGATGTGGTTCCTGAGACGAATGTTGCGAGTCCGTTGGACTGCCATAGTAATTACAACGATTGCCTGAAAGAGGCTAATGAAACAGGAACATTATATACAACAATAAGACAGAGACAAACAGGCTTTCTTTAGTCATGTGGCGAGAAGAGGGGCATTGAAAAACATGGAGACAGCTGGAAAGATCAAGGGGAAGAGAGACAGAGACAGATCATGGGAAATGATGCTGAATAGACTGATACCCTTTCCAGGAGAAATGTCATCAGTAGAGTTGATCCAAAATACCAAAGACCGAGATCTGTGGAGAGACATGAACGCGTACGCCCGCCGGCAAGGCACTTGGTAATAATGAAAGTTGATCTGCTGGGATATTCAGAACACAGGTTTATGGGACAAGGTCATGTCGTGACTCAGACAAGAGATGCATTCAATATATATATGCATGGAAAGTAAAGGGTGGGCATAGCGGGCTTAGTTTCATCTTAACAAAGAAAGTTTCTTCAGTAATTCTTGAATACAATCCAGCCAATGATTGACTCCTGATTATCAGACTGAACCTAAGATATATGCATCTAAAATACCCATATTGTTTTTAGACACCATGCAACATACAGCTGTAGAGCAGTTGCATTAGTCTGGTGTCGCAGCGAGCTAATGCAATATTATATTACGGTATTGCACACATCGCCGTTGTCCTATTCCAACGTACGCTTTATGGTTACACGCACAAGTATTTGTCTCCAAAGAATTTATGTTTGGATCGTCACTGGGCACACAAATGTGCCGGACATTGGGCACTGTTATTCTCCCGTGTGTTGACCTGATTACAAAGCTGAGTCAAAGAGGTACAATATGACCTAAATCGAGTCTTCCGTTGCGCACGTCTCTGTGTACGCAGTTCACTACCGTAGCAGCTAATGCAATACTGTTTGTGTCCTCATGTGATATTGGTGGCGGAGGCACGGGATGGGGGCGGGAGGGAGTGGGGGAGGGGTAGGGGTTAAGCCACCTGCCTTGCGCTCCTAAGCTCGTGGTTTCGTTTTCGGGCTCCGTCGTTCGGTTCCTTGTTGTAATGTTCTTGGACACTTTTGTGGATCGTGGCTAGAGCCACGGAGTTCTGGCCCAGCGCGACGCTTTCAGCTGGCCGCTCTACGGAAAGAGACTGAGCCGTTTGAAATAAATCCCGGTGCAATGAAGTGTATTATTTCGCCTTTAAACCCTTTTAAACCATTTAAACGCCGTTAATGTGGGCTTTGTGTTTGTTTTATGTCTTTAGCAGTTTTAGTTGTATTACCGTCCGTCAGTCTATTTATGGGGGGGGGGGGGGGAGAGAGAGAGAGAGAGAGAGAGAGAGAGAGACAGACAGACAGACAGAGAGAGAGAGACAGAGAGAGAGAGAGAAACTTTCCACCTTTTCAACCAGCCTCAGTGGCGTTGGTTGTAATATTCTTTACAATTATTATATAGCCCGCCATGCTTGTTAATGCTACTCAAATCTCTATCCATTAGAGCGGGTACATATCTGAACCATTTTATCTATTTGCAAATCTGATTAATGTATTGATTGAAGCATTTGTAAACCCTCTGCTGCTCTCTAACACGGTACCTTCTGTGTATGTGGAGGACACCGTCACTTCTCAGCCACGCCTGGCATGAGACTGAGGCACTTATTGGGATATCGTTGTGAGATATCCGCGTGAGAAATGAAAGTAATCCTTTACCAAAAAGACGTAACTACGCTCAATGTTGAAACTTCTTCTCTTCTTCTGCGTTCATCAGGAAAAATTTTTTTCCCGGCCGTGATTGCGTTGTGCCTGTTTACAGCAGAGCTGCGTTCTGCCGTTAGGCCGACACATCCGATATCCGCGTCAGAAATGAAAGTAATCCTTTACCAAAAAGACGTAACTACGCTCAATGTTGAAACTTCTTCTCTTCTTCTGCGTTCATCCGGAAATTTTTTTTCCCCCGGACGTGATTGCGTTGTGCCTGTTTACAGCACAGCTGCGTTCTTGCGCCGTTAGGCCGACACATCCGACTTCTGTGGGCATTTGTTGACCGGGTTAATCTTCCCTGGGAATGTTGAAACGAAACAACATTAATTAAACACGGCCTAATATTCTAAGCACACTCATATTTCAGCATGCCACTCCCCGAAACATTCCTCTTCTCCACCAGCTCCTAGCTCGCCACTGTAAAATATGCTGGTAAGACACGTACGCCATAGATATTTACGCAGCAACCACCTACGCCCGAGCAGCATGTGTTTACTTGAGTTGTTGGGCAGGGTGAACTGAAGATATTTTCATCAATTTTTGTACAAGCACCTCATGGCCCCTGTATATACATATGTTCACCTGTGCAATGTGTAGCTACTTGTTTTCTAGGGCAGAAAAGCTCACACCAGCGCTAACACAGCATGCCGTTAGACGACCTATGACCGTTTGAACAGGCAGAAGCGCCGTGTTTATAGTGGCATGGCAAGAGACATTGGAAAGGAACAGCCGCTATACACAATGCCTTAGCAGATCACTGATTTCTTTGGGTTGGTGTCAGCGATTCTCAAACTAGTTGGCCTCTCTCTCTCTCTCTCTCTCTCTCTCTCTCTCTCTCTCTCTCTCTCTCTCTCTCTCTCTCTCTCTCTCTCTCTCTCTCTCTCTCTCTATCTCTATCTATCTATCTCTCTTTCTCACCTCCCCCCCCCCCTTTTTCAACATTATTTGGTTGACAAGTATTCGTGCTTTAAAGTTAGTACTTCAATTAGAAAAACAGTTCACATTATTATCATTACACTCCGGACATGTCCATAGGTGATCCGCTCTCATCCGTGGCACATCCATTAGCGTATAGTGACTAACTGTACCTGATAGATGTCGATTGAAGCTCCTCCGTGATTCTTCTTATCCACAGCTATCTTAGTATCTTGGGAACGGGTGACTCGTGGAGAAGTGGTTAAATCGCCTGCCTGGTGCCCCGAATGTAATGGGTTCGTCTCCGACTTC
Organism: Cepaea nemoralis; assembly: GCA_014155875.1. Lineage (NCBI taxonomy): Eukaryota > Metazoa > Mollusca > Gastropoda > Stylommatophora > Helicidae > Cepaea > Cepaea nemoralis. Next base: position 326,799 of record JACEFZ010013715.1, read on the forward strand.
GTCCTTCTGTTCACGGGTGTAATTTTCTCTTATATTGCAGGTGTCATTGCTGGAGCTACGGAACTTTGAGCTACCTTTGCGGCAGGCCGTTCTGTGGAACCTTGAGCTACCCTTGCGGCAGGACTTACTGTGGAACCTTGAGCTACCCTTGCGGCAGACGTTCTGCGGAAAGAGACCGAGCGTATGGGGTAAAACTCGATGCATAGAAGTGGAACATCTGGCCTTGAACCTATGTCTTCAAAACGAACGTCTGCATTCTGCTTAAAATTAAACTACTAATTTACTGCCAGGAGGTCTATGAGACGGCGAGACGGCGCTGGAGTATACCGTCCGACTTTGACTTGAAAGGTAAAACATTCAAATCAAGATGAGGGACAGTTGTTGCAAAATCCCTAGGATGACACCCTTTTCCGCTATTTTTTATGTGGTGATTCGGGAGCCTGTTCTTAGATTGTGGCAAAACAATTGGAGAATCTTGTACTTGTTGCGCACAAAAGCAACCCTCAGCTGTTGAAAATAGCAACGAGGTCAGTGTGGTCGAGAGATTTAGTCCACTCGCGCTTAAACTTCCTGTCAGCTGACGGCGGGGTAGTAGGTTCATTCCACAAACCAGCCAATTGGACTTAAGCGTTGGCTTTTCATTCAGAAAGCAATAGCAAACTACTGAGCTTAAAGTCGCCTAGAAAGTCAACATGGGATTGGTAGCTGCGTCCTGAAAGGGCATGCAACATTTAGGTTGAATAGGATGCTGACCATACCGTCAAGGTTTTAATCTGCAGATGATAGACACTGGACAGTAAACTTTGAGGCACCCTGAACAGCACCACGTAGATCGCCTATTCCTGGATATACATTGATGGTTGGTTTGCCCTGAGTGTTGATACTTCCACCACGTAGATCGCCTATACATTGATGGTTGGTTTGCCCTGAGTGTTGATACTTCCACCACGTAGATCGCCTATTCCTGGATATACACAAATGGTTGGTTTGCCCTGAGTGTTGATACTTCCACCACGTAGATCGCCTATTCCTGGATATACGCTGGTGGTTGGTTTGCAACGAGTCTTGATAATACCATCACGGTACCTATACTCCCCACGCCGTAATTGTGGTGTCATATGATTGAGCAGGAGCATTGGTGTAGTGATAAGGACGTTGTGCTGGTCAGACAAAGTTTCTATGAGAGCTTTCATCGTTCGCTATGAGAAGACTGACCACCCCCCCCCCCCCCCCCCCACCCTATTCCTTCCTACACTCAGATCTTTCACAAATATGATTATTCTAACGCATTACATATCCAGAGCAGATCCCTGCTAAGCGGTTTATTTTTAAAATATAAAATAAATAGGTTGAAATAAATAGGAATAAACAAGACAATTATAAACTATAACAGTAATAAAATGTAATTAACATTGAACAATAAAATTAACACTTATAAAGCACAAAAAAACGATCAGAACTACCTCCACCTGTCCCCATTCATCATGTTATAAAGCCAGGACAGATATAGAGCCGCCGTTGTCTGCGACTTCCGATGTATTGGGTATACAATGTTAGAACCATATTTGTATAACTCTGTTGCACTCTACGGGCGATGTGGTCAATGTGTCGACCAGTTTAACTGTCCAGAACATTTCACGGTACTCATTGCAGGCTGGGTCCACCTGGAACTCATTGTAGGCTGGGTCCACCTGGAACTCATTGCAGGCTGGGTCCACCTGGAACTCATTGTAGGCTGGGTCCACCTGGAACTCATTATAGGCTGGGTCCACCTGGAACTCATTGTAGGCTGGATCCACCTGGAACTTTTTGTAGGCTTGTGGAACTCATTGCAGGCTGGGTCCACCTGGAACTCATTGTAGGCTGGGTCCACCTGGAACTCATTGTAGGCTGGGTCCACCTGGAACTCAAGTCAGTTGTTTTCAAAACAAATGCTCGTCTCAATAGGGATTCGAAGACACGACCAGCGGGCCGGACAGGCAGCGCGCTAGTCGCTGCGCCACCGCGGCTTTCTACGAATGATGTCATAAGTTAGAATAAGCCTTGTCGTGACGTATCACATCCTTTGTTGTAATACAAGTTAGCCTGATCTTCTGGGTCGAGCCAGACTACAATGTGTACCAGGAAATCTCTTGGGAAGTGAAGACGGCCACACCACCTATAGAATGCCCACAGGTCTATACAAATATGGCTATCACTACATGCTCAATACTCTTTCATATCTGTAAAATGGGTCCTTCAATCTTCTACTTGTTTATTAAAATATTGAGCACAACCCACTACTGCATCGCTGGTCGTATATATATACGACCAGCGTTGCCAATAGTGGGTTGTGCTCAATATTTAAATTTCAAATCCCGAAACAACCAAATAATCAATTTGATTATTGCTCACTGGATTTTAGGAGGCCTGGTGTTCCTTGCCAGTGAGAAGTCCTGATCGTTCGGTCCACATCGATTGACGGACGTCAGTCGCGGCGATTGGGAAATCTTGAGCATAGCCTACGATGGGTAACGTTGTAATATTCTGTTATGATAATTTGGCGTGTCCAGCGTGTGCCGCGTGGTTACATACCCGCTTCACACGCCAGTGATCCGGGGCTTGTTTCCGGATCCGGTCAGGGATATGCTCTACTGACGAGCTCAAACGAGAGCGAAACTCGAGTATAGTGCTTCCATATTGACGTGGATAGGCCTTAGGTTCATACCAGAACACGACCAGCGTTGCCAGTAGTGGGTTGTGCCCAATATTTAAATTTCAAATCCCGAAACAACCAAATAATCGACTTGTTTATTGTTGTAATGCATACCTTACAGGTGTATTATATTCTGGTGTATGTTTGCATTTCTCTGGCCATTATCATCATTCTTTTCCAAACTAATTCGTTATCTATATAGTCCGAGCATGCAATTTTAAACTGTGTGAGGCAATTTATAGACACTTCTAGGAATCTTGAGAACTGACATTGTAAATAATCAAATCTGCACCAAATAACTCACATAATGTTTATTGGCAGATCAATATGCAATATACTTTCCCAAAGTACATCTATCTAAGCCAGCTGTTTCATTCATTCATTCTCTCTCTCTCTCTCTCTCTCTCTCTCTCTCTCTCTCTCTCTCTCTCTCTCTCTCTCTCTCTCTCTCTCCCCTCCTCCCCCCACCACCCCCACTGTTACTTTGACTCCTCCTGTCCTTGGATCCTCTCACAGAATTCGAGCCCTGCTAAACATTCTGCGTGAGTGATCTATGGGAGGAGAGTGGGGCAATTTTGGAGATACCCGTGTGCAGCGAAAGTGATCCTTCACTAAAAGCAAACCAGGTATTAACTTGAGCAACAATCTTTAAGCTAAATAGCAATACAGTTGCAGTTTCCGCCTTCCGCACTTCCCAAATGAGAGCATGGGTTTTCAACTAATCCACGTCAAGCCGTCCTGTCCTTTGCTATTCTCTGCCGCTCGCTCCATGTCTTCCCCCAAATCATTCGTCTCTGTCTTTAATTCTCCTCTCCGTGTGTTTTAAGCCTCCTGATATTTCGTTTGCCCTGTGGGTTCCGGTAATTTATCTTGCATCTGAATTCATGTGTCGGAGGGACGCAGAGGTGTTTCCAAGGCACCAGGGCCAGGTTCTATACAGGCTAAGACCTACTAACACGTCCTAGCCGTGTGTCCTGGGCAACAGATCCCTTCGGGGTCCCGGCTAACGTAGTAGGATCGCTGATTCTTCCGAAGTCGGAGAGTATCTGCCTGCACGCGAGGAACCACCAGTCTGCACACCAGTAAGCCAGGCATGGGACAACGGATACTCACGCAAACCTTAGGTCCTGTATGACGTCACACTGATGTTGGACAACAGGATGTCTTCATCCGACATACAGGACTTCGCGCTGGAGTTCACAACCAGCGAACACAAGCAAGCAAGCAAGCATGTGTCGGACAGGCGGGCAACATCGTCGGCAAAGTCTAGGTAATCAAGCTGATCTCTCAGAGTCGATTGAACTCCATTTTTGGCGGTAAGTATTGTCTTCATAATCGAGCTGATGGTCATTAAGAATGATAAAGGTGACAAATGGCATCCCTGCCGCAGTCCTGTTCTTATTTCAAACGTTTATGGTAGTTTTATCCTCACCATTAACGCTGCATTTCAGCTCTTTATATTTTGCAATTGGTTGGTTAACGATTTGTGTAAGACACCATCAGGTCATTATATCCAGTGTGTTTCAACCGTATTTCCCATAAAATAAGACCGGGTCTTATATTAATTTTATTTAGCTTAACAAAATGCACTAGGGCTTGCACAACGCAATCACATCTGGAAAAAAAAGACTCCGGATGAACGCAGCAGAAGAAGAAGAATTATGAACCACATCCGTTTATTATCAAGTGCGTACCAGTGGCGTCTGTAGTCCGAATGTCCATTCGGCAACAAATCTCTCATTCTAGCTGACGATCTTAAATAGGGCTTATTTTAGGGGTAGGTCTTATATTAAAAGCATCCTGAAAAATCGTGCTAGGGCTTATTATAGGGGTAGGTATTGTTTTCGGTGAAACACGGTATGTTAGTGTTGTCAAAGGCTTTTTAATAGTTCACGAATCCAATAAAGAGTGACGAGTTCAGTTCAGTGTTGTGGTTTTTTATAATGCTTAATGTGGCTATCTGGTCAGTGTAAGAAATGTGCAGAAAGTTACAGCTGTTTGTGACACAAAGAGTTTACAATGTTGCCTGTAGCAAACAGAATTTGCAATAAAGCTACTGATATTTTCTCTCACTGAAACGATTGATAGAAAGTATTCTTCATATGCAGCACTTAAACAAATCGTAGTCTTTGGATAATAAACAGTTTTTGTCTATCCGAGGGGGGGGGGGGGGGAGAGAGAGAGAGAGAGAGAGAGAGAGAGAGAGAGAGAGAGAGAGAGAGAGAGAGAGAGAGAGAGAGAGAGACTGAGGGAAGCAACGCTTACTGAACACCGCTACAGAAAAACTGACTTCAGTCCGTTCTTCTACAGCGAGTCACGACATGGTGGGGAGACTGGAGGAAGTAGAGATGACGTTTTTATATGAATGTTGAGAATATCGACACAGAAGAAAAACAAATGGTGCGGTATTGAGATCTGCAGGCGTAAAAAGGGCACTCATCTCACCCATTAGGAATAGACAAATACTGCGGTATTGAGATCTGCAGGAGTTAAAGGGGCACTTATCAAAGCCATAAGGAATTGGCAAATGCTGAAGTATTGAGATCTTAAGGTGTAAAGGGGCACTCTTCAAACCCATTAAGAATAGATAAATGCTGCGGTATTGAGATTTGCAGGCGTTAAAGAGGCACTCATCAAAGCCATTAGGAATAGACAAATACTGAGGTATTGAGATCTGTAGGTGTAAAGGGGCACTCATCAAACCCATAAGGAATAGACAAATGAAGTTCGTGCGGCATATAAATAGAAAAGATGGAGCAGGGAAATTAGTCAAATATAGCAGAGCATTGCTGCTTTTGACTATTAAATGTCAACAGTTTTAACAGAACTGCGTTTTGAAGAAAGGCATTGGAATATAAAGTGAGTGTGTGTGTGTGTGTGTGTGAGAGAGAGAGAGAGAGAGAGAGAGAGAGAGAGAGAGAGAGAGAGAGAGAGAGAGAGAGAGAGGTGTACGTTTAAACAGCTAGGCAATAAATACAAATACTGTATGAGCAAAACCAATTTAATC